>CM043705.1:37264789-37599789 GCA_023935145.1 Bretschneidera sinensis
GGCTGAAACTTGTTTGGTTGGAAAGATGACGATTTGATCTTCAATTTGGACTTAAGAAAGTCTTAAAAAGGATGTCGTTTGGGCCTGTTATGATGAGCCTAAATTCAGTAGGCTGTTGCATCCGAATCTTCTTTCACTTTGGGCTTGGACCTTGCACCTTAATTAGTTGACAAGAGACTAGGTGATTATTATTGGGCAGGCCCTTGTTATGTTGGACATACCCATGTCACTATCAATAGCTTGGATTAAACTTATTATGCTTTCATCTCCTGTTGGGCCAAGCTTGGAATGCCCCATTTTAGATTCAGCCCAAATCTCTTGAATCAGCCCATTAAGTGCTTCTTTGACTTTCTTGGATCTTGATCTAGTAATTGGCCCAACTGGAATATGCAATGGATCCTTTAATAGTGCTTGTTGATTTTCATCAGGAGGTCTCCCCCTCCCCTCCTTCCGAGGGTCTTCAGTTCACCCCTGTTACTTGTGCAGGGCCAGGCCACGTCCTCACCAAAGTCACGTCAACATCCAGGCCATGTCAGAACCAACAGTTAGCGGCATCAACAGATTGGTGCCGTATGTGGGAAACCATAATCTTTCGCTACAGTGAGAGCGAAGAAGTAAAAAGAACTCATCTATCACGATGCCACCAAGAAACAGTATAAAAAAAACCAACAAGAAAGCCCCAATGGCGTGTTCAACTCTTATCTAAGGCGACACTCGCAGTCACTAATCCAGACCCAGGTTCCCAACAATCCCCGAGCACGCTACTCCTGCCAGAGAGCAGCGCCCTCACCTTTTCGGAATCGACTCTCCTAATTACGAGGAAGAGGTTGCCCACCTCCAGGCCCCAGTGACTCAAGCTCAGTTCCAGGAGCTCTCCAGGATGATAGCCAACCTAGCGGCCCAAGTACGGGGAGGAGGTCAGCAACCTTTCTTCTCTCCTCACCAAGCTCTTGAGCAAGCCAAGTCATCCGACAGGGATGACCCAACCTATAACCAGCCCCACACCGAGCCCTCGCCGCATAACAGTCGATCCAATGAGAGCTCCTCCTCAAAAGGCAACCTCAGCCTAGACAGACAGTTTGAGGAAATGAAAGAAAAAATAGACTCGGCTCTGAGACGTAAGAATCCCAGCATCATGGATGAACTTTGCATCCAAGACCCTCCATTCACAAAATATGTCCTCGAGACCCCCCTTCCATCCAACTGCAGAATGCCTCAAGTCAGGATGTATGATGGCTTCGCGGATCCTATGGACCACCTACAGCACTACAAAATGACTATGATGCTGCACCGGCACTCGGACCCAGTCATATACCGTGCCTTCCCTCTGAATCTCCAGAAGGCAGCAGGTACTTGGTACTCAAGGCTGAAGCCAGGAAGCATTAGCAATTTCAAAAAACTCATCTACGCCTTTGCCTCCCATTTCCTAAACAGTAAGGGGCCCAAGAAAACTTCAGAGAGCCTCTTCAACATCATCCAGCAGCGAGGGGAGAGGCTTCGAGCCTACATCTCATGGTTCAATACAACAGTATGGGAGATTCCTGACCTCGACCCAAATATCCAGGTAATGACATTCAAAAATGGATTGACATCCGGCATCTTCAGCTCTAAACTGACTCGACGCCCACCCAGGGACATAAACGAGATCCTGGCCCGAGTTGAGAAAAATATGCTGGCAGAGGATGACCAAGCCTTCAGAAAAGAGAGGGAAGGGGAAGCTGAGAAGAAGAGAAATGATCCCGACCCCCAAAGGGGGACAATCAAGAGACCCCACCAGGAGAACAGGTATAGACCCCACCCTCGAGTCGATGGCTTCACTCCACTCAATGCCACCAGGACCAACGTCCTCATGCAGCTCCAAGATAAGTCCGTCCTCCAGTGGCCGTCTAGGAAGCCGTATCTCGGAGGTGACCAGAGGCGGTGGTGCCGGTTCCACAAGAACTATGGTCATAACACTGAGGAATATCATGACCTGAAGGAGCAGAATGAAGCTCTTATCAATCGGGGGTACTTAAAGGAATTTACCGAGCCCCGGAGAAGGGATGAGTCCGCGCTGCCATGAAGAGATGCCGGACGTCTCTATCGCCAACAGGAGCAGAGGGACCCGCAAAAGAACCCTAGGGCTGAGCAAGAAGGGCCCAATCAGAAGAAGCAGGAGGTGGCCACGATCACCCGCATCATTAAGACAATTTGCAGGGGCCCGATCGCAGGAGGTAGTTCGGAGCAGAATAGTAGAGCATATGCCAGGGTCGTAGCCTCCGTCAGCGGCCCCCACAACAAAAGAAGAACGGAGCCAGTGATCTCCTTCACGGGGGATGATTTAGAGGACGTACAAACTCTTCACGACGATGCAGTGGTAGTTTCTTTTTTGGTAGCCAACTGCGAAGTGCGACGAGTCCTGATTGATAATGGAAGCTCAACAAACATATTGTTTCATGTTGCTTACCCATGGAGCTGAAGAATTGACATCTGAAGCCAGCCCCGGCCCCTCTCTATGGATTCGACGGTTCTCTAGTGTTCGCCGAGGAGAGCATAGTCCTCCCAGTGACCACGGGAATAGCGCTAAAGACCTCCACATTGCAGACCACCTTCTTAGTAGTTAAGCAGCCCTCCTCCTACAATATAATCATCGGCCAACCTACCCTCAACAAACTGAAGGCCGTTGTCTCCACCTATCACCTAAAGGTCAAATTTCCCACCAGTGAAGGTGTAAGAGTTATCAGAGGGGATCAGAAAATCTCCCGGGCCTGCTACCTGAACACTGTCAGAGGAGGGAAGAAGACAAAGGCCCTACCCCTTGAAGTAAAAGATCTCAGGGATGAGATGAGGACACCTAGGGGGTGACCTGGGGAGGAGTTGACTGCTGTACCCCTCGGAGAAGACCCTGCCTGAACCGTCCAAATAAGCGTGAACCTCCCCGAAGAGCACAGAAATGAACTCCTCTCTTTGCTCCAGAAGAACAGAGACCTGTTCACCTGGTCGGCCTCGGACATGCAGAGGATCAGCCCTGAAACTATCGAGCATCACCTGAATGTGGACCCCAGGTGCAAGCCGGTCATTCAAAAGAAGAAGACCTTTTCCCTTGAACGCCAGACGGCTATTAACACTGAAGTAGATAAGCTACTGGAAGCCAGCTTTATCAGGGAGACGGGGTACCCTGAATGGGTGTCTAATGTGGTCATAGTCCGCAAGGCCAGCAGCAAGTGGCGTATTTGCATTGACTTCACCGATTTGAAGAAAGCCTGCCCAAAGGACAGTTTCCCCTTTCTTCAGATTGACCAGATGGTAGACCCTACCTCCGGGCATAAACTTCTTTCTTTCATAGATGCATACTCTGGCTATAATCAGATCTTCATGCATAAACCAGACCAGGACAAGACCACCTTCATCACTGATCGAGGGCTATACTACTACAAAGTCATGCCCTTCGGGCTCAAGAACACCAGGGCAACCTATCAGAGGCTGGTAAACAAGATCTTCAAGGAGCAGATAGGGCGAAATATGGAGGTTTATGTGGATGATATGCTGGTCAAAAGCGCCGAAGCACGGAACCATTGCTCCGACCTGGAAAAGGCATTAGGAGTATTGCGCAAGCATAATATGAGGCTGAATCCATCCAAATGCGCATTCGGGGTAACCGAGGGAAAGTTCCTAGGGTTCATGGTCACCCAGAGAGGAATAGAAATCAATATGGAGAAGATAAGGGCCATCCTCGATGTGACTCATCCCAAGTCTGTGAAAGAAATCCAACGGCTCACTGGCGGAATCGCTGCCCTGAACCAGTTTATGTCTAAGTCTGCAGAAAGGTGCCTTCTTTTCTTTAAGGCCATCAAGAAGGTGAAAGATTTCTCCTGGTCTGAAGATTGCCAGGAAGCTTTTGAAGATTTGAAGAAGTATCGAAGTTCGCCACCACTCATAACCAAGCCGCTCCCGGGTGAGAAGCTTTTCCTTTATTTATCGGTCGGGCAGAGCACTGTGGCCTCTGTCCTGGCACGAGAAGAAACGGGCATTTAGAAGCCCATCTACTATATCAATAGAATTCTCCGTGAGGCCGAGACAAGATACCTTCCTATCGAGAAGATGGCCTATGCCCTGATAGTGGCTGCGCGGAAGCTCCGACCTTATTTTCAGGCGCATACCATCATCCTCCTAACAGATCAACCCTTAAAGCAAGTTTTGCATAATCCAAGTGTTTCCGGGAGAATGGTGAAGTGGGCGGTAGAGTTGGGAGAGGCTGACATCCGTTACCGGCCCCGACAAGCAATCAAGGGCCAGGCTCTAGCTGACTTCATTGTGGAGACAACTCTGTCCATAGACCCGGACGAATCCATAGCATCCATGCCCAATGGAGCCTCTCCAAGATGGACCCTCCATATAGATGGATCCTCAAATTCACTAGAGAGTGGGGCAGGGCTCATCCTCTGTAGTTCAGAAGGCTTTACAATCGAGTATGCCTTGAGGTTCGGGTTCAAAACCTCCAATAACGAAGCAGAGTACGAAGCTCTCCTAGCTGGTCTAAGGTTGGCCAAAGCATTGGTCGTCGAGGTTCTAGATGCGTTCAATGACTCTTAATTGGTGGTGAGTCAGATAAAATGAGAGTTTAAGGCCAGGGGGGAGAAGCTCGCCCAATATCTCCAAAAGGTGAAGGAATTAGCCGCCATGTTCAAGACGTTTCGGATAACTCAGATCCCTCGAGCCGAAAACTCCAAAGCATATGCCCTGGCCAACTTGGCCTCCTCCCAGTACCTGATGACCAACCGAGCTGTCTACTAGGAAACTCTCTCCACACCAAGTATAGATGAGGCTCCAGTCCTGCCAGTAGAAGAAGAACCCACATGGATGGATCCAATCCTCCAGTATCTAAAAGACGGCACGGTACTCGAGCGAAAGGATCAAGCCAGGAGACTAATCTCCCGTGCCTTGCGTTACACCCTCATGGAAGGGCAATGTACAAAAGGGCTCTGACCATGCCTTACATGCGATACCTCGGGCCAAGGGAGACTGACTATGCTCTCCGAGAGGTCCACGAAGGGATATGCGGGAATCACCTGGGAGCTCGAGCCTTAGCTTTCAAGGTTCTCTGCCAAGGGTACTACTGGCCCATAATGAAGGACGATGCAGCAGACTTGGTCAAGAAATGTGAGAACCGCCAGTGATAGTCTCTGATATTGCACCGCCCTGCTAACCCTCTTATCTCCATCACCAGTCCCCTCTCTTTCGCCATGTGGGGGATAGACATCCTTGGCCTATTCCCAATGGCTACTGGGCAGAAGAAGCACCTCATCGTGGCCATTGATTTCTTCACCAAGTGGGTTGAGGTAGAGCCACTGGCTAACATCACAGATTACCAAACCTGAAATTTTGTTTGAAAATCAATAGTATGCCGATTCAGAATCCCTCGGATATTAATCACTGACAACAAGAAGTAGTTTGATAGCTCCTGGTTCAAGACGTTCTGTGATGACCTCCACATCGAACACCAGTTCTCATCCGTTGGGTACCCACAGGCCAATGACCAGGCTGAAGTAACCAACAGGATGCTTCTCTAAGGAATCAGAAGAATACTTGATGAGGCAGATAGCTAGTGGGCTGACTAGCTCTCCAATATCCTTTGGGCCTATCGGACAGCAGCACGGACACCAACCGGGGTAACTTTATTCTTCATGACATACGGGTCAGAGGCTGTCATCCCTCTTGAGATCGGTGTCCCATCAATACGAGTACAATGCTTTGAACCAAGCAACAACGAGGAAGGGTTAAGGATGAATGCGGATCTGGTTGAAGAAGCTCAGGATAAAGCTCAAATCTGCCTAGCTGCTTAGCAGCAGAGGGCCGCTCTATACTATAACTCCCGGGTTCGGCCCAAAGACTTCAAGCTGCATGACCTCGTCCTCCGAAAGAGTGAAGTGTCCCCTCCTCGCCACACAGGGAAGCTAGTCTCGAATTGGGAGGGCTCTTACCGGATTTGAAGGGTTTGTCGGGTCGGCACCTATGAACTTGAAGATATGGATGGCAAACCTATCCCCTGCACCTGGAATGCGGAGAACCTCCGTAAGTTTTATCAATAAAATGTAAAAGAAAACAAAAGATCAATAAAGATTTGAAGCTTTAATTCCGAAAAGTTCATTGATGATAAGAAGAAGTACAAAAGTTAGGCGCTATCAACGTTGGATACAAAAACACGAGACTATTTTTGAGAAATCGAGGCCTCATGGACCTCACAATCTCCTCCTTCCTCTGATTGAGCCTCACTCCCCCCAACTCCACGAGCCCTACCATCTTCTGCATCCTTAGCCCCTCCCTCTGGGGCAGGCTGGGTCTTACTACTCCGACCCTCCTGAGCAACGGCAATAGCTGCCTCCTCTTAAAGAAGCAGCATCGGACCCCTTTGAATTGGCCGCCAAGTCAAGAACTGAGAAGTTCACCTCCGAAAAAAAGAGCACAGCCCTTCTCTTGGCTTTATTGAAGCCTTCGAAGTACAGGATTACCCCCTTCTTCGCATATCGGTGGCGGACCTCTTCCAGTTCCTCCATCAGGACCTCCTCAGTTAAACGCCAATGATCCCTCTCAAAGATTGCCTCTGCCCTGTCCCTCTCCGCCGTCTCGAAGGAAAGAGACAATTCATGGGCTAAGTTCTAGGATTCCTTCAATTTGTGCCGAGTCTTGGCCAGACGATCCGCCATTTCCAAGGTACGCAGAGAAAACACCCCAGTGAGAACCCCAGCCTAAAAAGAGCAGCCTCTTCAGAAACAGTCAAAATATATGGGCCAACCAAAGGGCAAAACAAGTGTTACCTGAGACAAAATGACCTCTGCGACTGAGCAGAGCAACTCGATGGGCTTCGACGAAGTATCCACCATATCACGAAGAAGGATCCCCAGCACCAAATGCTTATGAGAAACCCTTGGGTGGGCGAACACGGAGTCGTCCATCCTCAAAGCCCACCGTGGAGTAAAGAGGGCGGTCATCCCAAACCCTTCCTAGGCCAAGGACGCCCCCGAATGAGGAATAAGTGCGACTGAGTCCACCCGTTCTTTAGGAGCCGGGGGCCTTGGGGAACTATCCGCTAGAATTGGAGCCATGGATTGGACTTTGGCTTTTTTCTATTGCCCCAGCCCGAAACCACTAGCTTCTGCGGCTCTCTTCTTTTCACCAGCCAGGTGCCTGGCCATCGCCCCCATCTCCATGTCTGCACAAAAAGCGAAGCATTAAAGACTTGGAGAAAAAAGGTAAAGTTTCTATGAACTAGCAATGGCTACCATGCTCGGGGTGTGGGGGAAGGCTGAGAGGACACAGGCCGTGCCTGTGGATTTCTTTGTTATCTCCAAGCAGCTCGATATCCAGGGGCGCGACCAGCATCGCTCTCAACGTCTACTGCTCACGAAGTAAGAGGTGTGGCTTTTTGCATTTACCGACATGCTCCAGACTCCAATTAAGAGGGATGTCGAAGCTCTCAACACTCCGAACAAAGATAAAGCCCCTTTTCCGCTTGTTTATGGAGGAAGGCTTCTCCTTCACCACACTCTTCCCCCACCTCGAGCTAACGATAGCCCATCCCGAATGACCAAGCCGAGCTAGCTGAAAAATGGGCCTTGAAAACATTGATATTCATCACCCCTCCAACCTCCTAGCACACGGCAATGAATGCCAAGATCAGTCAGACCGAATTAGGCACCAGTTGGCTTAGCGAGATGCCAAAGTATCTAAGTACCAAGCAAAGGAACGAGTGGAGAGGAAGCCTGAGCCCAGCCTTAAGTTGATGTTCATAAACACACAGCTCGTAAGGCACTCGGCTCGACAGGACATCGCAGGCCCTCTCCCCACCCTCGAGGGCCCTCATATGAAACTCTAGGGGGATCCTATATTTAACCCTCGTCCTCGAGAGGCTAGCCTCCTCCACTACGCTTGAAATGGAATTCACTTCAAACGTCCACTCCTCCCTCTTACTGTCCAGGGCGTCATCTTTAATAAGCATTGACGCCCAGACGTCCCCCTCTCCAGATGTTTCTGCCTCTTCGCCCTCCCCTCCGTCTCCCTCATACGGCACAAGGGCCTAGCCTTCTCCCTTAGGAGCCACCTCCTGAGAAGAGACTCCATCACTAGAAGAAACACTCATCGCTTTCTCTAACTCCCTGGACAGAGCTCCACTAGTATCACTACCGCCAGACATCTTACTCACCTAGAACGAAAAAGCTTTTGAGGAAGACTCTTAACAATGTCGAGCGCTCTCAGACTCTCTAGCTAAACCGATACTCTCAAGATCTCTCAAAAATGCAAAGTGAAGATTGAAGAAAGAAAGAACCCACTTATATAGAGGTTGTGGCAGCAGAAACGAGAAACATCAATCCACACGTCAGCTGAAAGGACAAACGAGAAACGTCAATCCACGCGTCAGCTGAAAGGACGCGCCCCCTACTATCCCCTAGACACCAAGGTGCCAACTGTCATCAAAACGCGCCCTTTGCTATGTGATGAGAGTCATAAAATGCATCTTAACAGTACTTAATTGTTAGCATTTTAGGGTTGATCTAGGTTTGAATTGCACTTTTATACGTTAACAACTCTAAAGTATCATTCTTGGATCATTGATCTACTTCGGTGCATTTTCAAGTACTTTAAGATCAAAAGAGGAGGAAAAGTTATCATTGCTTGAAGCACAAAGACTCGAGGAATATTGAAGTGAAGGAATACTTCTGGAAGGACATGATGGAGGGCTTAAAAGAGAAACAATTGCTGCCCGCATTGGAAATGAGTTTCACTAAATTGCGAGAATTACCCGTACAGATCAATCATCTTTGAAAATTAAACTGTATTGATACAAGAAGAACCAGGAGATGATATATATATGCTTAGAAATATCTGGAAGTCTATTTTCTAGAGAATTTTACGGTTCATCAAAAAGATTTTTCTAGAGAAAGTTATGGCAGTTTTAGTAGACAAGGTCAGGCTGTGCGGGCTGTATGGGATTTCAGCGTGATTTTGGGCTTAAATACCACATCTCACATCGGTTGGAAAAAGCATTTCTATATCCCACATCTCACATCGGATGGGAGACACATTGCACTCTTGATATTTGCCTATATAAGACCCACTCCACTTTAGCTTTAAGCATCAATCGGAGCTCATCTGAAATCATCAGAGAGTGACTCCAGAGAGCCTTTAGGAGCAATCCAGAGGGCCTTTAGGAGGAATCCGAAAGTATAAATTTGGAGGGCAAGCTGAGGATGATCGTTGAGAGGTCGGAGGTAACTCAAGGAAGCATGAGCCCCATGGCTGGCTAGTCTCCAAGCAAGGCGAAGGGATGAATCCCTAGGTGTAGTTGTTCTTGTTTTTCTTTATTTGATTCAGTTGTAGTTGGATATTATTTTTGTTAAACATTGTTATATTTTATTCTTAATTTAATTAGTAGATTTATTATTACTCCGGTGATTGCATGCTTCTTTTCCATATAAGTTCAGCCATGCTTTTCTTATGTGTACTTGTTTGGGTGTGATTGAGTCCAGTAGATCTCTTTTATAGATTTTTCCATTGCTGTAGTATTGTCGTTTAGATATATCGTTGCCTCTTGATAATTTATAAGTTAGGTCATGTGTGCTTGAAAGTAAAGAAGATTTCATAACAATTACATTAGGATTTATAAATGCACTTTAATCGAATATTTTTCGATTGCCTGTTTGGGATGTGAAACTTGAAATCGAGATAAAAATAACTAAATCAAGTTAGGATTAGAGCAATGAACCTAGGGAGGATTTCTAGAACCTTGTCGTTTCTTTATTATTATTCAATCATTAACATAATTTTCATAAAATAAACAATTCAGATTCTCTCAATCAATCTTTTATCGTTTGTGTTCAAGTTGACACCTTCTTCTGTAATTAACTTGTTTCCTTGTGGAATCGACACCCCAAAACTATACTACAACTACTGCGTTATGTTTTTGGCGTAATCAAATTTTGGCGCCGTTGCCGGGGAAACGCGCTTAAGTACAAGGAAGCTTGTCAACTTTGAGTGTGACGGTAGAAGAATTGTAAATGTTTTTCTTTTCAGCAGTTTGTAAATACTGTAATATTGTTCCTTAACCTTAGTTTTGATTTTATGATTATTTATTTATTTATTATTCTATTTTATTTATTTCCTCTCTGATTTATTTGGTGCATGCTTAGACCGAGAGATTTGCGAGGTAGATTCATTAGAGGACCCGAACTAGAATTACCCTCCCCTTCCGAGTCTGATAGTGAAACCTCGCCTAGATCAACCAATAGTGGAAACCCAAGTAAGAATTTAGAGGATTTTGTTAATATGGCCAATAACCTTAATGAGAATGTTGCTAGGACACTTCAGGATTACCTCCACCCTACACGCACAACTACACCATCATGCATCACGTTTCCAGCCAATACTCGCCAATTAGATCTTAAACCAGGGATGATTCATTTACTCCCTACCTTTCATGGCTTGGATAATGAAAACTCATATGTGCACATTAGAGAGTTTGAGGAAGTAGTCGTGACTTTTCATAGTCAAGATGAAACCGATGACATTGTGAGGCTTAAGTTCTTTCCTTTCGCTTTGAAAGATAGAGCTAAGAGTTGGCTATATTCACTTAGACCATGATCTATTGGGTTGTGGACTGAAATGACTCGGATTGTTTTTAATAAATACTTTCCCCAACAAAACACCAATGCTTTAAAAAAGCAAATCTCCACCTTTGCACAAAAGGACAGCGAGACTTTGTATCAGTCTTGGGAGAGATTTAAAGAGTTATTGAGTATGTGCCCTCACCATGGGTATTATAGTTGGCGCTTAGTGAGCTATTTTTATGAGGGACTTACATATAGAGAGCGTTAATTTGTAGAGATGATGTGTAATGGTGAGTTTTTAGACAAAGATCCTGATGAGACCATAGAGTACCTCAATGAGCTTGCTGAAAAAGCTCACACTTGGACTGGACCTAGTGCTACTGAAAGCACAAATAGGTCACGACCTATAGGGAACCCAAATGGTGGTGGAATTTACCATCTTAGGTAAGAGGATAACCTTAAGGCCAAGGTCGAGATCTCACCAGGGAACTAGAGGCATTAAAAACTAAATGCTCAAAGGCAACACACATGGCTAACCATGCCGAATCTTTGAAACCATGTTTTGTGTGTGGCGGGGTAGGTCATCCCGCTCAAGAGTGCCCCATATTTGTTGATATGAGAGGGATGTATGAGGAACAATGTAATGTCTTAGGCATGTACACGAAGCCTTTTACACCCTTCTCTAATACCTATAATCCGGGATGGCGCGATAACCCCACCTTTAGTTGGAAATCTGAATATCAGCAGCTTGCACAACCCCCTAGCTCATATTCTGCACCATATCACGCACCTTCATCTTCTAGGAGTCCTTTAGAAGACATTTTGCATGCTTTTAGTGAGGCATAGGGTAAGACTAATCAAAGACTTGAATCTTTGATTACGCAGGTTGTTGAAGAACATAAGGAGATAATGAGCCAAGTGTCCAAGTTGATGAGCTACTTGAGTGTGACTGAGCGAGGTAAGTTCCCTTCTCAAGATCGGTCCATATCCCATGGTCAACACCTAGCACAAAAGAATTTGAAGGAGGTGAATGCCATTGAGACACTGAGAGGTAAGTCATTACACATCCCAACAACGGAAAAATCAGAGGATGTGGATGAAAGCCATCAAGCACAAGCATACATGATTGACTCATTCATGGAAAAGGTCCAATACCTTAATCCATTTGAGTCCACCCTCATCCATGGCTTTACCAAAGCATACATCGAGCCAGAATTTACGGATGTTACTGATGACATCCTTGAGGCCCCCCAAAAGCATAGAAGCACCAAATTTGGCAATGAAGCAGTGGTGGATGCATTCAACCTATGTTTTTCAAGGAGGGAATAAGAGTGTCTGGCTGAAGACGTAAAACTTAGCGCTTATGGGAGGCAACCCACAATGTATCCTTTTATTTTTATTGTTTTTTTATATTTCTTTTTTTTATTGTTTATTATTATTATCTTGTTGTTTTCCAGTTTTACTTTCGTATTTCTTTTTCAGGGACAAAAATACGAAGCAGTTCAAATGGTGGAGCACAATTTTCAGCTTCTGTGCACCTTTGGCTACAAAGAGAGTTTCCTTTACTCTTTCTTTTACATTGAGGTCAATGCAATTTTTAAGTTGAGGGTGGAGGAAACACATCTCTTTGTTTCCATATTCTTTATTTCCATATATTTTTTTTCTTTTTCAATTGAACTACTTGGTGTCATTTTCCCTCTCTTTTTGTTTTAAGCATGCTTTGTGGTTGCCTTGGAGTTAATTCACGTGTCAATGATATAAACTTAATTGAGATAGTAGATACCATTTAGAAGGAGTTAAATCTTGCTTCGGTTTGATATTAATTTAAGTATCAATCTTCATTTGGTTTGAGACTCTAGCTTGTGGTAAGATTGTATGATTAGTCTTAAACATTTAGAAAAGTTTTATGTGTGATTATTTTGTGAATACTTTTGCAGTCTTGACAAGCTCTAGAACTTACTTGATAATCACTTGAGGCGAATTCTTAGAATGCACATTACTTAGGATATGATATAGGCCATTTTTGGACCGTTTGAGCCTTTCAAACCTACCATTGCTATATTTATCACTAGTCACCTATTTGAGCCTTTTTCTTGAAAAGAAAAATTGAGCCTTGTTTCATTCAATAAACCATTTACTCACCTTTATGAGCCTAAAAATATTTTATCCTTACCTTTCTTTTAAAAGAACTTAGTTATACACATGTTGTGAGAAGCACTTAAAAGGAGTAAGGGTGGAAATATGAAAAAAAAAAATTACTACCATAACCCAGGTACATTAAAGAAGATAAGTTGGGGGTTGTGAAAAAAAAATGAAAAATGAGTTGAATGGTCTTATGCCAAAATACAAAAGAAAAGAAAAGAAAAAAAGAAGTGAATTATGGCAAAGAAAGAAGAAAAGAAAAGAAAAGTGGTGATTTATTAAGAGAGCTCTCATAAAAAAATATTGAAAGAGTTGGGTGTTGAAGTAAGGTTATCCAGTGCTTAAAGAGTTGTGTTCAAAACTAAGAGATTAAGTTCTTCTACTTATTGAATCCTTCCCGTTCTTTCTTAACCTTTACCTTAGCCTAACGTTATAAGCTTATTAAAGACCTTTTGATCCAATGTAGTGTGATTTTTCTACAATAGTGGAGAGTGATTTGAAAAGTGAGCCTATGGAGCTTGTTTTTGTGATTGATATCACACAATTTATTATGTTTTTAGAGGCAAAGACTTGTATTCATGAATCTTATGCATAAAATCATCTGGGTATTTGGATTAATGGTTTGTGGTAAGATGGATGTTAAGAGTCAATAACGATTTTAAGATTGATGTTTGGATTACTTTTGGACTTAGGTGAAATTTAATGATTCTATATGCCGTATGTTATGTGCAATTTTTGGAACAAAAAGTGAATTACTCTTGGTTCAACGTTAGCATTGCTTTACTTTGTTTTTAACTCCTACCATAGAATTCATCTCTTATTTTCGCTTGAATTGCTAGGGACTAGCAATAAGCTAGTTGGGGGTTTTGATGAGAGTCATAAAAAGCATCTTAACAGTACTTAATTGTTAGAATTTTAGGGTTAATCTAGGTTTTAATTGCACTTTTATACGTTAACAACTCTAAAGTATCATTCTTGGATCATTGATCTACTTCGGTGCATTTTCGGGTACTTTAAGCTCAAAAGAGGAGGAAAAGTTATCATTGCTTGAAGCACAAAGACTCGAGGCATACTGGAGTGAAGGAATACTTCTGGAAGGACAAGATGGAGGGCTTAAAAGAGCAACAGCTGCTGCCTGCATTGGAAAGGAGTTTCACTAAATTGTGAGAATTGCCCGTACAGATTAATTATCTTTGAAAATTAAACTGTATTGATACAAGAAGAACCAGGAGATGATCTATATATGCTTAGAAAGATCCAGAAGTCTGTTTTTTGGAAAATTGTATGGTTCGTCAAAAGGATTTTGCTAGAGAAAGTTATGGCAGTTTTAGTAGACAAAGGTCAGGCTGTGCGGGCTGTGCGGGATTTCAGCGTAATTTTGGGCTTAAATCCCACATCCCACATCGGTTGGAAAACATGTTTCTATATCCCACATCCCACATTGCATGGGAGACACATTGCACTCTTGATATTTGCCTATATAAGACCCACTCCATTTTAGCTTTGAGCATCAATCGGAGCTCATCTGAAATCATCAGAGAGTGACTCCAGAGGGTCTTTAGAAGCAATCCAGAGGGCCTTTAGGAGCAATCCAAAAGTATAAATTTGGAGGGCAAGCTGAGGATGATCATTGAGAGGCCAGAGGCAACTCAAAGAAGCATGAGCCCCATGGCTGGCTAGTCTCCAAGCAAGGCGAAGGGATGAATCCCTAGGTGTAGTTGTTCTTATTTTTCTTTATTTGATTCGGTTGTAGTTGGATATTATTTTCGTTATATATTGTTATGTTTTATTCTTAATTTAATTAGTAGATTTATTATTACTCCGGTGATTGCACTATGCCTGATGCACCGCCCTCTTTTGGCAATAGCCATCATCATTTATTGCACTCAACAAGTAGAAACCTATGGGCCTAGGGTGAAAGGAGACCCAAGAGGCCCAAAAGAGAAAAAAAAAACCCAAACTCATGATTTGTCCAAAGTCTTGATCGCTCGGCCAAGTTCTCCAAAAGGCCGAGCCTTGACCAATGCTCAACTATATTCTCCAAAGTCCGAGTGTATGAGCTGCGCTGCATACGCTCGGCCATATTTTCTCCAAGTTTTCTCCAAAGTTCGAGCCTTGACCAACACTCGATCATATTCTCCAAAGTCCGAGCGTATGAGCTTCATTGCATACGCTCGGCCATATTTTCTCCAAGTTTTCTCCAAAGTCTGAGCCTTGACCAACGCTCGGTTG
Source organism: Bretschneidera sinensis (assembly GCA_023935145.1). NCBI lineage: Eukaryota > Viridiplantae > Streptophyta > Magnoliopsida > Brassicales > Akaniaceae > Bretschneidera > Bretschneidera sinensis. The sequence continues at coordinate 37,279,744 of CM043705.1, forward strand.
TATTCTCCAGAGTCTGAGCGTATGAGCTGTGCTGCATACACTCGGCCATATTTTCTCCAAGTTTTCTCCAAAGTCCGAGCCTTGACCAACGCTCGGCTGTATCCTCCAAAGTCCAAGCGTATGAGCTGCGCTGCATACACTCGGCCATATTTTCTCCAAGTTTTCTCCAAAGTCTAAGCCTTGACCAACGTTCGGCCGTATTTTCCAAAGTTCGAGTGTATGAGCTGCGTTGCATACACTCAGCCATATTTTCTCTAAGTTTTCTCCAAAGTCCGAGCCTTGACCAACGCTCGGCCATATTCTCCAAAGTCCGAGTGTATGAGCTTCATTGCATACACTTAGCCATATTTTCTCCAAGTTTTCTCCAAATTCCGAGCCTTGACCAACGCTCGACCGTATCCTCCAGAGTTCGAGCGTATGAGCTGCGCTGCATACGCTCGGCCAAGTTCTCCAAAAGTTCGAGCCTTGTCTAACACTCGACCAAGTTCTCCAAAAGTCTAACCCTTGTCTAACGCTTTGCCAAGTTCTTCAAAAGCCCGAGCGTATGAGCTGCACTGCATATGCAGTTAAGTTCTCCAAAGTCCGAGCGTTCGAGCTACGCTGCAAACGCTTGGCCTTATTCTCCAAGGTTCAGGCGTTTTACAAACACTCTGCCAAGGCCACTCCTAGTACAAGCATTGAAACTTCTCTCATATTTCATCAAAATCAATATCAATTCATTCATACAAGTGTGAAAGGCGAGGATGTCATGTGAAAACAAAGAGTGAAAGAAAAGATATTTTATTAATCTAAAGGATTATAACTAACGACCTCGAAGTACAAGGAAAATATGGCCCTAGCGGCCTCGAAGTACAAAGGGAAAACTGAAACACCAAGCTTTTTAGGCAGCCCAGTACATGAGCTGTCCCAGCCCCTTTGCCTTCTTTGGGGCACCCTCCTGCCTGAGACTGAAAATGCTCACCTACAGCAACCCCAGACCCAGAGAGCCTCCTCATCCGCTACCGCTTGGAATTAGAGAGAGGCCCTTCCTCCCTCCTAGCTTCAAATGAACCAGTGGTACTCCGGCCAACCCCTCCCCTCTTCTTCTTCGGTTCCAATAAGCTCGATGCCCAAGGAGCCCACCATCCAGAGACACGGCCCCGACCTCTTCCGCCGCTCCTACTCGAAATCTAGAAGAGGTCCTGATCTCCGCTTGAAGTCAAGAAGAAGTCCATATTCGTTGAACCACGATCCTCCTCCAGAATGACCTCGTCTTCCTCTTTGGCTTCCATAAAATCCCTCAAGAGATTACTGACTCCCCTTCCTCTCCAAGACCAATACCCTCAGAATTGTCTAAGCAAATGACTCATCTGTTAGAAAGTAAGGTCGTATCTCTCTCTCAGTCTCTTCAGAAACTGAACTCATTTTTGCTTAAAACAAAAAGTAAAGAATGTTCTAATTCAAATTGATAAATTTTATTATCCTGTTGATTTCTTGATCCTTGATACTACTTCTGCTGTTGACACTAACTCTAAAATTCCTTTAATTTTGGGTAGACCTTTCCTTACTACTGTAAATGCTCTTATTAATTGTATGAATGGACTCATGAAGCTGTCCTTTGGAAACATGACCCTCGAGGTGAACATATTCAATGTTGCAAAACAGCCCGAAGATAAGGACAAGAACCACCAGTTATACATGATCGAGTCACTCATCGATATGGGAGTTTCTATAGCTCATGATTTTGATCCTCTTGAGTATTTTCTTGTTAATTCTGAGTTTGATTCAATTAATGATAAATCTGATATAATTGATATTTGTGCTATTTTTGATAAATCTCAGGATTATGGCACTCGGGCATGGCAACCGAAGTTTGAGGAGTTGCCCGAAAGAAGCGAGAAACAAATCATCTCAAGTGTAGAAGCACCCAAAGTTGAATTGAAGCCACTACCTAAGGGTTTGAAGCATGTTTTCCTTGGTCCAGGTGATAATTTTCCTGTTATTATCTCATATGAATTATCTGAATCACAATGTGAGAAATTAATTCGGACCCTAAATGAATATAAATCAACCTTAGGTTGGAGCCTGGCTGATTTAAAAGAAATTAGTCCTCTGATCTGTTCTCAAAAGATAAATTTGGATGAAGGAACTAGCCCTCGTAGAGACCCTCAGTGTAGGCTTAACCCCACTATGAAAGAAGTGGTGAAAAATGAAGTGTTGAAATTATTAGATGCGAGAATTATATATCCTATAGCTGATAGTAAATGGGTAAGTCCTACACAAGTCGTTCCTAAAAAGTCCGGAGTCACTGTGGTGAAAAATGACCTAGGAGAGTTAGTCCCTACAAAACTTGTGACTGGGTGGCGAATGTGCATTGATTATAGAAAATTAAATGTAGCCACCCGAAAATACCATTTCCCACTCCTTTTTATCGATCAAATTCTTGAGTGTGTAGCTGGTCATCCTTTCTATTGTTTCTTAGATGGTTATTCTAGTTATTATCAAATTGAAATTGCATTAAAAGACCAGGATAAAACCACTTTTACTTGTCCTTTTGGTACTTATGCTTTTCATAGAATGCTATTTGGATTGTGTAATGCACCTGCCACTTTTCAACGTTGTATGATGAGCATTTTTAGTGACATTGTTGAAAATTGCATGGAAATTTTTATGGATGACTTGACTGTTTTTGGATATTCATTTGATGCATGCTTATTGAATTTAGAAAGAGTAATGATTCGTTGTGAGGAGAAGGAATTAGTCTTAAATTGGGAAAAATGCCATTTCATGGTACCTTCCAATATTATCTTAGGGCATATTGTTTCTTCTAAGGGGATAGAGGTTGATCAATCTAAGATTGAATTAATCTCTAAGTTGCCTACACCTAAGACAGTAAAGGATGTAAGATCTTTTCTTGGTCATGTTGGTTTCTATAGGAGGTTTATACAAAAATATATCTAGACCACTATGTGCCCTTCTAGTTAAAGATGCCTAATTTGAGTGGACACAATCTTGTCAAGAGGCCTTTAAAATGCTGATTGGCAAGCTTACTTCAGCACCCATAATGCAGTCACCTGATTTTGAACTTTACCTTTCGAAATAATGTGTGATGCTAGTGACTTTGTTGTAGGTGCTGTTCTTGGACAATGAAGGGAGAGGAAACCTTTTGTCATTTACTATCCTAGTAAAACCCTAAATAGTGCTCAAATGAATTACTCCACCACTGAAAAAGAATTGCTAGCTGTACTTTTGCTTTGGACAAGTTTTGTGCTTATTTAATTGGTTCTCTTATTCTTATTTTCACAGATCACGCAGCCCTCAAGTACCTTCTTACAAAGAAAGATGCTAAGGCACGACTAATACGGTGGATCCTACTCTTGCAAGAATTTGACATCACCATCAAAGACAAGAAAGGAGTAGAGAATGTAGTGGCTAACCATCTCTCGAGGCTCACATTTGAGGACACCTCTGACGACATGCCAATCAAAGATGATTTTCCCAATGAGCATTTACTCTCTATTACTTCTCTACCATGGTTTGCTCATATCGTAAATTACTTGGCTACCGGTGAGATACCAAGGGATTGGAGTGCTCAAGGCAAGAGGAAGTTCTTAACTGAGTTACGTAATTTTTATTGAGATGGCCCCTATCTTTTTAAGTACTGCCCTGACCAAATTTTAAGGCGTTGCATCCCTAATGACGAGATTGCCAGTGTCTTGGAATTTTGTCACTCCTAAGCTTGTGAAGGCCACTTTTCAATGAAAAAAACCGCTACAAAAATTTTGCAGTGTGGTTTTTATTGGCCCACCTTGTTTAAGGATGCAAACATCTATTGTCACTCGTATGAAAAGTGTCAGAAGTTAAGAGCTGTGTCTCATCGTAATATGATGCCCTTAAACCCAATTTTAGTGATTAAAATATTTGATTGTTGGGGCATTGATTTTATAGGACCATTTCCTCCTTCATTCGGATACCAATATATCATTATGGCAATGATTATGTGCCAAAATGGGTAGAGGCAGCAGCTTGCCGAAGCAATAATAATAGAACGATAATTAGATTTCTCAAAGAAAATGTGTTATCTCAATTTGGTACACCGCGTGCTATAATTAGTGATCGAGGTACGTATTTTTGCAACCGTTCTTTTGAAGCTTTGATGAGAAAATATGGGGTGTTACATAAGATTTCCACTACTTAAGACCCTCAGATAAGTGGACAGGTAGAACTTGCAAATAAGGAAATTAAACAAATTTTAGAAAAAACAGTCCACCCGGATCGCAAGGATTGGTCTTTGAGACTAGTTGATGCGCTTTGGGCTTACCGTACAGCTTTCAAAACTCCCTTAGGTATGTCACCTTATAGGCTTGTTTTTGGAAAGCCATGCCACTTACCTGTTGAGCTCGAGCATCGAGCTTATTGGGCCATCAAGTCTTTCAATTTTGACATATGAGAAGCGGGTAAGCTTAGGAAATTTCAGTTGACCGAGTTAGAGGAGTTAAGAAATGATGCTTATGAGAACTCTAGAATCTATAAGGCAAAAATGAAAGTGTTTCATGATAAAAATATTTTGAGGAAAACATTTAAGCCTAATGATCGGGTGTTCTTATACGATTCTAGACTCCATAAGCACCCGAAAAAACTTCAGTCGAGGTGGACCGGCCCTTTTGTAGTAAAACAATGTCTTTGCAAATGGGGTGGTAGAAATAGAGGATGCTAGAGATGGTCGGATCTTTAAAGTAAATGGTCAATGCCTTAAAATCTTAATTGATAGGCAAGATTCGGAAGTGGAAGACATTCTATTTATGGATCCGGTCTATTCACCTTGACCACACCACACAGGTATGTTTTTATTTATTTTTCTTTTGTTTTGTTTGTTTATTTTGTTTTTAATTAAGTTCATTTCAATTTTAATTTCTTGTTCTTTTTCTAGTTTGGTTTAATCTAATTGTTAGTTTAACGTTTATTGTTATTTTATTTTGCTAATCTTATAATTTTATTTGGCACACAAACAAGTTTTTTTTACCAAAAACAGCAGCCCATGTGCCTAGGCCCAACCCACAGCACGCCTCGCCCACCAGGAAGCGCACCAGCCCAGCAGTCGGTGTGCCTAGGCCCGGCCCACAACACGCCTCACCCAGTAGCACGCCATAGCCCAGCGCCGCGGCCCAGCCTGCCTTGCGCTGTAGCACACAGAAACAAGCACAAGAGGGCTAGGTCTTCAAGCCGCGGCCCACATAAGTGTAAGCCACGACACATACTCGTTTTGCACTTAATAAAACCCATATTTGTAGCTTCCTTTTTCATTTCTACTTTGAAAACACACAGCACACTCCTCTCTCTCTCATCCTCTCTCCAAACCCTCACTTACCAACTCACTTTTGCTCAAAATTTCTTGATTCTAACATCATTTCTTAAAGGATTGAGCACTAATATTGCAGATTTTGTTGGAAATTTCTCCAAAAAACTTGGTACTAGGAAGATTTTGGGTTCATCAAGAAAACTTCAAGTTGGTGGGTATTCTTTCTTCTCTCCAACTTTGGGCATCAAGTAAGACCAATTTCTTCTCTTTGTTGTTCATTTGTGCTATTTGGGTGGTTGATTTTGAATTAGTTCTACTATTATATACATTTGATTCAAATGGCCCCTAAAACTAAGAGACCAAGGAAGAAACAACCTCAAGAGTATGATGAGAGCAAATTTGTTAGTTTTGAGGCCAGTGAGAGATATGCTAGGATGATGCACACTAGAAAACCGATTCTTGAAAGAGGATTCAATATCACAGAGAAAGGGAACCCAACCTTGTTTTGAATGATTATTGATAGGTATTGGGGTACATTTTCTAGATAACCATCTCACTCCCTCATAAATGTGGTTAGAGAATTCTATGCTAATGCAGAATAACATAAGAATGGTAAGGTGAGGGTGAGAGGAAAAACAGTTTCTTTTAGCAGCGAATCTATCACTAGATTCTATGGGCTACCTGACATAAAAAAACAGTGAGTATATTGCATATGCGTCTAATATTAATTATGAAGAGATTTGCGATACTCTCTGTATTCCGGGCACTACATGAAAAATAATGGGTGATGCCCCTATAACCTTGCTCGGTACTTCTCTGACTGTCAATACTCGAGCTTGGCAATATTTTGTATTTCAGAGATTGATGCCTGCTACACACTATAGTGACCTTACTATTGAGAGAGTTGTGCTGATTTATGCCATTTTGATGGGCATGACTATTGATGTGGGTCAGATCATATTTAATTCTATCATACACACTGTGCAACAAAAGCTTGGATTGTACTTCCCTTCCTTAATTACCCAATTATGCATCCGAGCTAGAGTCCAATACAGTCCTGATGAGGAAGCCCAACAATAAAAAAAACCCATCGATGATGGCATGCTTAATCTGATTAAAGCCTCAAGGCCGCCAGCTCTGGGAGAGAGAGCAACGATTGCAGCCGTTCCTCCCCCTAGGCATTTCACTGTTGCAGAGCGCCTTGAGCGTTTAGAGATTCGTTTTGATGAGCATCAGAAACTCTTGCATGATAGGTTTGATATTCAGGAACGATTCTTGGCTAGGCAAGCATATTATCAAGCGGGGGTGTACTCTTCTTTTGGTCAGATGTACCAACACTTTGCCTCCACCGCTGGTTGTGACATGGATCACTTTCCCACTTTGCCACCCTATCCGAGTTCATCTTTTGATCCAAATCCTGAGGAAGGTGAAGAGAATGAAGAGGAGGATGAAGACATAGAGGATTAGTTTTGGGTTCTATCTTGTTTGTCTCCTTTTATTTTATTTTTTTTTGGATGACTATAATAACATTTATTGTGTATTCCTTTTTGTTATTTTATTTTTCGTACTTTCTTTTCATTTTTAATTATTTCTTTCCATTTTATGTGTTAACCTAACATACGGTGTGAATTTTAATGTTACACCGCAGTTGCTTTCTCTTTGTTTGTTTTGTTCTATGTTATAGATCGAAATTTCAACAAGAAGCACGACATGCAGTTTAAATAGTGGTGCACAATTTTCAGTTTCTGTGCACTTTTGCTTACAAAGAGAGTTTCCTTTACCTTTTCTTTCACATTGAGGTCAATGCTATTTTTAAGTTGGGGGTGGAGGAAATGTTTTTTTTTTTTTTTATTGAACTGTTTGGTGTCACTTTCCCTTTTTGTTTGTTTTTAGCATGCTTTGTGTTAAGCCTTGTAGTTAATTCACATGTCAATGATATGAGCCTAATTGAGATAACATATAGTGTTTAGAAGAAGTTAAATCTTGCTTCAGTTTGAGAATAATTTAAGTGTCAATCTTCATTTGGTTTGAGACTCTAGTTTGCGGTAAGATTGCATGATTAGTCTAAAACATTTAGAGAAGTTTTATGTGTGATTGTTTTATGAATATTTTTGCAGTCTCAACAAGCTCTAGAACTTATTTGATAATCAACTGAGGTGAATTCCTAGAATGCACATTACTTAGGATATGATATAGGCTATTTTTGGACCGTTTGAGCCTTCCAAACCTACTCTTGCTATATCCATCACTAGTCACCTGTTTGAGCCTTTTTCTTGAAAAAGAATTTGAGCCTCGTTTCTTTCGATAACCCATTTACTTACCTTTATGAGCCTAAAAATATTATATCCTTACCTTTCTTTTAAGAGAACTTAGTTATACACATTTGTTAAGAAGCACTTGAGAGGAGTAAGGATGGAAATATGAAAAAATATTACTACCATAACCCAAGTATGTTAAAGGAGATAAGTTGGGGGTTGTGAAAAAGAAAAAAAAATGAAAAAGAAGGTGAATGGTCTTATGCCAAAATAAAGAAGTGAATTATGGCAAAGAAAGAAGAAAAGAAAAAAAAATGGTGATTTATTGAGAGAAATGCTCGAAAAATGGTTGAAAGAGTCGGGTGTTGAAGTAAGGTTATCCAGTGATTAAAATAGGTTGTGTTTAAAACTAAGAGATTAAGTTCTTTTACTTGTTGAATCCTTCCCGTTCTTTCTTAACCTTCTCCTTAGCTTAACGTTACAAGCTTATTAAAGACCTATTGATCCAAGGTGGTGTGATTTTTTCTACAATAGTGGAGAGTGATTTGAAAAGTGAGCCTATGAAGCTTGTTTTTGTAATTGATGTCACGCAAAGTAATATATTTTTAGAGGCCAAGACTTGTATTCATGAATGTTGTGCATAAAATCATCCGGGTGTTCGGATTAATGGATTGTGGTAAGATGGATGTTAAGAGTTGATAACAATTTTAAGATTGATGTTTTGATTACTTTTGGACTTGGGTGATATTTAATGATTCTATGAGTTGTGTGTTATGTGTGATTTTTGAGACAAAAAGTTGAATTACTCTTGGATTAACGCTAGCATTGCTTTACTTTGTTTTGATTTCTACCATAGAATTCATTTTATATTGTCTTGTTTTCACTTGAATTGCTAGGGGCTAGCAATAAGCTAGTTGGGGGTTATGATGAGAGTCATAAAATACATCTTAATAGTATTTATTTGTTAGCATTTTAGGGTTGATCTAGGGTTGAATTACACATTTAAACCTTAACAATGCTAAAGTGTCATCCTTCGATCATTGATCTATTTCGGTGCATTTTTAGGTGTTTTGGGTTCAAAAGAGGTGGAAAAGCTATCATTGCTTAAAGCACAAAGATTTCATGCATATTGGAGTGAAGGAATGCTTCCGGAAAGGACAAGATGAAGAGTTTATGAGTAAGAAGCTGAAAGTAGTGTGCGCCACGGCCTGGACTAGGATGAGCCGCGGTGCCCAAAACAATGCAAGATCCGGACACCAGTGTGCGCCACATCTTGGGAGGGTCTGGGCCGCAACCTCCAGAAAGTGAAGAAAACAAGGAAAAGGCTGAGCCGCGGTGCGAGTAAGTGAGAGCCGCGGCGCGCACACAAACCCCTGTTTTCCTAATTAGGGTTTTAGTTGATTGTTTAGACCCAAAATACCCTTGGACCTTTGTATTATAAATAGATCACTTAGGGTTTGATTAAGGACACATCATTAAGGCTGGAAAACTCAATAAGGCTACCATATTCTCCATCAAAGTGTTCAAGCATGAACCCCATGCCCAATTAATCTCCAAGCAAGGCGAAGGGATGAATCCCTAGGTGTCGTTGTTCTTAATTTCTATTTATGATTCAGTTGTAGTTTGGATTTATCGTTAAACATTGTTATGATTTACTTTTGGATTTAATTAAAAGATCTTCTCTTAATCCGGTGATTGTATCTTTCTTCTTGATATAAGTCTAGCCATACTCTTCTTATGTCAAGATTGTTGGATGTGATTGAGTCCGGTATATTTATCTTTTAGGTTTGTCCATTACTGTGATATTTTCATTAAGATATATTGTCATTTCTTGATAAATCTATAAGATAGGTCATGTGTGCTTGAATCGAAAGTAAAAAGTATTTTATAGCAATTACATTAGGGTTTACATATGCTTTGATTGAATATTTGTCGATTTCCTGTTTGGGATGTGAAACTAACAATCGAGATAAAAACAATTGAATCAAGATTAAAATAAGGCAACGAACCTATGGAGGATTCCTGGAACCTTATTGTTTCTCTATCATATTCTTCATTATATTTATACAATTTTATCATATTATTTTACTATCAAAATTCAGATTCTCTCACTTGATCTTTATCGTTCGTGTTAAGGTTTACACTTTTCCTTCGTAGTTCTCTTTTCCTCGTGGGATCGACACCTCAACTATACACAATAACCGTGTATTAGTTTGAGCGTAATCAACTCTCAAAGCCTAAATCTCCAATACTCCCAAATATAGGCCACCACAAATTTAATTGGGAAAATACAATAGCCTAGAAGAAGTTTCAACCATTCAAAGGGATTTGTTTGTTGTACAGCCCTATTTTCAACTTCCTTTGATATACTGATGTAGCTTTCTCTATGTTACTATGCTCAAAGGAGAAAAATACACACATATATATAGCAATTGATTTTCGTTTCTTCATAGTAGTGAAGCACTGCTGCCAGTTGCTTTTAAGATTTTTTCATGTCTTTTTGCTTTCTTATTTCAATACTTGTAGACACCTGATACCCATAAAACCAATGCGTTGATAAGCATAAAATGATGTGTCACCAATATAAGTGCACCAACCTTTGTCAACACATACTGCAAAAGTTCCACAATATGTGATGACGTGGCACCAAACCTAAACAATGAGCTTCCCTTTTGTTACTTCATTGAATATGGGGTTTTTGTTTTTATAAAAAAGAACCCAAAATACAAGCCATAATTAACAAATCTCCACATTGGCTTGAAATTTCACAAATAGTAAATTACTCTGCACCATCTCCACAAATGTCTCAATCAGACATAATTCAAATGTTGTAAGTAACACCAATCAAGTCCAAGCAATGCTTGAACTTGGACAATGGAAATGGTTTAATCAACATATCTGTTTGATTATATGTTGTTCCAATCTTTTTCACATCAATCTTCTTTTTAACTTTTGGGATGTCTTTCTTCTTCTTAAATATCTTGTAGCAACCAAATATCCTTTTACCCATTGGTGGTTTTACCAATTTCCAAGTCTGATTCTTCTCAGGGAACTTCATCTCTTCATGCATGGCTATTAGTCACTTTGAAAAATCTGCACAGGCAATGGCATCTGTATATGTTGAAGGTTCACCTACATCACTGGTTTCTTGTGTAACTGACAAAGCATTGGAAATTATATCACTATTACTATACTAAAAAATATTACAGTACATCAATGGTTGTCTAGTCTCTCTTCTAGGTTTATGTTTGATAATGTTGTAATCCTCATCCTGAATCTGTTGAGTCTATTCTTTACCCAAAATTCTCACCCTGTTCAAAAACAAGTTGTGTTGAAATGTTCTGTATAGGATCTGAATCAGAACTTCCCAGCTACACCTGCTGTGTGTTACTCTTACCCTAATCAAAATCACAAGAAAATACTCATCTTTCTTCGAGTTAAGCATAACAAATTCATTAAAAGTAACGTCATGACTAATGAGAAATTTAGGTGTCTTAGGATCCAGACATCATAATCTATATTTTTTCACACCATAAACATAACCAAGAAAAATGAACTTTTTAGCTATATGCTCTAATTTTCTATCATTAACATGTGCATATGCATGACATCCAAATATTTTTACTATAAAACTATCAGGTCACCATACTATACCTCATATGGGGTTTTAGGCTCTATAGCTGTAGTAGGAGATTGATTTACCAAATAACAAGCAGTAAATGTTGCCTTTGCCCAAAATTATTTAGTCAAGCCAGCATTTGAGAGTATACAGCGAGCTCTCTCCAAAAGAGTTCTGTTCATTCACTCAGTAACCCCATTCTATTGTAGTGTACCTGTAACTATCTTGTGTCTAATAATACCTTCATCTCTACAATAGTCATCAAACTCATTTGAACACAATTCCAAACCATTATCTATCCTTAACCGTTTGATTTACTTTCCTGTTTGCTTCTCAATCATGGTTCTCCATGATTTAAAATGCTTAAATGCCTCATCATTGGTCTTCAATATAAACACCCGAATTTTTATTGAGTAGTTATTAATGAACGTATGCATATACTTGACACCACACTTAGATGGAACACGTGAGGGTCCCCGAAAATCAAAGTGAAAATAATCTATTGTACTCTTGGTTTTGTGAATTGTTATACTGAAGCTAACTCTCTTCTGTTTGCCAAAACCACAATGCTCACTGAATTCCATTTTTCATATATTCTGCCCACAAAGCAAACCATTTTTTCTCAACAAAGTTAGTCCCTTTTCACTCATATGACCCAATCTTATATGCCACAATTTTGTAACCTCAGAATCTAACATAGTAGAAGTAGCCATTGAACCAGTAATAGTCATACCCAACAGAACATACAAATTTGGCAAAGCAATCTTTGCTTTCATGATAACCAGAGCACCTCTACTAACTTTCATAACTCCACCTTCTGATAAATACTTGTACACTTTCAAATCAAGAGTACTCAGAGAAATCAAATTCTTCTTGAAGGTAGGAAGATGTCTAACTTCTGTCAAGGTCCTTATTACACCATCGTGCATTCTGATCTGAACAGCTCATATACCAGTAATTTTAAGAGTTGCGTCATCACTCAATAATAAAACTCCGTTATAAGGTTCATATTATGAAAACCAATCCTTATTTTGACAAATATGATAGAAACAAGTAGAATCCAAAATCTAATCAGACATAAAGAACCCATTACCACTCGCAGCAAGTACGCGATCATAATCATTAGCTTCAAGTTGTTTTTCTTTCCGATCCCTACCCTAATTCTGTTTTTGACATCGATTTTGACTTTTATTTTGATTGTCTTCTTCTTAAATTTTATTTTTCAAATTCCAATACTCAGACTTGTAATGTCCCATTTCTTATAGTAATAACATGTCACATTCTTATTTCTGGACTTAGATCGAAATTTCTGGCTACTGTTACCTGAACTTCTTTCTCTAGATCTGCCTCTAGAATCTCTAGTTACTAAGGCATCACCTTGACTCTGTTTCTCATAATTATTCTCAGATATATGTCGCTCAAGTAATTCTTTAGAAAACAAAGAAGCTTTAACATCTTCTAAATAAATTATATCTCTACCAAATATAAATGTTCCCCTAAAGAGTGTAAATGATGGTAGTAAGGAACACAACAATAGCAGGGCCTGATCTTCATCATCTAATTTAACTTCTATTGAATTTAAATCAGTAATAATAGAATTAAACTCATCACCATAGGATTTCATTGACGAACTGATATGATCCATACCAAGAACTAAGAAATTGATGGATCAAGAATACTTCCAAGATCATCTAGAATCAGATTTATGTGAGACCGCGACCCGTTGCTTATATTGAAGCAAGAACCTTGGTATAATGAAGACGCCACAATCAATTATGGAATGATTGATTGATAAGTCGAAGATGAACACCATTGAAACTCCGATAAGTTCAGAAGTTCTAAAAGAACCAAAGAGAAATTTCTCTCCAAAAATATGAATCAAATCTGAATTTTCTTATTCTAAAAAGCCAATGGCTATTTAAATGCATGAGAATTCGTAACCAATTAGAAAAAGGAAAACTAAGAAATAGGAAATAAACCTAAACAGAATTCTGGTATGAATAGGAAACTACAAAATAGGAAATAAACCTAAATAGAATTATGGTAACCTAAAATCCAAATAAGGAAAGTACCTAACTTGGCATGCAAGCCTTATAGTGCAATAAATAAATTCAGAAGGAAACAATTAAGAAAATGTGCAAGGTGCAAGCCCAAAGTGGAAGAAGATTCGGATGCAACAGCCTGCTGGATTTAGGTCCATCATAACAGGCCCAAACGATATCCTTTTTGAAACTTTCTTAGGTCTAAATTGAAATTCAAGACGTCATCTTTCCATCTCAACAAGTTTCAGCCCATTTGGAGATGCGGGCAAGAAGATATGACAATTTTAAGTCTGGTCTTTGGGTCCTCCCGAAATTCCAAAGTGAAAGTTCCCTTGGATCATGGAAACTCATCCTTGTGGATCATGTATAGCATCATCCTTGGGCCGCCAAAGATGGTTCTTAGCCCAAATGTGTTGAATAAGCCCATTGAGAGTTTTCTTGAACCGTTTAGCTCGAGCCCTTGTAACTGGACCAATTGGAACTTGAATAGGAAGATGCCATTTTTTAGTCGTGTCCTCATCATTCCCCTCCTCTTGAAAAGGATTTGTCCTCAAATCATCACCTACATCAAAAGGTCTTAAATCAGAAACATTGAAAGTGGTACTAACATTGTACTCACCTGGCAAACCTAATTTGTACGCATTGTCATTGATGCGCTTAAGGACAGAAAAAGCCCATCTCCTTTAGGAAGTAACTTTGAATGTCATTGTGCTGGAAATCTTTCTTTCCTCATGTGTAACCAAACCCAATATCCGGGTTGAAAAATCAGCTGTCGGTGACCTTTAATCAATCGGAACACCTTCTCTTGCTCTTTAATCGTATGGATCGTCTCTTCATCAACCTGTATTCCTTGTGCACTCACAACAAAACCAAGAAACACAAGCTTATCGGTGCAAAAAGTGCACTTCTTCAAGTTAGTAGACAACTTCTCTTTTCTAAGCACATCCAAAATTGATTTTAAATACACAACCTGATCATCTATTTTTGTGCTATAAATGAGAATATTATCAAAATAAACAATAATGAATCTGCCTATAAAAGCTAGTAAAACATGGTTCATTAATCTCATGAAGGTACTTGGTCTATTTGTTAGTTCAAATGGCATAACTAACCACTCATATAAACCATATTTCGTTTTGAAAGCAGTTTTCCATTCATCACCCTCTTTCATTCTTATTTGATGATATCCACTTTTTAAATCAATTTTAGAGAATACACATGCACCATGCAGTTAATCTAGCATATCATCTAAATGAGGAATAGGATGTCGATACTTTACCATTATATTATTGATTGCTCGGCAATCAACGCCCATGCTCCACGTCCCATCCTTTTTAGGAACCAAAATCACCGGAACAGCGCACGGGCTCATGCTTTCTCTTACGTACCCCATTTCCGTTAATTCACTAACATGCCTTTGTAGCTCCTTTGTCTCTTCGGGATTACTTCGATAGGCTGGTCGGTTTGTAATTATAGCACCGGGCACGAAATGAATTTGATGTTCAATTCCTCGAATAGGAGGTAAGCCATATGGAATCTCCTCGGGAAATATATCATCAAACTCTTGTAAAAGAGAAACAATAGAACTAAGCAAATATGAGTCAAATCGGTTAGTGTTTAACGCCTCTTTGTATAAAAGTGCAATCATTGGCTTATTTAAAATCATCGCTCTTTTTATTTCATTCATTCTTGCATAGAAATTTGTTTTTCTTTCAATGGCCGAATCAGCTCTCTTATTTTCTCTCTCAATTTTTTCAGCCTCTCTCATTTTCTCTTTTTGATTTTCATTCGTTATCTTTTTCTCACTCTCTTTCGTTTGCCCACTCTCTTTTTGTAACCTCACTTGATCTTCATAAACCTGCTTTGGTGTCAAAGGAACTAGAATGATTATTCTTTGATTTCTTACAAACAAATATATGTTGGTGAAGCCATCATGCTTAACACACCGATCGAATTGCCATGACTGGCCTAGTAACAAGTGTCCAGCTTGCATCGAAACTACATCACACAAAACTTCATCTTTATATTTTCCAACACGGAAGGAAACTAACACCTATTTGTTCACCCTCACTTCACCACTATCATCGGGCCATTGCAACTTATAAGGCCAAGGATGTTTAATTGTTAGCAGCCCTAATTTCTCCACCATTGTAGTGCTAGCAACGTTATTATAACTACCTCCATCAATAATCACACTACATACCTTGTTTTGCACGTGGCATCTAGTATGAAAGATGTTTTCTCGCTGCACCTCGTCATCTTCTTTGATTTGCACACTAAGAGCTCTCCTTGCAACCAACAATTCTCCTTGGGCAGTGTATTCCTCATCACTTGGATCCTCCAATGGTGGCATAGATTTGGTATCTTCTTTACCCTCGGTTTCAATTTCACCATTATCTCGCAATACCATAACTCTTTTGTTGGCTTACTATGTGACCCCTGCCTTGGCATTTAAAACACTTAATATCACGATTTCTGGTGGTGGAAGAATCATTTTTACCTTGGTTTCCATGGCTGGTACTTTTTTGCTTTTGCTCAGTTTTAGGCTTGGCTGTGGCTTGCTTCACAAAATTCGGCCTCCAAGATGAACCTGAGTTAGGGTTTTGCCCTGTATTGTTGCCCCTCCTCTTGAGTTGGTTCTCAATTTTGACAGCCATGTGCACCATATCTTCCAACTTCACATAATGATGCAACTCCACCTAATTAGCAATTTCCAGGTTCAGATCAGCCAAGAACCTAGCCATAGTAGCCTCTCGATCCTCCTCTACATTTGCTCAGATCATAGCTACTTCCATCTCTTTATAATAATCCTCCACACTCCGACTACCTTGTGTAAGACTTTGCAATTTTTGGTATAACTCACGGTAGTAATGGCTTGAAACAAACCGTTTCCTCATCACGGTTTTCATCTCATCCCAAGTCTCTATTGGACACTCTCTATTTCTCCTCCTGTTTAACACTAGTTGATCCCACCAAACAATTGCATAGTCAAAAAATTCAATGGTCGGAAGTTTAACCTTTTTAAGCTCGGAATAATTATGATAATCAAATACTAATTCTATCTTCTTCTCCCACTCAAGGTAAGCTTCAGGATCATTTTTTCCTTGAAACGATGGAATCTTCATCTTAATACTACCCAAGTTATTATCTTCCCGATTCCTAGCTTCTCTACCTCGACCATCAAATCTCCTATGGCTAACAACTGATTCTCGATCATCTTCTTCATCAAATCCATTCCCATAATACTCTTCATCTTCAACTCTCTCTCCCCTAGGTTAAACTCTCTCCCTCCTATGCACATTAGGAGTGTTTTGTTGCTGCCCCACACGTGCATTCTCTACTTGATCTATTCGCTCATGAACCTGTTCTATCTCCGTTCTCAATACTCTTCTCATCTCAGCCATTAAAGCCTCCATGAGCAACTTCGGATCACCCTTTCTAGACGTATCTCCAGAATTATTTTTGTTCTTGTTGTCTGACATGTTTGTTGCAAAAAAGACATTAGAAAAAAAAAAGAACAAAAGGACCTTACACACTCCCTCACGTGTTTCACTCAAAGAATGAGTCACTCAATTTCATTCGTGTTTTCACACAAAAATCAGACTGGCTTTTCCCCTCTTATGTGCTCACCACTCTTGCCTTTTTCTACTCGTAATAATCTTCTATAGGTTCTTATCAAACTAACCGAACAAGTATCAAAGTTTCCAGCAACAATTCACCAATAACTCACAAAGAAATTCGGATTTAAAGGCTAGAATACAAGGAAACAAAGATGAGAAATTGAAACACGAATTGAAAGGATTGAATCTAAATATTACGCACCTTTTTCACGTTTTTTTTATGAACCAAAACAAAAGATAAGCGGCAAACCTGAAACTAGAAGGCTCTGATACCAACTGATATGATCCACGCCAAGAACTAAGAAATTGATGGATCAAGAAGACTTCCAAGATCGTCTAGAAGCAGATTTATGTGAGACTGCGACCCGTTGCTTATATTGAAGCAAGAACTTTGGTATAATGAAGACACCATAATCAATTATGGAATGATTGATTGATAAGTCGAAGATGAACGCCATGGAAACTCCGATAAGTTCAGAAGTTCCAAAAGAACCAAAGAAAAATTTCTCTCCAAAAGTATGAATCAAATCTGAATTTTCTTATTCCAAAAAGCCAATAGCTATTTAAATACATGAGAATTCGTAACCAATTAGAAAAAGGATAACTAAGAAATAAGAAATAAACCTAAACAGAATTTTGGTAGGAATAGGAAACTACGAAATAGAAAATAAACCTAAATAGAATTCTGGTAACCTAAAATCCAAATAAGAAAAGTATCTAACTTGGCATGCAAGCCTTATAGTGCAACAATTAAATTCAGAAGGAAAAAATTAAGAAAATGTGCAAGGTGCAAGCCCAAAGTGGAAGAAGATTCGGATGCAACAGCCTGATGGATTTAGGCCCATCATAACAGGCCTAAACGATATCCTTTTTGAAACTTCCTTAGGTCTAAATTAAAGTTCAAGACGTCATCTTTCCACCCCCAATAAGTTTCAGCCCATTTGGAGATGCAGGCAAGAAGATATGACCATTTTAAGTCTGGTCATTGGCTCCTCCCGAAATTCCAAAGTGGAAGTTCCCTTGGATCATGGAAACCCATCTTTGTGGATCATGTATAGCATCATCCTTGAGCCCCAAAAGATGGTTCTTAGCCCAAATGTGTTGAATAAGCCCATTGAGAGTTTTTTTGAACCGTTTAGCTTGAGCCTTTGTAACTGGACTAATTGGAACTTGAATAGGAAGATGTCATTTGTTAGCCGTGTCCTTATCAAGAACCTTCTGCCATACGTAACAAATATAATTGGTGCTTTAAGAACAATTTGTTGGTGAAGGATTTCATCATATGTAGAGACTATAACTTACTATATAAGCCGACAATGGTTTTCTCTATAAGAACTTCATGTAAGACTTCATATGACAAACACAATTGAATTATAGTCAGGACATTCTCATCAATCTTTTCCTTCTATTCATCTATCATCATACTAGGCATATTCTCCTTCCCTTTTCAACTCCTTTTGGGTTAATACAGCTTGCATCTTTACTTACCAAAGATTAAAACTATCGATTCCATCAAACTTTGTATCTTTAATGAAGTGGTAGAAGACATCGTGCCGAGATCAATTTTAATAATAGCTCTGATAATAGCTTATTAGGAATAAAGCAGTTAAAACATAAATAGATATAAAAATTTACATGGTTCGGAGCTAAAACTCTTACGTCCACGGGCGATAGTGAGAGATTCCATTATAATCAAAATTAGAGTACAAATCAAGAGAGATAAAACTCCTTAAGCCCAAATCCCTAGTAAACCCAAATCTAGGCTACCACAAATTTAATTGGGAAAATACAATAGCCTACAAATAGTTTCAACCATTTAATGGGATATGTTTGTTGTACAACCCTATCTTCAACTTTCTCTGATGTACTGCTATAGCTTTCTCTTTGTTGCTTTACTCAAAGGATTAAAACACACACACACACACACACACACACACACACACACACACACACACAGATATATATATATATATATATATATATATAGAACTTATTATTCGGCTACTAAGGAGAAATACACTTCTTAACAAACTTGATTTTCGTGTCTTCATAATAGTGAAGCAATGCCGCCACTTACTTTTAAGAGTTTTGTGTGTCTTTCTTGCTTTATTATTTCAATACTTGTAGACACCCAATACCCATAAAACTAATGTGTTGATAAGCATAAAATGATATGTCATTAGTATAAGTGCACCAGCCTTTGTCAACACCTACTGCATAAGTCCCACAGTATGTGATGATGTGGCACCAAACCTAAACAATGAGATTTATTTATGTTGCTCCATTGAATATGGATTTGACAAGAAAACCAAAAATACAAGCTATAATTTACAAATCTCCACCTTGGCTTGAATTTTCACAAATAGTAAATTACTCTTCACCATCTCCACAAATGCTCTAGACAAGCATTAGTCAAATGCTGTAAGTAACACCAATCAAGTCCAAGCAATACTTGAACTTGGATAATGGAAGTGGTTTAATCAACATATCTTTTGGATTATATGTTGTCCCAATATTTTTCACAATAATATTCTTTTTAACTTTTTGGATGTCTTTCTTCTTCTTGAATATCTAGTTGCAACCAATTATCCTTTTACCTATTTATGGTTTTACTAATTTTCGAGTTTGATTCTTCTCAAGAGACTCCATCTATTCATGCATGGCTACTTGCCACTTTGAAAAATTTGCGCAAGCAATGGCTTCTGCAAGCAATGGCTTCTGCAAGCAATGGCTTCTGTATGTATAGAAGGTTCACTTGCATGGTTTCTTGTGTAACTGAGAAAGCATAGGCAATTGCGTCAATATTACTTGACAAAACAATATTATTGTACCTCAGTGGTAGTGTAGTCTCTTTTCTCGGTCTATGTTTAGCAATGCTATAATCCTCTTCCTAAATCTGTTGAGTTTGTTCTTCACCAAAATTCTCACTCTGTTCAGAAACAAACTATGTGAAAATTTTCTGTATAAGATTTGAATCAAAACTTCTTAGCTCCACCTATTGTGTGCTAATCTTACCCCGATCAAAATCACAGGCAACAGACTCCTCTTTCATCGGATTAAGCATGACAAATTCATTAAAAGTAACATCACGACTAATGAGATATTTAGTTGTCTTAGGATCCAGATACCATAATCTATATCTTTCACACCATCAACATAACCAAGAAAAATGAACTTTTTAGCTCTAGGCTCTAATTTTCTATCATTAATATGTGCATATACAGGACATCCAAATATTTTTACCATAGAATAATCAAGAAGGTTACCAGACCATACCTCATGTGGGGTTTTAGACTCTATAGCTGTAGTAGGAGATCGATTTGCTAAATAACAAGTAGTAAACACTACCTCTGCCCAAAATTCTTTAGTCAAGCTAGCATTTGAGAGGATATAACGAGCTCTCTCCAAAAGAGTTTTGTTCATTCGCTCAGCAGGACCATTCTGTTGTAGTGTACCTCTAACTGTCTTGTGTCTAACAATACCTTCATCTCTATAGTAGTCATCAAACTCATTTGAACAAAATTTCAAACCATTATCTGTCCTAAGCCTTTTAATATGCTTCTCTGTTTGCTTTTCAATCATGGTTCTCCACAGTTTAAAACGCTTGAAGGCCTTATCTTCGGTCTTCAACATAAACATCCAAGTTTTTATTGAGTAATTATTAATGAATGTAAGCGTATACCTGACACCGCCCTTAGATGGAACACGTGAGGGTTTCTAAAGATCAGAGTGAATATAATCCACAGCACTCTTAGTTTTATGAAACGAAGTACTGAAACTAACTCTTTTTTGTTTACTGAAACCTTAATTCTCACATAATTCCATTTTCCATGTATTTTGTTCATAAAGAAAACTCTTTTTGTCAACAAACTTAGTCCCTTTTCACTCATATGACCTAATCTTATATGCCATAATTTTGTAACATCAGAAACTGACATAGTAGAAACAGTCATTGAACTAGTAATGGTAGTACCCAATAGAACATACAAATTTGGCTAAGTAATCTTTGTTTTCATGAAAACCAGAGCACCTCTACTAAGTTTCATAACTTCTCCTTCAGATGAATACTTTGACCCTTTGACATCAAGATTACTCAAAGAAATCAATTTCTTCTTGAAGGCAGGAATATATCTAGCTTTTGTCAATGTCCTTATTACACGCATTCTAATCTGGACAGTTCCTATACCAGTAATTTTTCGAGCTGTAACATCCCCCAGAAATACAACTCCGTCATAAGGATCATATTCTAAAAACCAATGCTTATTTTAGAAAATATGGTAAGAATAACCAGAATCCATAATCTAATCAAACATAAAGAACATATTACCACTAGTAGCAAGTACACGATCATAATCATTAGCTTCAGGTTATTTCTCTTTCTTATCCCTATCCTGATTTTGTTTCTAACCTCATTTTTTACTTTTATTCTGATTGTTTTCTTCTTGAATTTTCTTTTTCAAATTCCAACATTCAAACTTGTAATGTCCTATTTTCTTATAGTAATGACATGTTACATTCTTATTTCTAGACTTAGATCGGAATTTCTGGTTACTGTTACCTAAACTTCTTTCTCTAGATCTGTCTCTAGAATCTCTAATTACTACGACATCACCTTGACTTTGTTTCTCATAATTATTCCTAGACATATGTCGCTCAAGTAACTCTTTAGAAAACAAATAAACTTTAACATCTTGTAAAAAAAATTGTATCTCTACCAAATATAAAAGTTTCTCTAAAGTGTGTAAACGATGGTGGTAGGGAAGACAACAATAGTATGGAATGATCCTCATCATCTAATTTAACTTTAATGGAATTTAAATCAATAATAAACTCATCAACATGGGATTTCATAGACATACCTTCTGCCATACGTAACAAATATAATTGCTACTTCAATAACAGTTTATTGGTGAGTAATTTCGTCATGTACAGAGAGTCTAACTTACTCCATAAGCCGGTAATGGTTTTCTCTATAAGAACTTCATGTAAGACTCTAACTGACAAACACAATTGAATTGCAGTCAGGGTATTCTCATCTATCTCTACCTTCTGTTCATCTGTCATCGTACTAAGAATCTTCTCCTTCCCAAGCAGCGGCTTTTTCAACTCCTACGTTCATGGGCGATGGTGAGAGATTCCACTATAATCAAAATTGGAGTAAAAATCAAGAGAGATAAAACTTCCTAAGCCCAAATCCTCAATATACCCAAATCTAGGCTACTAAAAATTTAATTGAGAAAATAAAATAGCCTAGAAGAAGTTTCAACCATTCACAGGGATCTGTTTGTTGTGCAGCCTTGTCTTCAACTTCTTCTGATGTACTACTATAGCTTTCTCTCAGTTACTCTGCTCAAAGGAGAAAAAAAAACACACACACACACACATATATATATATATATAAAGAGAAATACACTCCTTAACAAACTTGATTTTCGTGTCTTTATAGTAGTGAAGCACTACGGCCACTTTAAAGAGTTTTGTGTCTTTCTTGCTTTCCTATATCAATACTTGTAGACAATTGATACCAATAAAACTAATGTGTTGATATATATAAAATGATGTGTCATGAGTTTAAATGCACCGGCCTTTATCAACAACTACTGCATAAGTCCCACAATATGTGATGACATGACACCAAATCTAAACAATGAGCTTTCTCTTTGTTGCTCCATTGAAAATGGGCTTGACAAGAAAAGAGAAAAAAACACGCAAAATACAAGCCAAAATTAACATTCCATGTGATTCCCCAATTTTCTTTGATATCATTACCTTGCTTTCATCTCAATCACATGCAAAGAGACATTATTCTCCGCAATCCAAACTACAATATTGGATTCTGTCTTGTTTATCTCTGTAATCCAGAAGCAATAGTCTATCTTGTTATTTTGAAAATATTTAACAAGGTTCAGAAAACAAAGATTTTATTTACTTTCTTCGCATTTTAGCACATGAGTTGATATAATTAATTTACGCACAACCTCAATAGCAGTGTT
This sequence comes from Bretschneidera sinensis, assembly GCA_023935145.1. NCBI lineage: Eukaryota > Viridiplantae > Streptophyta > Magnoliopsida > Brassicales > Akaniaceae > Bretschneidera > Bretschneidera sinensis. The sequence goes on from CM043705.1 coordinate 37,302,551, forward strand.
GATGCCAAAAAATTGCTACTGCTATCGTGGCCTGGATGCTGATGTGGCTTGGGAGCTGATGTGGCCTTGCATAAGTAATAGAGATAAACTAAAAGATCCTCGGAAGGAGGGGAGGGGGAGACCTCCGAGGGTGCTCCGATGTTCAAGTTAGAATGAGGACTTAAGAGAAGTAGTGCTAAGAAAAGTAAAGTGTTGTCTTTTTGGACTTACATACCTCAGACTATATATAGTTCTCCGAGTGGAGTCTGCCCACAGGGGGAAGGCATGGGCCTATCTCTTTGATCCCGGGACTCAGAGGTAAGTCTTAATAGGGTGATCAGGGCATTGAGTGTGGCAGGGTGGTCGCGTGTATCAGAGGGGATTAGGTCCGTTAATTGCGCTTTGACATGGCGGTGGCGTCACTCACTTGTTCCATGTTTGCCTTGCCATGCTGAGGAAGCTTGATGCGTGTCGTCGTCCTATAGGTGACATCTGAGTCCATGTGTGGGTTTCTTATTGGGTCGCTTCTTATTGGGCCGGGGTATTATGGACTTCATCAATGGGTTTATTATTGGGCCGGAGTATTATGGGCTTCATTAGTGGGCCAGGTTGTTATGGGCTGCATCACAGGCCCCCCACTTCCTCAGGTACTTGTGCCTTGAGGAAGTAAAATGTGATATGTCGTGGCCGAGCATTTATACTTGTAATTTTTCAAGAAACGAGATAGGGCCTCGGTCAGGAGAACTTTTGGCTGAGTGTATGTTAAGCAGTTCATGCGCTCGGACTTAGAGAAATTAGATCATGTGTGCGACAAGCAGCTCACACACTCGGTCTTGAAGAAATTAGGCTGAGTGTATACAAAGCAACTCATACGCTCGGACTTGGAGAAATTTGGCCGAGCGTATGACAAACAACTCATACGCTCGAACTTAGAGAAATTTGGCCGAGTGTATGCAAAGCAGCTCATACGCTTGGACTTGGAGAAATTTGGCCAAGTTTATGACAAGTAGCTCATACACTCGGACTTGGAGAAACTAGGCCGAGCCTATTCAAAGCAGTTCATACGCTCGGACTTGGAGAAATTATGTCGAGCGTATAACAAGCAGCTCATACGCTCGGACTTGGAAAAATTTGGCCGAATGTATGCAAAGCAGCTCATACGCTCGGACTTGGAGAAACTAGGCCAAGCATATGACAAATAGCTCATACGCTCGGACTTGAAGAAATTTGGCCGAGCGTATACAAAGCAGCTCATATGCTCGAACTTAGAAAAATTTGGTCGAGCGTATGACAAACAACTCGTACGCTCGGACTTGGAGAAACTAGGCCGAGTGTATGCAAAGCAACTCATATGCTCGGACTTAGAGAAACTAAGCGGAGCGTATGAAAAGCAACTCATATGCTCGGACTTGGAGAAATTTGGCCGAACGTATGCAAAGCAGCTCATAGACTCGGACTTGGAGAAACTAGGTCGAGCGTATGACAAGCAGCTCATACGCTCAGACTTGAAGAAATTTGGCCAAGCATATGCAAAGCAGCTCATCCGCTCGGACTTAGAGGCCGAGCGTATGACAAGCAGCTCATATACTCGGACTTGGAGAAACTAGGCCGAGCCGAGTGTATGACAAAGCAGCTCATACGCTCCGACTTGGAGAAACTAGGTCGAGCGTATGACAAGCAGCTCATATGCTCAGACTTGGAGAAATTTGGCCAAGCGTATGACAAGGAGCTCATACGCTCAGACTTGAAGAAATTTGGCCGAGTGTGACAAGTAGCTCATACACTCGGACTTAGAGAAACTAGGCCGAGCGTATGCAAAGTAGCTCATACGCTTGGACTTGGAGAAACTAGGCCTAGTGTATGCAAAGCAGCTCATATGGTCAGACTTGGAGAAACTAGGTCGAGCGTATAAAAAGGAGCTCATACGCTCGAACTTGAAGAAATTTGGCCGAGCGTATGCAAAGCAACTCATACACTCGGACTTAGAGAAATTTGGCCGAGCGTATGACAAGCAGCTTATACACTCGGACTTGGAGAAACTAGGCCGAGTGTATGCAAAGCAGCTTATACGCTCGGACTTGAAGAAACTAGGTCGAGCGTATGACAAGTAGCTCATTCGCTCGGACTTGGAGAAATTTGGCCGAGCTTTTGCAAAGCAGCTCATATGCTCGGACTTGGAGAAACTAGGTCAAGTGTATGACAAGCAGCTCATACACTCGGACTTAAAAAAATTTGGCCGAGCGTATGACAAGCAGCTCATACACTCGGACTTGGAGAATTTAGGCCGAGTGTATTTAAAGCAGCTCATACGCTCAGACCTGGAGAAACTAGGCCGATCGTATAACAAGCAGCTCATAGGCTCGAACTTAGAGAAATTTGACTGAGCGTACGTAAAGCAGCTCATACGCTCGGACTTAGAGAAACTAGGTCGAGCATATGACAAGCAGCTCATACGCTCAGACTTGGAGAAATTTGGATCGGGAGTATGCAAAGCAGCTCATACACTCGGACTTAGAGAAATTTGGTCGAGCGTATGACAAGCAGCTCATTCGCTTGGACTTAGAGAAATTTGGCAGAGCGTATGCCAAGCAGCTCATATGCTCGGACTTGGAGAAACTAGGCCGAGCATATGAACAAGCAGCTCATATGCTCGAAGAGAAATTTGGATCATGGGCCTTCTCATGTGTTTTTTTTTTTTGCTTTGGTTCTAAGTGTCTTCCATCATCTTAGGCCCATGGACTTTTTTCTGTTTTGAGCCGATGGGATTTTTTTTTTCTTAGGCCCATGAGCTTCTGCTTTTATTTGTGCCCATGGGCTTCTTTGTTTTAGGCTTATGGGCCTTTTAGGGGTGTAATAAATGATGACAGTTATTTTTTAAATGGCGGGGCTTCGGGCATAGTGAAGATCACGCTTTTGTGAGAGCTGGCACCTTGGGGAGAGGGAATGGTGCCTAGGTGATGGCAAAGGTCGTGTCCTTTCATTTGGAGGGTTGAATTAATACTCCTCATTTCTGTTGCCCAAACCTCTATAAAAGAGGATCCATCCTCATTTTCTTCCTCACTTGCACTTAGAGATCTTTGAGAGCACACAGCTAGAGAAATTTCTTGAGAGCGCTTGATTTTCTTAAGAAGTCACTCAAAACAATTTCTTGGTGAGTACCATGTCTGACGATAGTGAGTTGAGCAGAGATCTTTCGAGCGAGTTGGAGGAAGCGATGGATGTTTTCTATAGTGATGAGGTTTCTTCCTTGGAGGCCGTCTCCAGGGAGGGCACCCTAGCCATTATCCCTTATGTTCCCGAGGGAGATGAAGGAGAGAGTGAGGAGGGAGAATCTCCTAGAGATGACGTGGATAGGGCGCTCTTGAGCATTAGGGAGGATGGCATAAAAACCGAGAGAGAGGAGTGGATGTTCGAAGCGAATTCCATCTCGAGCATGGTGGAGGAGGCTGAGCTCGTGGGGATAAGGATATAGTATAGGATCCCCATGGAGTACCACCTGAGGGCACCAGAGCGTGGGGAGAGGGCATGTGATTCCCTTCAAAACCACCCGCCTTTCGAGTTGTGCGTTTGCGAACAGTAGTTGAAGGCAGGGCTTAGGTTCCTCCTACACCAGTTCCTCTGCTTAGTGCTCAGATACTTTGGTATCGCGCTGAGTCAGCTGGTGCCCAACTCAATCCGACTGATCTTAGCATTTATTGTTGTGTGTCAAGAGGTGGGTGGGGTGATGAACATCATTGTGTTCAAAGGCTACTTTCAGATAGCTCGGTTTGGGCAAACCGGGTGGGTTATAGTAAGCTTGAGGGCTCAGAAGAGCATTTTGAAGAAGAAACCCTCCTCCATAAAGAGGTAGAAGGGACACTTCTTCTTCATAAGGAGTGCTGAAAGCTTCAGTGTCCCCCTCGATTGGAGCTTGGACCGTGCTGGCAAGTGCAAGAAGTCGCACCTCCTGCACCGAGAGTAAGAGACGCTGAAGGCTATGTTGGTCGTACCCTTGGATATCGAGGTGCTTAGAGATAACGAAGAACTCCACAGGTGCGGCCTCTACCCTCCCAGCTTTCCACTGAACCTTCAACACAGTAGCCCTTAGCCTTTTAGTTCGTTAAATTTTGATTATCATTTCCAAGTTTCTAATGCAATTTAATTGTGTAGAGATGGAGATGGCTGCCTAGGTAAGGGAGAGGGCTAGGCGCATGGCCCTAGAGAAGAAGAGGGCTGCTGAGGCAAGTAGCTTTGCCCAGGAGCAGAGAAAGATGGTCGGGGCTTCAACCCCGGTGCCCATTCTTGTGGAAAGAGCCCTTTGAGGCCTCTTGTTTCTGAAGCGGTGGCAGTTCTTGCTGAGTCGACCCCTACCCTGGGGCCATCCTCCTCTAGGGATAAGTTTGGGGTTTCTGCTCCCTTCGTGCCCAAGTTGGCACTGAAGGTCGACGACTCGGTGTTTGGGCACCCCTGAGTCACTCGTGAACATTTTATCGCGGGGATCCCCCTAGTGATATGCTGGAGCTCTCCAAGAAGCCCTTTGAGGGCCTTTGTTCGGCCATGGAGATCATGGCCTCTCAAGTATGGTTTCTTTCCCTCGTCCTTGATTTTTTAGTTAGTTTTCTTTTCATATTGCAACTGTTTTTCATAAGGCCACTTTTTTGTTACAGGCCGGAGTCATTGCCAGGGTCCTCGCTCGACGTAACGCTGACATGGCTGATCGTCTGGCCAAGACCGAGCAAAAGCTAGATGAGACTAGAGAGCTCGTCCGAGCCTTGTCTATAGCCCTTGAGGTGCCCGAGAGGGCAGAGGACACCGCGGTCATGGAGAGGGACCACCGTCGCCAGGCCGAGGAGGTCCTGAGGAAGGAGAATAAATTGTTGAGGGCCGAGATGGAGGAGGCGGCCTACAAAGCGGTAGAGAGAGAGGAGGCTTTGCTGGAGGAGGGCGGGGCTCAGTTCTTGGCAGGCTTTAATGAACCTAAGGCGAAGGCCGAGTCCCTCTTCCCAGAGGTCGATTTTTCTGGCCTTGACCTCAGGGCCCTCTCGGGGGGTCAGGTGCTACTGCTGCCGGAGGGGACGCAGAGGACACTGCCACAGCTGGTGTTTAGGAGGCCTCTGAGGGCGAGGCCTAAGAGGCCCCAACCTCTTAGAATAGATTTTCGTTTTTTGTCTTTTTGTATCCCTAAGGCCGATAGCGCCTAATTTTGTACTTCTATTTTTAAGTTAATGAAATTTTGAACTTTTTCCTTCAAATTTGAGCTTTATTATTCCTTTACTGTTTGCTATTACATTTCACTGATAGAATTTGCGAAGGTTCTTCGTGTTCCAAGTACGAGGGACTGGTTTTCCATCTAATTCTTCGAGTTCAAATGTGCCTATCCGACAAACTCTTCGGATTCTGTATAGTACTTTCCAATTCAAAACGAGCTTTCCTGTGTGCCGAGGACGAGACACTTCACTTTTTCGAAGGACGAGGTCATAAAGCTTGAAGTTCCTATTTCAAACTCGAGAGTTGTAATATCGAGCTGTCCTTTGCTGGTATGCAGCTAAATGGATTTGTGCTCTGTCTCGAGCTTCGTCAACCAGATCCATGTTCATTCGCAAACCTTCCACATTATTACTTGGTTCAAATAATTTCGTGTGTATCGATGGTATTCCAATTTCGAGGGGGATGACAGCTTTCGAATCGTACGTCATGAAAAATGGAGTTTCTCCCGTTGGCGTTCGTACAGTTGTCCGATAAGCCCACAGAACATTGATGAGCTGGTCAGCCCATTACCTATCCGCTTCGTCGAGTCTTTTCTTGATTCCTTGGAGAAGAGTCCTGTTGGTGACTTCGGCCTGACTATTGGCCTGCGGATATCCGACGGATGAGAATCGATGCTCGATGGGGAGGTCTTCACAGAATGTTTTAAACTGTGAGCTATTGAATTGCTTTCTGTTATCGGTGATCAACACCTGAGGGATCCCAAACTGACACTCGATTGATTTCCATACGAAATTTTAAGTTTGATGATCCGTGATGCTGGCTAGCGGTTCTGCTTCGACCCACTTGGTGAAGTAATCAATGGCCATAATGAGATGCTTTTTTTGTCCGGTTGTTGTAGTGAAAGGGCCGAGAATGTCCATCCCCCACACAGTAAAAGGGAAGGGACTAGTAATTGTGGTGAGGGGATTAGTAGGCTGGTGCAGCACTGAAGAATACTACTGGCAGTTCCTACATCTCTTGACCAAATCAGTTGTGTCTTGTTTCATTTTGGGCCAGTAATACCCCTGGGGAAGAACTTTGAAGGCTAGGGCTCGAGCTCTTAGGTGATTTCCATATATGCCTTCGTGGACTTCTCAGAGAGCGTAATTGGCCTCGATAGGGCTGAGGCACCTTAAGTAAGGCATAGTCAGAGCCCTCTTATACAACTACCCATTTATGATTGTATACCGGGAGGCTCAAGAGATTAGCTTTTTGGCCTCGCTTTTCTACTCAGGGACTTTTCCATTTTTCAGGTAGCGGAGGATCGAGTCCATCCATGTTGCCTCCTCTTCTACCAGCAGAACTGGGGCTTCGTCTATGCTAGGAATGGAGAGGGTTTCTAGGTAGATAGCTTGAGCTGGTTCTAGGTGCCGGGATGAGACCAGGTTGGCCAGAGCATCTTCTTCGGAGTTTTTGGCTCGTGGAATTTGAGTTATTTGGAATGTCTTGAACTTTGCGCCGAGCTCTTTTACCTTTTAGAGATACCGGACGAGCTTCTCTCCGCTGGCCTCAAATTCCCCTATTACCTAGCTTACTACTAGTTGGGAGTCGCTGAACACATCTAGGACCTCAGTAGCTAATGCTTTGGCCAATCTTAGGCTAGCCAGTAGGGCTTCATACTCTGCCTCATTCTTAGAGGTTTTGAACTCGAACCTTAAGGTGTATTCGACCATGAAGCTGTCTGGGCTGCAGAGGATGAGTCCCGCTCCGCTTCCCATTATATTTGAAGATCCATCTACATGGAGAGTCCACCCTGGAGGTGGTCCATCGGACTCCGTTTCTGTTGTTTCGCCTGGATCTATGGATAAGGTCGTCTCGACAATGAAGTCGGCCAGGGCTTGGCCCTTTACTGCCTTCTGTGGATGATACCGGATATCGAATTCCCCTAACTCGACTGCCCACTTCACCATTCTCTCGTAAACATTTGGGTTATGTAGGACCTGTCTTAGAGGCTGGTCGGTTAAGATGATGATTGTGTGCGCCTGGATATATGGTCGGAGTTTTCGAGCAGCTACCACAAGGGCGTAAGTTATCTTCTCAATGGGAGGATACCTCACTTCTACTTCATGGAGGATCCTATTGACATAGTAAATGGGTCTATGAATGCCTTTTTCTTCTCGGATCAAGACAGAGGCCATAGTTCCTTGTCCAGCTGATAAGTATAGGTATAGTTCTTCACCCGGGAGTGGTTTGGTTAGGAGCGGGGGCGAGCTTAGATACTTTTTTAAACCTTCAAATACTTCTTGGTAATCTTCTGTCCAAGAAAAATCTTTTGCCTTCCTGATGGCCTTGAAGAAAGGTAGGCATTTTTCTACAGACTTAGACATGAAACAACTCAGGGCGACGATTCTCCTAGTGAACCACTGTACTTCTTTCACGGACCTAGGGGAGGCCATATCAAGGATGGCATTTATCTTCTCTGTGCTAACTTCTATTCCCTTTTGGGTGACCATGAACCCTAGGAATTTTCCTCCTGTCACCCCGAATGCATACTTCGCCGGATTCAATCTCATATTATGCTTGCGTAGGACCCCGAATGCTTCCTCTAAGTCAGAACTGTGGTTCCGTTCCTCTGTACTTTTGACCAGCATATCGTCCACGTAAACCTCCATATTTCGCCCGATCTGCTCTTTGAAGATTTTGTTCACCAGCCTTTGATAGGTCGCGCCGGCATTCTTGAGCCCGAAGGGCATAACCTTATAGCGATACAGCCCTCGGTCGGTGATAAAGGGGGTCTTGTCCTAGTCTGGTCCATATATGAAGATTTGATTGTAGCCGGAGTACGCGTCCATGAAGGAGAGAAGTTCATGATCCGAAGTAGCGTCCACCAACTAATCGACTCGGGGGAGGGGAAAGCTATCTTTTGGACAGGCTTTATTTAGGTTGGTAAAGTTGATGTAGATTCACCATTTACCATTGGCTTTTCGGACCATCACTACATTGGACACCCACTCGGGGTATTTTGCCTCTCGGATGAAGCCAGCCTCAAGCAGCTTGTCTACCTCAGTATTGATGGCAACTTGGCGTTCTGGGGCGAAAGACGTTTTTTTCTGGATGACTGGCTTGTACTTAGGGTCTATGTTTAGGCGGTGCTCAATGGTTTCGGGATAAATCCCCGGCATGTTTGGCACGGACCAGGCATATAAGTCCTGGTTTTTCTGGAGGAGGGAGAGGAGCTCTTCCCTATGCTTTCCAGAGAGGTTTGACCCTATTTGGACGGTTCGGGTGGGGTCTCTTCCAAGGGGTACTGGAGTCAACTCCTCCATAGGTCGTCTTCTTGGGGTCTTCATTTTATCCCTGAGGTCTTTTACCTCGAGAGGCAGGGCTTCAATCTTCTCACTTCCTTGATAGCATTCAGATAGCTAGACCAAGAAATTCTCTGATCACCTCTAACCATTCCCACTCCCTCGCTAGTGGGAAATTTAACTTTTAGATGGTAAGTGGAGACAACAGCCTTCAGTTTGTTGAGGGTGGGTCGACCGAGGATTATGTTGTAGGAAGAGGGCTGCTTAACTACCAAAAAAGTGGTTCGTACAGTGGATGTCCGCGGCACTGTTCCTGCAGTAACAGGGAGGACTATGCTTCCCTCGGTGAAGACTGGAGATCCACCAAAACCATAGAGGGAGGTTGGGGCCAGCTCCAAACGCTCATCCTTTAGCTCTATGCGCTAGAAAGTGTCATAGAATAATATATCCGTCGAGCTTCCGTTGTCAATCAAAACACGCCATACTTCATGATTGCCCACCAGGAGGGAGACCACCACTGCATCATCATGAGGAGTTTGTATATCTTCTAAGTCATCTTCTGTGAAGGAGATCACTAGCCCTGTCTTTCTTCGCTTATGAGGTCCATTGACGGTGGCCCCGGCTCTGGCATATGCTTTACCCCTCTGCCTAGAGCTCCCTCCGGCGGAAGGACCTCTACATATTGTCTTGATGATTCGGGTGGTAATTGCCACTTCTTGGTTCTTTTGATCGGGCGTTTCTCGCTCGGCCCTGGAGTCTCGCCGAGGGTCTCGTCGCTCTCGTTCTTGGAGATGGAGACTCCCGGGGTCTATCCTTGGCTGGGTGGGCGCTTCTCTTTTCTGAGGCCTTGTGAACTCCTTCAAATGCCCTCGGCTAATAAAGGCTTCAATCTATTCCTTCAGGGCATGACACTCTTCGATATCGTGGCCATAGTTCTTGTGGAACCGACACCATTGTCTTTGATCCCCACCGAGGTGCGGTATCCTGGGTGGCCACTGGAGGACTGACTTTTCTTGAAGCTGCATGAGGACATTGGTCCTAGATGCATTGAGGGGGATGAAACGGTCGAGCTGGGGGTGGGGCTTGTACCTATTTTCTTGATGGGGTCTTTTGACCGTTCTCCTTGGTGGATCGACGTCCTTTCTCTTCTTCTCTGTTTCTCCTTCTCTTTCTCTTCTGAATGCCTAGTCATCTTCTGCCAGCATATACTTCTCTGCTCGGGCCAAAACCTCGTTCATGTTCTTGGGTGGGTGCCGGATGAGCTTGGAGTTAAAGATCCCGAACCTCAGCCCATTCTTAAACGTCATTATCTGGACATTTGGGTCGAGGTCTGGGATTTTCCAGACGGCCATATTCAACCTAGATATGTAGGCTCGAAGCCTCTCTCCACGATGTTGGATAATGTTAAACAAGCTCTTTGAGGTCTTCTTTAGTCCCTTGCTGCTGAGGAAATGCGAAGCAAAGGCATAACTGAGTTCTCTAAAATTGCTTATGCTCCTCGGCCTCAAACGCGAATACCAAGTACCTGCAGCCTTCTCGAGAGTCAAGGGGAAGGCACGACACATGATAGGGTCGAAATGTTGGTGTAGCATCATGGTCATCTTGTAGTGCTGCAAATGGTCTAGGGAGTCCCTTGAACCATCGTACATTCTGACCTGCAGCATTCTGAAATTAAGGAGGATTGGAGTCTCGAGAACATCTTCCGTGAACGAGGGATCTTGGATGCTGAGCTCATCCAAGATACTGAGACTTCTGTGTTTCAGGGCCAGGTCTATTTTCTCTTCTATTTCTTCGAACCGTTTGTCTAAGTTGAAGTTGCTCTTCGAAGATGAGCTTTCCTTGGGCCGGCTGTAACGCAACGAGGGCTCGGTAGAGGGCTAGTTGTAGGTCGGATCATCTCTGTCAGATGACTTTGCTTGCTCGGGAGCTTGGTGGGGAGAAAAGGAAGGTTGTTGGCCTCCGCCTCGGACTTGGGCTGCCAAGTCGGCTATCATCCGAAAGAGTTTTTGGAATTGGGCTTGAGTCACAGGGGCAGCATGAGGATGCGCGGCCGCTTCCTCGTAATCAAGAGAGTTGGTCCCGGAGAGATAAGGGCGCTGCTCTCTAACGGGGGGCTGTCTGCTCGACCCGAGGGTTGCATGCTCGGGGATTGCAAGGAATCTGGGTCTAGATTGCTGGTTACGGGTGCTGCCCCGAACGGGAACAGAGCATGTTGTTGGGGTTTCCTTGTCGGTCCTTCTCGTATTGTTTCTCGGCGGCATCGCAACAAATGATTTCTTTTATACTTCTTCGCTTTTGCTATAGCAAGAGATTGTGGTTTCCCACGGACGGCGCCAATCTGTTGATGCCGAAAAATCGCTACTGTTGTCATGGCTTGGATTCTGACGTGGTCTGGATGCTGATGTGGCCTAGGAGCTGATGTGACCCTGCACAAGTAATAAAAGTGAACTAAAAGACCCTCGGAAGGAGGGAAGGGAGAGACCTCCGAGGGTGCTCCGACATTCAAGTTAGAATGAGGGCTTGAGAGAGACCGAGGCTGAGGGTTCTCTTTTAAGTCAAGTAGTGCTAAGAAAAGTAAAGTGTTGTCTTTTTGGACTTACATACCTCAAACTATATATAGTTCTCTGAGTGGAGTCTACCCACGTGGGGAAGGCATGGGTCTATCCCTCTGATCTCGGGACTCAGAGGTAAGTCTTAATAGCGTGATCAGGGCGTTGAGTGTGTCAGGGTGGTCACGTGTATCAAAGGGGATTAGGTCCGTTAATTGCACTTTGACGTGGCGGTGGCGTCGCTCGCTTGTTCCACGTTTGCCTTGTCATGCTGAGGAGGCTTGACGCGTGTCGTCGTCCTATAGGTGACATCTGAGTCCATGTGTGGTGTCTTCAATACTGCTTCTTCTGTCATAAAATGTAATCCAAGTCCCAGATTCTACCATTTCATTAAACAAAAAGATATCTAGCATTGAAATTGATTGCATATCTTCTTTTTTAGAATTTCATTAAGAAGCCCCATCACAACACTGTAAAATCAGGTCTCTTAATCATCACTTTCTATTGTTTTTCTAGGTTCCGGCCAGCTACCCTCAGACAATAACAAGATGGAAAAAGGTTTATCTCAACATTTTGCAGTTGAACTCTTGGCTTTCATATCTAGTTAGTATCCATCCTCGATTTACATCCCACATCGGTTATGCGGTTTTGGTATATATATATTTGAGATCTCATGAGCCTAAAAACAGTTGGAGATTATACTCAATCTTGACTATTAAGACCAAGGCCTCATAAGTGAATATGCAAGCCTATACTTGTGTGCTAATTATGATGTTGCGTTGTGTCATGTTGGAAGGTGTGTTCCTCGTTCCTCCTTTTGAGGCTGTGCCTGCAAGACTAGAAATTGAGCTAAATGGATTTATGTGTTCTTGCAAAGATGCCAGATTTTCAGTGGGTTACAAGTCCAGAGTGTCCTGCTGCTGAAGAGAACGAAGCTTCAGGACTGCAAAATATGGTGTCCTATTGATTGCGACTCCAAGAAACGTGTTGAGGGAAAATGCAAGTGCGATTGTTAGGAATGAAAAAAAAAAGACGTTGCTTCCATAAATTAATGTGAAAGATACATAAAGCTCAATAATTAATTGTAACAGTATCAATAATCTTTGAATAGAAGTTTATTCTTCTTATTCATTTTCTTATGCGGGATGAGGAGGAAGGGGATTGGGCACAACAACTATTTTACTTTCATTTGGTTTTCTGATCGATAACATGTATTGGTTGGCCAATTTCAAAATAACAAAAATTTGAAAATAATCGGGTAAAACCAAGCTACATGTTAGTTTGTAATCTATAGCTAGCATCGATATGGTATAAGAATTTTCTCACTACAAGAAATAATTTTCAGTGATGGAATAATCCATTGCTGAAAGTCCTCATTTCTATCGCTGATACGTACACCTCTAATCATCTCGTCGCTGATAATATTATTTACAATAAAAACGATGAAATTACCGATGGATTTGGCCGCCATTGCAAGAAAAAATAATACTTTTAATAACATAATATTTAATTAAATTTTTTTTTGATAAAAAATTCGTCACAGAGCCGTTACAGATATTATAGGGCTCTTTGTCCATAGCAAATAATGATAATTTAAAAAAATTAAAAATCGCCAGTTCAATACAGACAGATGTCTAAAGATCCATAACCGCACTTTAAAACATAAGTAGCAACTTGAAAACACAAGTAGGTTCGTTTATCTTTTCATATATCAAGCAGCAGCATTCTTTGCTATTGTCAGCTGCATTTTTTCTTTCTTTGCCACTTTTCATGAACATAAATGTTGGCATTTGCTTCCACAGCCCTAATACCAAAAGACAAAACAATATCAAGAAAGAGTATCTTTGATGGTGTTTTCTATTGGCAAATAAATTATTACACAATAAATGGAAATAATATATTTAATCTATTTTAAATCCACAATTTAACATCCCTTATCTAAAAAAAAAAATCTAGAAGCACATATTAAAATATACAGAAAATATGAAGGAAAAAAATACTAAATGCTAAATAATACTATTTACTTTTTTGCTGAAACGCTACACATAATATATCTACATGCAAACATTACCCTACATTACAAAAAAAAATGATATATACATGAAAAAAAAATCAAAATGTCAAGTGCCTAAAGTTGCCTAAAGTTGAATAAACCCGTCTTATATTGGAAAAAAAATGGAACCAATACTGCAGATACAGGGGGAGAGTAGAACCAGCTCAATTAGTATCTAAAGGTCCCAAAGCAACTTAGAATGTGTAACAACTAATAATGTTCCTGGATGATTTCGTGCAACTTTTTTCTCTTCTTTGGTAAAATACAATTATGATAGTTAATACTAGAAACCACTAACAACAGGAGAAGAACAAAGCATGTGAAAAACAAAGAACAATTTCATATTAAGCATCATAGCATAAACATTTTAATATCAGAACAAAGTAGTAAACAAATAGGTATACACCATTCAGCATGTAAAATATGCAAAATTGAACATTAGGCATCATAACATAAGCATTTTAAGGTTAAGCTTAGTTCAGAAATGCAGCCACAAGTTAACAATCAATCCCAAAAGCAAAAATGACCAAGACAATAACATCATAGGGAGAACAAACACAGTAGCATGGTACCTATGGCATTAAAGCAGTATAGGCTCAAAACAGAAAAATATCTAGATAACAAGATAAAAGCAAATAGCCATAGTGACAACCCAAGCAACAATATATATGAATAATCAAACCAAGAAGTCTCAAGAAAAGGAAGCTTACTGTTTTTCTTTTTGCCTTTTTTCTTTGAAATCCTTACATTTTTTTACAGAGAATCTAATGAAAAACAAACCATCTTACATAAAAAGAATGATTAAAGAAGGAATAAAATTGAGTTGAGCAATGTGGAGCGGCACTAATCAACCTCCAAGCAAACCAGCCATATTCAACTACTCTCCAATTTTTTGAGACCATTTCCAAAATGACAAACATTTTTATCAATCCCTACCAAAGAATGTAAAGGTTCCAAAGATCAAGCTTGCTAACTAAGACCGGGAACTTCACAACTCAGTAATTGATAAACTTCATAACTCATGAAGGAAAAAAAGAATAGTAAAAAAGGGTTGAAAAACAAAACAAAACAAAAACACATCAAAATGTAAGCAATCCATACATAATTCATCCTATTAAACCATATTCGGGCATAATTTGATCACAGACATATGAAGCATAGATTCTAATTCATTAGTCTCAAAGTAAAGCATGAGATCCCATTTTAATCAAGAAATTACAGAGTACAGCTAGATGGGCTACTTCTAAATCACCTAGTCAAGGGGCTGAGTCCAAATCCAAACTTAACTGAAATTTGCAACTGATTGTCAAGGAACAAAATCATATCAGTAGCAGACTCATGCAAAAATCAAACCCACCATGGACTCAATCACCTTATAATCACATTGGTCTTTAAAAAAACTAAGTCCTTACTTATCAAAAAAAAAAAAATACTAAGTCCTTATCCAAATGAAATCGAAAACAAAATCTACTACAACATAGAGACTGAAAATAAACTCAGAATAACTCTTCAAATCCTCATCAACCAGAGAATTTAATACTTACAATATCAAACTAAATTCACTCCTAAACCAGAGATTTAAATCAGTAGGCACAAAGTACACAGTTAATGTTTACTGATTATCACTTATAAAAAATGTTTACTGATTATCAAGTGTCACATTAAAAATCTAATTAGTTCCTTATGAACATAGATGAGTGTAGAACTCACAAGCTAGATCAATCCAGACAGTAGATTTAAATTCACCAAAAGAAAATTTCCCAAACATGTTCTCATCTATTCAATCGAAGTCAATCGAACCCAGATATAACATGCTTTAAACGAAATTTAACAAAACAAAACAATGGGTTCAGTTTTTACCTGCAGCTTTCAAATGATTTTGAACAAGAGAATTACGAGATTTTGCTATGAAATGGGTGAAATGGTGTTGAGGTCTACGAAGGCCACCGTTGCAGGACTTCGGAGTAGCTGTGCAAACCGAAGCTCCCAAATACCCAAAATTGAATACCTTTTTTTCTTTTTAGAGAAAACTTTCCACTCTTTTATCCCAAACTCCTCTTTTTTTCTCTCCAAAAAGTCTCACCTCTCTTCCCAAAAAAGCCCAAGAAGCCCCCCTGCAAAATGAACCACAAATCAGTATATGTATCCGAAAAATAGAGGGAGACCTAGACAAACTTACACAGAAAGGGAAAATGAACAGAAAATCCCCCTCTTTTTGCATCCGCAGTTCAGAAGTTTTCCTTTTCCACGTCATTGATTTTTGGTTCAGAGAAGTGAGAAAAACTCTTTGTTTCTCCCCCATGAGACGGTGGAAAAAAAATTAAAAGAGAGTGCACAGAGCAGAGAGTCTGAAAAAAATCCCAGTCTGTCCAATCAAATATGTTACCATTCAGGTTAGACATCGACGAAATTAGATAAAAAAAAAAAAAGAAAAAAAAATATAAGAAGAGAGAATATGAAAGTCACCTGGTAGCAGATCGGTCGCGAAGGTACCATGTGGGTTTCACGGTGAAAATGCCTATGCGAAACCTGGGAGGAGAGAGGGAGGTGGGCGCCAGCTAGCGTAGTGATTCTTCTCTGATGGTGGCGGGTGTTAGGTTAAGGAGAATAGCTGCTTTGCTTTTTTGCTAATGAGGAAAAAGGGAGTTAATTCCACATTTTATGCATTCAAATGTGTAATTCATTTTAATAGCGCGCACAAAATTGATTTTTGAATGAAACCCTAGCCGCAACCTCTTCTTTCAGTTGCCTAGCGTCCCCGCCCTTGGGGGTGGTCGGCTGATTTACTTCCATGGTCGCTTCGCCCGGCCCTCCCTTGCGAGAAGGTGGACACTCTTTCCAGCCCTCTATCCCCCAGCCAAACACGAACCTAACCCTCCCTTGTACCTCGGCCCTTCACCATGCTTCGTCCTCTAACCTTATCCCGTCCTCCTATTCGAACCTTAATCCTGCGGCCTCTTCAAACACGCCTGCCCCCGCTGCTAATCTCTCTGTTTCTTATGCCAACATACTCAAAGGCGTTAACCCTGCCTCTATGCCTTCCTCTTGACTGAAAATAGCTTTGAAGAAACCTTTACCTGATCTGGTTTTATCTTCCAAACTAGCGTCCAAGATGGAAGGGGAGTTGGCCTTTCATATGTCAGCCATTGAATTTGCAAAGGCCTCCTCCTCTTTTGCGACGACTGTTATTCTTAAATTCTATGCAGTGATGCCTGCAATGAATCAGATCCGCAACCATATTGCATCATGGAACCTCCAACAAGTTCCGATAGTGGGAACGATTGATCCTCAGCATGCTATGGTTCGTCTAGATTCACAGGAAGATTTAGTTATTGCTTGGTCCCATGGAAATCACCAAGTCGATAACACTTTGTACATCATGTTCAAGTGGACTCTGGAATTCAGTACGCGTAAGGAATCCACTAATACCGCGATATGGGTAAGAATGCCAGGTTTGACGCTTTCTTGTTTTCATCTCTCAGTCCTTAAAGGTATTTCAAATTCTTTTGCATGCTTTTTACTTACTGATGAGAAAACCTTGATGTTGGAACGCCAGAGTTGTACGATGGTATGAACGGAGATTGATCTCACACTCCCGCGTCCAGAACGGATTTGGATTGGTATAGGAAAGGAGGAGGAGGGGTTCTGGCAGCAATTAATCTTTGAAGGGAACCTTAATTTATGTACTCATTGCTCGTTACAAGGCCATAGCATAGCTGAATGACGGAAGTTGCATGGTGAAGGCGGCGCTGCCCTTGCTCCTCAGCTACACAACCAAGATCCTGCTGCTACCCTACCGAGTTCTCGTTCTGGGCCATCCCAAGGACAGCGACATGGTAAATCTTCAGATTCAGAGCCCATGATCCCAATAGACAGGCTTCAAAGAGAGCCCGTAAAAAGGCCAAGGAAGTTCTTGCTTTAAGCTTTGTGGATCCCTCAAGCTCGAGTATGGCGCACCATGATACTGCTGACCTTGTTAAGCAATGTGGAAATCAGTTGAGTTTAAATCCGACGCAACATGCTAGTATAGGCCCAGTCCAGCAAAGCGGTAATCAGGAGGGGTCAACTCGGCCCAGTATGGTTTTGTATGGGTTAAATATTCAAGGAGGTAGTAAAGCATCTGTTGGGTCTGACTGTGAAGCTCAGCTTACAATTTTTGGCTATCAGCAGACCCATCTTCTTGCGGCACAAACTCTGAATGGATCATCCAGTCAGCCCGCCTCAGCAGCAAGCCCAGTTAGTCAAAGTGCTCTGGTTGAGCACACGCATACTATCTAGGAGGAGCCTGAGACTGAAGTTGATGACACGGCCGAAAGCCCCTTCTTCTAATGGTGCTTTAGATAAGCATTTCCATGTCCAATCTATTGGGCCAGCAACTAATTTAGCAATGGTAATAGTGAGCCCAATAGTAGAGGGTGTAGTTGAGAGAGTGGAGGGATTTTGAGACCAAAGTCACAGAAGAGTTGGGTAGGGAATGTCCGGAAAAATCAAATATGATTTATTTTCAGTGTAAGGACGATTGTTTGTTAATATCCCGCTAGTCCGGCCTAGGATTAAAAGGAGTAACTTGACTAATAATATTTTGGATAGTACTTTTCGAAAAAAATGGGAAGAGAATCGTACAGCATGTCTCACTTCTTTCTCGCATAGGTTTAGAAATGAGGCAAAAAGGAAGAAAGGTGTGCAAGTTAAAAAGACAACGAAATAAATACCATGCTGTTCGGCATTAGCCCTCATATATTTGGGAGTATCACCATTAGTGTTGCTGTCTAGGATCATTTGATCTTTTGATTGTTGTATTTTGTTACTCGATAAAGGTTTAACTTAGGATGGGTAAGGCCAAGGGTTTTTGACTCTTTTGTCCCTCTTAAGTTTTCTCTTTCGTTTAAAAATAAAAATTCCTTATTAAAAAAAAAAAAAGTGAGTTGTTAGAGAGTGCAACTTAAAGATAAGGAGATGCGTTCAATAGATGAGAAGAGCCTAGAGTAGAGAACTTTGATGAAAGAGAGAAAAGATCAATTAAAAAGAGTGACTGAAACAGAACGCGATATAGTGATTTAGAGTTTTTATCCACTACGGACATATATCCGTCATTGATGTGGATAAGCTCCTAGTAAATGAAGTTTTCAAAAAAACTCACATCAGCGAAAAATAATATCCATTGCTAATTAATATATATATATATATATATATATATTATGTCAAAAATATTTTTTAATTGCTGAAGTTATTTTTTGTGATGATGAATGACGGGCAAAAAATTATTAGCGATGGATGATGTGTCAGTAGTTAAAATTCGTCAAGGTAAGCTTGTCTTGCCACTTTTTCTTTTTCTACAAACAAGCCTTTAGGCCCACGATGACATAAAAATAACCTTTAATCCCACAGTTTCACATATATTTCTTCTTTCTAGTTAAAAAAAAACAGCTCCACATATATGTACTTGGCCCATATATGTTTATATCACTGCCTTAATTCGCATGGCAACCATGTCCCTAATTATCAATGTGGCAAAATAACCATTGATTAGTTCAGGGAGTCATCCATTGTGAATGTAGTGCGTTTAGTAGAAGAGAAAAGTACATGGAAAGAAAGTTAATATTAAAGAAAAGTCGGTAGGGTGTATTTTTTTCTTGTTTAGCAAAAGAGAAAAATGAGAGGAAATAAAATTTCATGGAATAATGTTTTCTTCCTATATTTATAAATCATAACCATCTCAAATTGGGATGATTTGAAGGTTAAAATGAAAAAAAATATATATAATATAATTTTACCAATTAATCGCCATCCAATCTCTTAAATTAACATTATCATTTATGAAAGATATAATTGTAAAAATGACATGTTGATATTTTACCTTCAAAATCCATTTATTCAAATTTGAGGCAAAAAATACAACCACGAAAATTAAATAGAAAAAACAAACAAATAGCAAAAATAACAATAATTAACATGGTTCAACAACCTCTTTGCGTACGTGTAATGACCCATCCCAAGCTAGTCTACCCGAGACGGTGTTATCACATTTAAGATTTCAAGCACGACACATGCATACAACAATTAAAAACATCATCAACTAAAATTATATTACAGCATGAGTCTCAACTCTTTACAGATGAGATACATCTTTCTCATATAAATTTCGAATATAAACAAATATAACAAAATGCATAAAGATACAACTTTCTCAACTTTTTCTTTCTCTTTCTCATTAAAACCTGACAATGCTAACCACGAGACTTACTTAACTACTCACTCTAAGTCTCTTCTCAATAGTCTACAATGCCTTAAATTAATTAATAATGATGAGTGAGCTTCACAAGCCTGGTGAATTCAATTTGCTAGAAGTACTCAATTTGTATACTTCTAATCATATTTCATATTTCATATTTCAATCATAATAATAATTTCATATATTGTTTCAACTATCGATTCTCACATATATATTTCAATTCACTTATCAATCATTTTTATCATCGTATATCTATCATTTTCAAATTTCATCATGTCTTTACTCAAAATTTTAAACTATCATCTTTATACCATTTTCATCATAATTACCTCATCATACAAACAGTTATTTATTGTCTATCATATTATACCTCTTTTCAATCATTTCATCATCATAGTTGTCTCATTCTGTGACTCATCTTTCTATCATCACATCACAACCATTTTGATTTTTTAGCATCTAAAAAATAATAAAATAATTGCATGCTTCCACATCCTCATTTCGTCTCTTTCTTTTTTTCTCATCACATCATTTCATCATCATTTCATATATCACTCCATACTATCACACATATGGGAAATACCAATCTCTGGTATATCATCTAGAAACATACATGTCAACATGTTTCATCCAGACCAACCATGGTTCTGGTCTTCTCTTTATGCATATGATCAATCATAGACAAGCAAACATATCATAACATCATATAATTCAAAAATCATTGTCTTTCATAAAATCTTTCTGTCATCATATAATTCAAATTATATTTTCATATATAATGTCATCTCAATTATCATAATTTGAAAAGATTTCTTTCTCTTTTCATCAACATATATTTCATGTATTTCTCATCAATTTTATCCTCTCAAGGATATCAATCCATCATTTATCATATATATATATTCATCATTCTTATTCTTTCAATGATACTATTTCATTAATTCTTCATATATTCATTTATTCATATTATAAATCACACTTCTAACTCATCAAATTTACACATATCACATATATCATATTTTCACCCAATCAATCATATATATATATATATATATATATATATATATATAAATAATTATTTCATTTCATCACTTATTTCAAATTTTATATAATTTTCAAATTTGTCTCGCGCACTTAAAACTACTCTTGGACAACTTCTTTTCTGTTACTGCTTCTTTCAGCAATTACACCCAATTACTGATCACCTCCACCTAATCATAATATACTCATAAATTTTTTAACTTTTTCTTTAGTTTTTTATACCCTATATTGGGTTAAATTTCATGTATGGATATTAAACTTTCTTAAACTCAACTTTCAATAGAAATTCTTTTCATTCTTGTTTGAATTGATATTCAAAACTTCTTTTAAGAAAAGTAGAAGAATAACCTCAAAAATTCAAAATTTCTTAACTTTCACCTTTTCGAAGGTTTTCCTCAAGTCTCTTAAAAATTCTTTCGTAAATTCAACGATTTCAAATCATGATTATCAATATTATTTGATTTCAAAGATTTTGAAAGTGTTTATCCTGATCTGGTTTTATCTTCCAAACTAGCGTCCAAGATGGAAGGGGAGTTGGCCTTTCATATGTCAGCCATTGAATTTGCAAAGGCCTCCTCCTCTTTTGCGACGACTGTTATTCTTAAATTCTATGCAGTGATGCCTGCAATGAATCAGATCCGCAACCATATTGCATCATGGAACCTCCAACAAGTTCCGATAGTGGGAACGATTGATCCTCAGCATGCTATGGTTCGTCTAGATTCACAGGAAGATTTAGTTATTGCTTGGTCCCATGGAAATCACCAAGTCGATAACACTTTGTACATCATGTTCAAGTGGACTCTGGAATTCAGTACGCGTAAGGAATCCACTAATACCGCGATATGGGTAAGAATGCCAGGTTTGACGCTTTCTTGTTTTCATCTCTCAGTCCTTAAAGGTATTTCAAATTCTTTTGCATGCTTTTTACTTACTGATGAGAAAACCTTGATGTTGGAACGCCAGAGTTGTACGATGGTATGAACGGAGATTGATCTCACACTCCCGCGTCCAGAACGGATTTGGATTGGTATAGGAAAGGAGGAGGAGGGGTTCTGGCAGCAATTAATCTTTGAAGGGAACCTTAATTTATGTACTCATTGCTCGTTACAAGGCCATAGCATAGCTGAATGACGGAAGTTGCATGGTGAAGGCGGCGCTGCCCTTGCTCCTCAGCTACACAACCAAGATCCTGCTGCTACCCTACCGAGTTCTCGTTCTGGGCCATCCCAAGGACAGCGACATGGTAAATCTTCAGATTCAGAGCCCATGATCCCAATAGACAGGCTTCAAAGAGAGCCCGTAAAAAGGCCAAGGAAGTTCTTGCTTTAAGCTTTGTGGATCCCTCAAGCTCGAGTATGGCGCACCATGATACTGCTGACCTTGTTAAGCAATGTGGAAATCAGTTGAGTTTAAATCCGACGCAACATGCTAGTATAGGCCCAGTCCAGCAAAGCGGTAATCAGGAGGGGTCAACTCGGCCCAGTATGGTTTTGTATGGGTTAAATATTCAAGGAGGTAGTAAAGCATCTGTTGGGTCTGACTGTGAAGCTCAGCTTACAATTTTTGGCTATCAGCAGACCCATCTTCTTGCGGCACAAACTCTGAATGGATCATCCAGTCAGCCCGCCTCAGCAGCAAGCCCAGTTAGTCAAAGTGCTCTGGTTGAGCACACGCATACTATCTAGGAGGAGCCTGAGACTGAAGTTGATGACACGGCCGAAAGCCCCTTCTTCTAATGGTGCTTTAGATAAGCATTTCCATGTCCAATCTATTGGGCCAGCAACTAATTTAGCAATGGTAATAGTGAGCCCAATAGTAGAGGGTGTAGTTGAGAGAGTGGAGGGATTTTGAGACCAAAGTCACAGAAGAGTTGGGTAGGGAATGTCCGGAAAAATCAAATATGATTTATTTTCAGTGTAAGGACGATTGTTTGTTAATATCCCGCTAGTCCGGCCTAGGATTAAAAGGAGTAACTTGACTAATAATATTTTGGATAGTACTTTTCGAAAAAAATGGGAAGAGAATCGTACAGCATGTCTCACTTCTTTCTCGCATAGGTTTAGAAATGAGGCAAAAAGGAAGAAAGGTGTGCAAGTTAAAAAGACAACGAAATAAATACCATGCTGTTCGGCATTAGCCCTCATATATTTGGGAGTATCACCATTAGTGTTGCTGTCTAGGATCATTTGATCTTTTGATTGTTGTATTTTGTTACTCGATAAAGGTTTAACTTAGGATGGGTAAGGCCAAGGGTTTTTGACTCTTTTGTCCCTCTTAAGTTTTCTCTTTCGTTTAAAAATAAAAATTCCTTATTAAAAAAAAAAAAAGTGAGTTGTTAGAGAGTGCAACTTAAAGATAAGGAGATGCGTTCAATAGATGAGAAGAGCCTAGAGTAGAGAACTTTGATGAAAGAGAGAAAAGATCAATTAAGAAGAGTGACTGAAACAGAACGCGATATAGTGATTTAGAGTTTTTATCCACTACGGACATATATCCGTCATTGATGTGGATAAGCTCCTAGTAAATGAAGTTTTCAAAAAAACTCACATCAGCGAAAAATAATATCCATTGCTAATTAATATATATATATATATATATATATATATTATGTCAAAAATATTTTTTAATTGCTGAAGTTATTTTTTGTGATGATGAATGACGGGCAAAAAATTATTAGCGATGGATGATGTGTCAGTAGTTAAAATTCGTCAAGGTAAGCTTGTCTTGCCACTTTTTCTTTTTCTACAAACAAGCCTTTAGGCCCACGATGACATAAAAATAACCTTTAATCCCACAGTTTCACATATATTTCTTCTTTCTAGTTAAAAAAAAAACAGCTCCACATATATGTACTTGGCCCATATATGTTTATATCACTGCCTTAATTCGCATGGCAACCATGTCCCTAATTATCAATGTGGCAAAATAACCATTGATTAGTTCAGGGAGTC
The DNA here is from genome assembly GCA_023935145.1 of Bretschneidera sinensis. Lineage (NCBI taxonomy): Eukaryota > Viridiplantae > Streptophyta > Magnoliopsida > Brassicales > Akaniaceae > Bretschneidera > Bretschneidera sinensis. Next base: position 37,325,830 of record CM043705.1, read on the forward strand.
ATCCATTGTGAATGTAGTGCGTTTAGTAGAAGAGAAAAGTACATGGAAAGAAAGTTAATATTAAAGAAAAGTCGGTAGGGTGTATTTTTTTCTTGTTTAGCAAAAGAGAAAAATGAGAGGAAATAAAATTTCATGGAATAATGTTTTCTTCCTATATTTATAAATCATAACCATCTCAAATTGGGATGATTTGAAGGTTAAAATGAAAAAAAATATATATATAATATAATTTTACCAATTAATCGCCATCCAATCTCTTAAATTAACATTATCATTTATGAAAGATATAATTGTAAAAATGACATGTTGATATTTTACCTTCAAAATCCATTTACTCAAATTTGAGGCAAAAAATACAACCACGAAAATTAAATAGAAAAAACAAACAAATAGCAAAAATAACAATAATTAACATGGTTCAACAACCTCTTTGCGTACGTGTAATGACCCATCCCAAGCTAGTCTACCCGAGACGGTGTTATCACATTTAAGATTTCAAGCACGACACATGCATACAACAATTAAAAACATCATCAACTAAAATTATATTACAGCATGAGTCTCAACTCTTTACAGATGAGATACATCTTTCTCATATAAATTTCGAATATAAACAAATATAACAAAATGCATAAAGATACAACTTTCTCAACTTTTTCTTTCTCTTTCTCATTAAAACCTGACAATGCTAACCACGAGACTTACTTAACTACTCACTCTAAGTCTCTTCTCAATAGTCTACAATGCCTTAAATTAATTAATAATGATGAGTGAGCTTCACAAGCCTGGTGAATTCAATTTGCTAGAAGTACTCAATTTGTATACTTCTAATCATATTTCATATTTCATATTTCAATCATAATAATAATTTCATATATTGTTTCAACTATCGATTCTCACATATATATTTCAATTCACTTATCAATCATTTTTATCATCGTATATCTATCATTTTCAAATTTCATCATGTCTTTACTCAAAATTTTAAACTATCATCTTTATACCATTTTCATCATAATTACCTCATCATACAAACAGTTATTTATTGTCTATCATATTATACCTCTTTTCAATCATTTCATCATCATAGTTGTCTCATTCTGTGACTCATCTTTCTATCATCACATCACAACCATTTTGATTTTTTAGCATCTAAAAAATAATAAAATAATTGCATGCTTCCACATCCTCATTTCGTCTCTTTCTTTTTTTCTCATCACATCATTTCATCATCATTTCATATATCACTCCATACTATCACACATATGGGAAATACCAATCTCTGGTATATCATCTAGAAACATACATGTCAACATGTTTCATCCAGACCAACCATGGTTCTGGTCTTCTCTTTATGCATATGATCAATCATAGACAAGCAAACATATCATAACATCATATAATTCAAAAATCATTGTCTTTCATAAAATCTTTCTGTCATCATATAATTCAAATTATATTTTCATATATAATGTCATCTCAATTATCATAATTTGAAAAGATTTCTTTCTCTTTTCATCAACATATATTTCATGTATTTCTCATCAATTTTATCCTCTCAAGGATATCAATCCATCATTTATCATATATATATATTCATCATTCTTATTCTTTCAATGATACTATTTCATTAATTCTTCATATATTCATTTATTCATATTATAAATCACACTTCTAACTCATCAAATTTACACATATCACATATATCATATTTTCACCCAATCAATCATATATATATATATATATATATATATATATATATATAAAAATAATTATTTCATTTCATCACTTATTTCAAATTTTATATAATTTTCAAATTTGTCTCGCGCACTTAAAACTACTCTTGGACAACTTCTTTTCTGTTACTGCTTCTTTCAGCAATTACACCCAATTACTGATCACCTCCACCTAATCATAATATACTCATAAATTTTTTAACTTTTTCTTTAGTTTTTTATACCCTATATTGGGTTAAATTTCATGTATGGATATTAAACTTTCTTAAACTCAACTTTCAATAGAAATTCTTTTCATTCTTGTTTGAATTGATATTCAAAACTTCTTTTAAGAAAAGTAGAAGAATAACCTCAAAAATTCAAAATTTCTTAACTTTCACCTTTTCGAAGGTTTTCCTCAAGTCTCTTAAAAATTCTTTCGTAAATTCAACGATTTCAAATCATGATTATCAATATTATTTGATTTCAAAGATTTTGAAAGTGTTTATCAACTTTTCTAGAGAGATTAATCTTAGAGAGAGAAAACGATTTCGTAAATTGAATTTCAAACTTCAAAATGCTTTATATATCAACTTTCTTCAACAATTTCAAAACTACCACTACACTATTGGTCGATTGCTAGTCGACTGATCCTCTAGCCAACCGATCGGCTAGTCAACCAGTCCATCGATCGGCAGGGGTAGTCGACCGATCCAGTGGACCTGTCTTGAACAAAATGACCACCTGCCTTTGAAAAATTACCAAAATGCCATCCTGAACTTTCGGTTGATTGCTCAACTGACCAGTCCACGCATCCAATTGATCGGTTAGTCGATTGGTTACCCTTTACCAATTGACAGGTTGGGTAACTAGTCGACTATACGGTCGATTGGTCCAACCTTTAAATCTTTGAAAAAGAAAATTCTGAAGAAAAAAAAAATTCTAACTCATTTCTTCAATCTTTCAAAAATTCTATGTTTTTTTCTTTAAAAAATTCTATCTCTTTTAAAATCAAAATGTTTAATATCTTTCTTCAAAATTCTTCAATTTCATTCAACATGTTTTCTTTATAAATTTGTTTCAATTTCAACTTTCATTATTTATGTATACATGCATAATTTCAATATATATTTTTAATATAATATCACAATTACTCTTTTACTACCTAACTCATGAAATAGTTGGGGATAATCTTTCTTCATACTTGCCTCATCCTCTCACGTAATCTCCTCCACATCTTTATTCCGCAACAAAACTTGAACTAATGGAATAATCTTATTACGCAAAACTTGTTCTTTTCTGTCAAAATTTTTGATAAGTACTTGCATAAAAGTTAACTCTTCTTGAAGTTCTATAGCTTGACTCAGAATACTATTAGATTCATCATATAAACACTTTCAGAAAAGTGAAACATTAAAAATATTATGTAACTAGTTCAATTCTGGAGGCAAATCTAGTCTATATGCCATTGACCCAACTCTCTTAATCACCTCATAAGGTCCTACAAATCTCAAACTCAACTTTCCTTTCTTTCTGAATCTCAACAAACCTTTCCACGGGGATATGTTCAAATACATCCAATCACCTACTTGAAACTCAAGAGGTTTTCTTCTATTATTAGCATAACTATTTTGTTTGTTCTATGCTGCTTTAAGGTTCTCTCTAACCAGTTTGTAGTTGTTAAATCAATAATTTCTTGACCAAATATATTTCTTTGACCCACTTCTTCCCAACATACAAGAGTTCTACATCGTCTACCATACAATGCCTCAAACGGTGCCATTCTAATACTAGTTTGATATTGATTATTATATACAAATTCAATCAAAGGTAAATAAGCATCATAGCTCACTCAGAAAGTCATCACACTAGCTCTCAACATATCTTCTAGTATTCGAATAATCCTCTTTGTCTGCCCATCTGTTTGAAGATGAAAAGTAATACTAAACTACAACTATATACCCATGGCTTTCTGAAAGCCTCTCCAGAATCTAGATGTAAATCTAGAATCTATATCTGATACTATACTCAATGGTACCCCATGCAACCTCACAATCTCAGTTATATATAGTTCAACCAACTTTTCAGGACTCCAAGTAGTTTTAATTGGAAGAAAATGAGATGACTTATAAATTCTATCTACTATCACCCACAGAGCATCATGATCTCTCTAGGTATGGGAAAATCCAGAAACAGAATCCATACTTGCATTCTCCTACGGCCACTCAAGCACTAGAAGAGGATGTAGTAAGCATGCTGAATGTCTATTCTCTGACTTCACTTGCTGACAAACCAAACATTTAGAAATATATTCAAATACATCCCTCTTCAACCCTGACCACCAGTAATTCTATCATAATCCCTTACATATCTTATTGTTACCCGGGTGCATTGAATATACTGAATCATGTGCCATTCTCACTATCTTCTTTCTCATCTTAACATCATTGGGATCACAAATTCTATGTCCCACTACCAACATACTAGCATCTCTGATTCTGAACAAGGTTTTCTTTCCACTCAACACTTTCTGCTTGATTTTCTCTATCTCTTCATATCTACCTTGCATCTCTAATAAGCGTGCTACTATAGATGACTGTATAACCATATTTGCCAATAATACTCATCTTCATTTTCATTTCTCTCAGCTCTATCATCATATTCACATCATGGCTCTCTACAGTAGTTAATCTTCTTATAGACTTTCTACTCAATGCATCAGCTACCATATTTGTCTTCTTTGAATGATAGTGAATTGTACAATCATAGTCACTAATTAACTTCATCCACTGCCTCTGCCTCTACCTCAAATTCAACTCTCTCTAGGTAGGTAAGTACGTCAAACTCTTATGATCAGTGAATATTTCACAAGTGGCTTCATACAAATTATGTCTCCAAATCTTTAAAGCAAACACTATGATAGCCAATTCTAAGTACAGGTCGGGTAATTTCTCTCACGATTCTTCAATTTTCTAGAAGCATAGGACACTACTTTCCTATGTTGCATCAACACACATCCTAACCCTTAATGTGACGCATCTCTGAATACCATAAATCCTACATCACTGGAAAGAAATGCCAATATTGGAGCGGTAGTCAACTTCTCTTTCAACAGCTGGAAGCTTTTTTCACACTCCTTAGACCATATAAATTTCACCCCTTTCCTGGTCAATCTAGTCAAAGGTACAAAAATAATAGAAAAATTCTAAATAAATCTTCTATAATAACTAAGCAGCCCTAGGAAGCTTCTAATCTCAGTTATATTAGTTGGTTTCTCCTAACTCAACACTGCATTTACCTTTTTTGGATCAATTGTTATACCATCTCCAGATGCTACATATCCCAAGAAAGTTACTTCATTTAGACATAACTCACATTTAGAAAATTTTGCATATAATATATCTCTTCTCAGAATTTCCAACACTATCTCTAAATGTTTCACATGTTAATCCTCATTCTTGGAATATACTAGGATGTCATCAATAAAAACAACCACAAACTTATTATGAAATGGTTTAAACACTCTATTCATGACCATCAGTGCTGCTGGAGCATTAGTCAACCCAAATGGCATCACAAGAAACTCATGGTGACCATAATGTGTCTTAAAAGCAGTCTTAGGCATGTCCCCCTTTTTTATCCTTAACTGGTGATAACCTAATCTCATGTCTATTTTAGAAAACACTCTCGTTCCTTACAACTGCTAACACAAATCATCTACCTTGGGCAAAGGATATTTGTTCTTAATGATGATTTTATTCAACTGTCTATAATCTATACACAACCTCATCGTTCCATCTTTCTTGTTTACAAATAATACATGGGACTCATCTTTCTATCATCACATCACAATCATTTTGATTCTTTAGCATCTCAGTAATAATAAAATAATTGCATGCTTCCACATCCTCATTTCATCTATTTCTTTCTTTCTCATCACATCATTTCATCATCATTTCATATATCACTCCATACTATCAACATATGGAAATACCAATCTCGGGTATATCATCTAGGAACATCTTTCTACATGTCGATATGTTTCATCCAGACTAGCCATGGTTCTTGTAACAACCCATCCCGGGTTGGCTACCCCTGAGACGGTGTCGTCACGTTTTAAAATCCCAGCACGACACATATATGCAACAATATAAAAACAAAAGCTGAATGATTTACATACATAAATCTTCAACCCTCAACAAGAGAGTTACATCATTCAGATCTCAACTGAATAGTATATTCATCATATTATGCATGAATATTTACAAATATTTTTTTTTCTTTCTTATTAATATGAGGATGTGGACCACATGGCTTACAGAAAATGATTTAGTCTGAATCTCCACTCACAATTCTATCTGTCTTGCCCGCTACCTGAAATCATTGTACAATGAGGAGTGAGCTTCACAAGCTCAATGAATATAACTTACTAGAAGTATTCAATTTGTATAATTAGTCTTCCAATATTCATTCATCTATATCTCATATAATTTGATAATAACATTCTATTATCACTACTCATATCAAATTTCCATCCTTTATAAATCTCTTCTTCTCATATAATTAATCGTCATCTTGAGACTATCAATTCTATCTCATAATTACCTCATTATGAGGTTCACAACATATAATCAGTCACCCAGAAAATTCTCATCATTTCGTTTTTTTTCTCAGCATAATTGTCTCTCTGTGAGACTCATTTATCTATCAATAAATTTACAATCATGAAGAGCACTTTAGCATCTCAATAATAAAATCAATATTTACAACAGATGCAATGCATGAATTACTAATTGGGAATGTCTTCCCACATGTCGACATGTTTTAGCTTAGATCGGCTACCCTCCCGGTTCTTTTATTTTATTTACACCGGTTGCTTTCCCAGTTCTTTTATTTTCAACATATACTAGTTGTCACGGTTTTCATTTATTTTCAGCATATACTGGCTATCATAGTTTTCATTTAGACTGGCTGCTGTCCTTGTTCTTTTATTTTCATTTAGACCGGCTGCTCTCGTGGTTCTTTTATTTTTTTAAACCGGCTACCTTCCCGGTTCTTTTATTTCATGCATATGCATATGAATAATGATATGAATATGCATATGAACATTAATATAGAAACAATAATGTATTCAAATATTCAAATTAGCTATCCTGATTATTCTCAAATTATTATTTGAAAATTTTCACTAAATTTTTCTTCTCATAAATCATATCAAATCATCAACCATAGCTTGTCAAGAATTTCAAGTATCACCTTTATTATTAAACCGACTCATTATTCCAATAATATTATTTCTCAAAATAATTCTCTACACATCCATTATTCCTATCATACCTATCAACAAACTTTCATCTATCACCAAATCAAAAGTTAATGATTTATTCAAATATTATCACTATATTTTTCATATTTATCTTGATTACTTAAAGTAAATCTAACTCACCACGTAGCACTTAAAGCTACCCGTGGATCACCACGTTGCCTTTCCTACTCTTTTTAGAAATGTTCCCCGATTGCTGATCGTCAACACTTGACATAATATTTATATTAAAATTTCTAATTTATTCTTTAATTCTTCCAGAATTCATACCCTTTTAAAAATTACCACATTAAGTTCCGGGAAATTTCATGTATGCTAAATTTCAAAAATAAAATTCACATTATTACCTTTGGTTTTTTTTAGAGCTTTCCTCGACTCTCTTAGAATTTCTCCTGTAAACCTCTTCAAAATTTTACCCTTTCAACATTTCTTTCAGTCCCCAAATGTTTAAAGAAATAGAGTAGTTTGAATTGAAGATAGATGAAAACCAAATAAGATTTGGTAAAAATAAAAACTATATATACACACACACACACACAAAATTTATATAAACCGTTTTGCCCTCCCCCTACCATATAAATTCCTTGTTGTTAAACATGCATGGGATTGCATGTATTTTGACAACACCTGGAGTCCAAGTGTTGTCCATTGGTTTTTTCTTCTTTTTTTTCTTTTTTTTTCTTCTTCTTACCCATACCTGAACACGTCCGTTTTTTTCAAAAGAATTATTTTATTCAATAATAATTCTTTCACGTATATATACTATTTTAATTCCATGTTATATTTATCAAATTACTTCTTTACACATGCTTAAGAACACGGGTATTACAATTCTACCCACCTTATAAAAATTTCGTCCCCAAAATTTCCTTACCTAATTCATGAAACAATTGTGGATAATATTTCTTCATAGTTACCTCACACTCTCACATATTCTCTTTAACATCTTTATTCTGCCACGGAATTTGAACTCATGAAATTACTTTATTACACAAGACTTGTTCTTTTCTATCTAAATTTCTCATTGGTACTTGTATAAAAATCAAATCTTATTGAATTTATACCGCTTGACTCGAAATATTATGAGATTCATCATGTAAGCGTTTTCGCAAAAGTGAAACATGAAATACATTATATAACTACTTCAACTTTGGAGGCAAATCCAGGCTATTCGCAACTAGCAACTTTCTCAATAACCTCATAGAGTCCCATATATTTCAGACTCAACTTTCTTTTCTTTTGACCCTCAACACACTTTTCCATGGAGATATTTTCAAATACACCCAATCACCTACTTGAAATTCAAGAGGTATTCTTCTATTATCAGCATAGCTATTCGGTCTACTCTGTGCTGCTTTAAGGTTCTCTCCAACCAGTTTGATCCTCTCAGTTGTTAGCTCAATTATTTATGGATCAAATATATTTCTCTCTCCCACTTTTCCCAACACATAGGAGTTCTACACCTCCTATCATACAATGCCTCAAATGATGTCATTCCCATACTAAACTGATGTTGATTATTATAAGCAAATTCAATCAATGGCATGTAAGCATCCCAACTTAGTGAGGAACTCATCACATTTGTCCTTACCATATATTCTAGTACCCTAATAATCATTTCTGTTTAAGGAGGAAAAGTTTTACTAAACTACAATTGTGTACACATGGCTTTCTGAAAGCCTCTCCATAACCAATATGTAAATCTAGCATCTCTAAATAACATTATACTCAATAGTACTCCATACCACCTCACAATCTCAACTATATACTGTTCAGCCAACTTTTTAGGACTCCAATTTGTTTTAATTGGAAGAAATTGAGATGACTTAGAAAGTCTATCTACTATCACTTACACTATATCGTGACCTCTCTGGATATGGAAAAATCCAGAAATAAAATCTATGCTCGTATTTTTCTATGGTCATTCGAGTATAGGAAGAGGCTATAATAAGCCTTCCGGATGTTTGTTCTTTGACTTCATTTGTTGACAAACCAAACGTCTAGAAATATATTAAGTTACATCCGTCTTTAATTCTGACCACCAGAAATTTTGTCTCAATCCTTTGTGCATCTTATTGTTACTCGGGTGCATCGAATATACATCATCATGTGTCTCTTTCAATATCTATGTTCTCAATTTCGCATCATTGGGAACATATACTCTATGTTCCCATACCAGAACACCATGATTTCAAATTTTTAACTCATATTGCTTTCTACTAAGCACTTCCTGTTTAATCTTCTCTATCTCCTCATCTCTACCTTACATCTCTAACAAGCATTTTACTATGGATGACTGTACAACCATGTTTGTTAACAATGATCCTCTATCACTGATATTCAACTTCATTCTTATCTATCTTAAATATATCATCAATTTCACATTAGGACTCTTAATAGCAGTTAACCTTCTTGTAGACTTTATACTTAATGCATTAGCTACTACATTAGCATTTCCTGGATGATAATAAATTGTACAGTCATAATCACTAATCAACTCCATCCACCGCCTCTGTTTCACATCCAACTTTCTCTAGGTAGGTAAGTATGTCAAACTCTTATGATCAGTACATATCTCATAAGTGACTCTACACAGATGATGTCTCCAATCTTTAAAGTAAACACTATGGCAGTCAACTCTAAGTTATGGATAGGGTAATTTCTCTCATGATTCCTCAATTGCTTAGAAGCACATGCCACTACCTTCCCATGTTATACCAACACACATCCCAACTCTTAATGGGATGCATCACTATTAACCACAAATCCTTCATCACCAGAAGGAAATACTAATATTGAAGCTGTAGTCAATTTCTCCTTTAGTAATTGGAAACTTTTCTCATACTCCTTAGACCATACCAATCTCACCTCTTTCCTGGTCAATCTAGTCAACAGTACTGCAATAATAGAATTTTTTTGAATAAATCTTCTATAATAACCAGTTGACCCCAAGAAGATTCTAATTTCAGTTACATTAGTTGGTCTCTCCCAACTCAACATTGCCTTTACCTTTTGTGGATCAACTGCTATGCTATCTCCAAATATTACATGTTCCAAGAAAGTTATTTCATTCAGCCAAAATTCACATTTAGAAAATTATAATATACTCTTCTAGAAATCTCCAACATAATTTCTAAATGTTTTACATGCTCTTCCTTAGTCTTAGAATATACCAAGGTCTTATCAATGAACACAACCAAAACTTATCAATAAATGGTTTAAACATTTTATTCATCAAGTCCATGAATGTTGCTGGAACATTAGTCAACCTAAATGGCATTACTAGAAACTTATGACCATAACGTGTCTTAAAAGCAGTCTTAGACATGTCTCCTTCTTTTATTCTCAAATGGGTGATAACCTGATCTCAGGTCTATCTTAGAAAATACCCTTGCTCCCTGCAACTTCTCAAATAAATCATCTATCACGGGTAAAGGATGTTTGTTCTTAATGGTTATCTTATTCAACTATTTGTAGTCTATATACAATCTCATCGTTCCATCATTTTTCTTCACAAATAACATAGGGCTCCCCAAGGCCACACACTAAATCGAATAAGTTGTTTATCTAACAACTCTTGAACTTTCAACTCCTTTAACTCAGAGGGTGTCACTTTTTAGGGTGCTATAGATATATGTGATGAGCCTGGTATCACATCAATAGAGAATTTAATCTTCCTACTGGTAGGCAACCTAGACAACTCATTAAGAAATACATAAAAAAGAAATATGTCACTATTAAGATTTCTTCCAACTCTCTACTATCATTTCTAAAATCCACCACATATGCCAAATATCTCTCACATCCTTTCCTTGACCATTTACTAGTAGTCAGAGCAAAATAAGATAGTTCGAGAGTATCTTATGTTCTCCTTGAAAGTTAAACTCCCCATGTCTATACCTTGAACACTATATTCTTTCTAGAACAATCAACCCAGGCATAATATGTCGATAACCAATTCATTCCCAAAATTAAATGAAAATCTATCATATTCAAAGGTAATAAATCAACTTCAGATTCTCTATTATTGATACGAATCACACAACCCTTGTAAATATTTATGATTATCACTCTATCTCTAGTGGGAACTTCAGCAATACTATTATGCATCAAAGGACTAATACATGCATTAATAAAATTTATAAATACATTGGATGCAAAAGAATAGGTTGCACCAGGATTAACCTACATTGATATGTCCACCTTTTCTATATACAAGGCACCTCAAATTAGGACAATTCAAGGATAAATATCTTATCGGATTACATCTATAACACATTCTAGTATTTTTATCACGTTATCACGTCCTCTAGGTAGTACACTCCCACCTTTACCATAAATTCCAGTTCCCACAGACTATCTCCCAAATCTAGGGGGTCCCACCGATATTAGTTTGAGCTACAGAAGAAACAGATCATGCTTGTCTCTGATTCTGTACTATAGTTCCTTGTAACAAGGAACGCCCTTTCTGGGGTGGTCTCTCACCCTATACACTCATACCACCACTACCTCTAAAACATTCATGTCTAAGCCTCTTTAACCACTCTTTCTCTTTCCCTTAAACTCCATCACATCTTTCTCAATCTGAAGTGTTATATCCACTAACCTGACAAAATTCATATACCTCATGTAAGACAGTTTCAATTTACTCACAAAATGTAATTCATATATGAATCTCTTACACTTCTTCTCCTCTAGGTCTACCATTTTTGGTACAAACCTCGACAAAACCACAAATCTCCTATCATATTGAGTCATAGTTAATACATTTGCCTCAAATAAATAAAATCTCTTTCTTATTGGGCTCTAGAGGTATAAGAAAAGTATTTATCAAGAAAAACCTCATTAAACCTATTACAGGTTAAGGGTCTATCAACATCTACACTTACCCTGGGAAGAATATCCTCCCACCATTCTAAGGCATCTCTCTCTAAATTGAACGTAGCAAAGGTGACCTTCTGCTTGTCAGTCATTGGTAAAATATCAAATAATCTTACTACATGTTTCACCCATAACTCAGGCTTAAAAGGATTCATAAATCCTTTAAACAATAAAGTATTCAACTTAATATATTTAACAAAACAATCTCCCTGCATCTCATGCAAAAACTCATCTTTCCCCCTTTTAAATGTCTACCATTATTGGATTTATAACAATCTCAGGCATTACTCTAGCCTGTTCATCAAATCTATGCTATATACTATCAATTATATCATCTGCTACATTCATTTTCTCAAGAGCATGAGCAAGAACTTCTCTTAGCTCATCTCTTTCAATTAGAGATTCTCTCATACTCCAACTAATATTGATAATGCTGTCAACATGTTCCCTTCTAGGAACCATAGATTCAGACTCCACTTCCATCTCAACCCCAGTTCGTTTAAAAATTAGGGCCTACAACGCCCTCTCAAGTCAACAACTCTAATTCTAATTCTAGCACGTCCACATGTCATCCTCAGACTTTTCATTAAAATATAATTTATTTTAATCTTCTACTTTCTTTTACTTTATGCACCCTACAGAATTATAAAATATAATGCTCTGATACCAAAATTAGAACGACCCATCCTGGGTTGGCCGCCCTCGAGACGGTGCCGTCACGTTTTGAAATCTCAACACGACACATATATGCAACAATATAAAAACAAAAACTGAATGATTTACATACATAAATCCTCAACCCTCAACAGGGGAGTTACATCATTCAGATCTCAACTGAACAATATATTCAACATATTATGCATGAATATTTACAAATTTCTTTTTTTCTTTCTCATTAGTCTGAGGATGTGGACCACGTGGCGTACAGAAAATGATTTAGTCTGAATCTCCACTCACAATTCTATTTGTCCTGCCCGCTACCTGAAATCATTGTATAATGAGGAGTGAGCTTCACAAGCTCAGTGAATATAACTTACTAGAAGTATTCAATTTGTATAATTAGTCTTCCAATATTCATTCATCTATATCTCATATATTTTGATAATAACATTCTATTATCACTACTCATATCAAATCCCCATCCTTTATAAATCTTTTCTTCTCATATAATTAATCATCATCTTGAGACTATCAATTCTATCTCATAATTACCTCATTATGAGGTTCACAGCATATAATCATTCACCCAGAAAATTCTCATCATTTCATATTTTCATATTTCTTCTCAGCATAATTGTCTCTCTGTGAGACTCATTTATCTATCAATAAATTTACAATCATGAATAGTACTTTAGCATCTCAATAATAAAATCAATATTTAAAATATATACAATGCATGAATTATTAATTGGGAACGTCTTCCCACATGTCGACATGTTTTAGCTTAGACCAACTGCTGTCACGGTTTTCATTTAGACCGACTGCCTTCGCGGTTCTTTTATTTTCTTTTAGACTGGTTGTCCTCCCGGTTCTTTTATATCATGCATATGCATATGAATAATGATATGAAATATGCGTATGAACATTAATATAGAAACAAGAATGTATTCAAATATTCAAATTAGTTATCTTGATTATTCTCAAATTATTATTTGAAAATTTTCACTAAATTTTTCTTCTCATAAATCATATCAAATCATCAACCATAACTCGTCAAGAATTTCACTTATCACCTTTATTATTAAATCGACTTATTATTCCAATAATATTATTTCTCATAAAATAATTCTCTACACATCCATTATTCCTATCATACCTATCAACCAACTTTCATCTATCACCAAATCATAAGTTAATGATTTATTCAAATACTATCACTTTATATTTCATATTTATCTTGATTACTTAAAGTAAATCTAACTCACCACGTAGCACTTAGAGCTACCCGTGGATCACCACGTTGCCTTTCTTGCTCTTTTAAGAAAATTTTCCCGATTGCTGATCGTCAACATCTAACATAATATTTATATTAAAATTTCTAATTTATTCTTCAATTCTTCCAAAATTCATACCCTTTAAAAATTCCCACATTGAGTTCTAGGAAATTTCATATATGCTAAATTTTAAAAATAAAATTCACATTATTACCTTTGGTTTTTCTTAGAGCTTTCCCCGACTCTCTTAGAATTTTTCCTGTAAACCTCTTCAAAATTTTACCCTTTCAACCTTTCTTTCAAAAACCCAAGTGTTTAAAGAAATAGAGTAGTTTGGATTGAAGATAGATGAAAACCAAACAGGATTTGATAAAAATAAAAACTATATATATATATATATATATATATATATATATATATATACAAACCGTTTCCCCTCCCCCCGCCACCTAAATTCCTTATTGTTTAACATGCATGGAATTGCATATATTTTGACAACACTTGGACTCTAGATGTTGTCCATTGGTTTCTTTTTTCTTTCTTCTTACCCACACCTGAACACATTCGGTTTTTTTTTTCAAGAGAATTATTTTATTCAATAATAATTCTTTCACGCATATATTTTATTTTAATTTCGTGTTATATTTATTAAATTACTTCTTTACACATGCTTTAAGAACACGGGTGTTATAGTTCTGGTCTTCCCTATATGCATATGATCAATCACAGACAAGCAAGCATATCATAACATCATACAATTCATAAATCAATGTCTTTCACAAAATCTTTCTATAATCATAAAATTCAAATTATATTTTCATATATAATGTTATCTCAATCATATTTTCATTAACATATATTTCATCTATTTCTCATCAATTTTTTTCCTCTCAAGGATATCAATCCATTATTTATCATATATATTCATCATTCTTATTCTTTCAAGGATACTATTTCATTAATTCTTCATATATTCATTTATTTCATATTATAAATCACACTTCTAACTCATTAAATGTACACATACCACTTATATAATATTTTCACCAAATCAATCATATTCATTAAATATATATATATTCAATAATTATTTCAAATTTTATATACTTTTCATGTTTGTCTTGCTTACTAACAGTAAATTCAACTCACCTCGTAGTACTTAAAGCTACTCTTGGACAATTTCTTTTCATTTTCTGCTTCTTTCAGCAATTACACCCGATTACTGATCATCTCCACCTATTCATAATATACTTATTAAATTTTTATCTTTTTCTTCAATTTTTTATACCTTGTACTAGGTTAAATTTCATGTATGGATATTAATCTTTCTTAAACTCAACTTTCAATAGAAATTCTTTTCATTCTTGTTTGAATTGAAATTTAAAACTTCTTTCAAGAAAAGTAGAAGAATAATCTCAAAAATTCAAAAATTTTACCTTTTCGGAGGTTTTCCTCAAATCTCTTAGAAATTCTTCCGTAAATTCAACGATTTCAAATCATGATTATCAAATTCTTTGATTTCAAAGATTTTGAAAGTGTTTATCAGCTTTCTAGAAAGAGTAATCTTAGAGAGAGAAAATGATTTCATAAATTGAATTTTTTCTGCTTGACTGGTCGACTGCTTGGTCGATCAGTTCAACCTCTTCAAAAATTTCAAAATTACCACTACATTATTGGTCAACTGCCAGTCGACTGGTCCTCTAGCCAACCGATCAGCTAGTCGACTGGTCCATCGATCGGCTCCCTGCTAGTCGATCGGTCTAGTGGACTTGTCTTGAACCAGATGACCACCTACCTTTTAAAAATTACCAAAAGGCCATCTTGAACTTTCGGTCGACTGCTCAACCGCCCAGTCCACCCATTCAATTGATCAGTTAGTGGACTGGTTATACTCATTAAATTTTTATCTTTTTCTTCAATTTTTTATACCCTGTACCGGGTTAAATTTCATGTATGGATATTAAAATTTCTTAAACTCAACTTTCAATAGAAATTCTTTTCATTCTTGGTTGAATTGAAATTCAAAAATTCTTTCAAGAAAAGAAAAGAATAACCTCAAAAATTCAAAATTTCTTAACTTTTACCTTTTCGAAGGTTTTCCACAAATCTTTTAGAAATTCTTTCGTAAATTCAACAATTTCAAATCATGATTATCAAATTCTTTGATTTCAAAGTTTGTGAAAGTGTTTATCGGTTTTTCTAGAGAGGGAAAATGATTTCATAAATTGAATTTCAAACTTCAAAATGCTTTATTTATCAATTTTTTTTTCTGTCTGACCGGTCGATCGGTTCGACCTCTTCAAAAATTTCAAAACTGCCACTAAATTGTTGGTTGACTACCAGTCGACTGGTCCTCCAGCCAACCGATCGGCAAGGGCTAGTAGACAAATCCAGTGGACCTGTCTTGAGCTAAATGACCACCTGCCTTTGAAAAATTACCAAAAAGGCCATCTTGAACTTTCGGTCGACTGCTCAACCGACCAGTCCACACATCTAATTGATCGGTTAGTCTACCGGTTACCTTTTACCAACTGACGGGTTGGGTAGCCAGTCGACCGTATGGTCGATTGGTCCAACCTTTAAACCTTTGAAAAAGAAAATTCTTCCTTTTGAAAATTTTGAAAAAAAAATAATTTCTAACTCATTTCTTCAATCTTTCAAAATTTTTCGTGTTTTTTTCTGTAAAAATTTCTATCTCTTTTCATATCAAAATGTTTAATATATTTCTTCAAAATTCTTCAATTTCATTCAACATGTTTTGTTTATAAATTTCTTTCAATTTTAACTTTCCTTTTTTATGTATGCATGTATAATTTCAATATATATATTTTAATATAACATCATAATTACTTTTTACCCTTACATTGAGGGTACAAGTATTACAATTCTATCCACCAAATTAAAATTTCGTCGTCGAAAATTTCTTAGCTAACTCATGAAATAGTTGGGGATAATCTTTTTTCAAACTTGCCTCACACACTCACGTAATTTCCTCCCTATCTTTATTCCACCGCAAAACTTGAACTAATAGAATAATTTTATTACGCAAAACTTGTTCTTTTCTGTCTAAAATTCTGATCGGTACATGCATAAAAGTCAAATCTTCCTGAAGTTCTACAGCTTGACTCAAAATACTATAAGATTCATCATATAAACACTTTCGCAAAAGCGAAACATGAAAAATATTATGCAACTAGTTCAATTCTGGAGGCAAATCTAGTCTATATGTCATTGACCCAACTCTCTTAATCACCTCATAAGGTCCTACAAATCTCAAACTCAACTTTCCTTTCTTTCTGAATCTCAACACACCTTTCCACGGGGATATGTTCAAATACATCCAATCACCTACTTGAAACTCAAGAGGTTTTCTTCTATTATTAGCATAACTATTTTGTTTGTTCTATGCTGCTTTAAGGTTCTCTCTAACCAGTTTGTAGTTGTTAAATCAATAATTTCTTGACCAAATATATTTCTTTGACCCACTTCTTCCCAACATACAAGAGTTCTACATCGTCTACCATACAATGCCTCAAACGGTGCCATTCTAATACTAGTTTGATATTGATTATTATATGCAAATTCAATCAAAGGTAAATAAGCATCATAGCTCACTCAGAAAGTCATCACACTAGCTCTCAACATATCTTCTAGTATTCGAATAATCCTCTTTGTCTGCCCATCTGTTTGAAGATGAAAAGTAATACTAAACTACAACTATATACCCATGGCTTTCTGAAAGCCTCTCCAGAATCTAGATGTAAATCTAGAATCTATATATGATACTATACTCAATGGTACCCCATGCAACCTCACAATCTCAGTTATATATAGTTCAACCAACTTTTCAGGACTCCAAGTAGTTTTAATTGGAAGAAAATGAGATGACTTAGAAAGTCTATCTACTATCACCCACATAGCATCATGATCTCTCTAGGTATGGGAAAATCTAGAAACAGAATCCATGCTCGCATTATCTTATGGCCACTTAAGCACTAGAAGAGGATGTAGTAAGCATGCCGAATGTCTATTCTCTGACGCTGACAAACCAAACATTTAGAAATATATTTAACTATATCCTTTTTCAACTTTGACCACCAGTAATTCTATCTTAATCCCCTATACATCTTATTGTTACCCGAGTGCATTGAATACACTAAATAATAAGACTTTCTCAATAACTCCTTTCTCATCTTAACATCTTTGGGAACACAAATTCTGTGTCCTAATACCAACATACCATCATCTCTAATTTTGAACTCAGTTTTCTTTCCACTCAACACTTTCTGCTTGATTTTCTCTATCTCTTAATATCTACCTTGCATCTCTAATAAGCGTTCTATTATAGATGACTGTATAACCATATTTGCCAATAATACTCCTCTATCACTGATACTCATCTTCATTTTCATTTTTCTCAGCTCTATCATCATATTCACATCATGACTATCTACAGTAGCTAATCTTCTTATAGACTTTCTACTCAATGCATCAGCTACCATATTTGTCTTTCTTGGATAATAGTGAATTATATAATCATAGTCACGAATCAACTCCATCCACTGCTTTGCCTCAAATTCAACTCTCTCTAGGTAGGTAAGTACGTCAAACTCTTATGATCAGTGATTATCTCACAAGTGGCTCCATATAAATTATGTCTCAAAATCTTCAAAGCAAATACTATGATAGCCAATTCTAAGTACGGGTCGGGTAATTTCTCTCATGATTCTTCAATTTCTTAGAAGCATAGGCCACTACTTTCTTATGTTAGATCAACACACATCCTAACCCTTGATGTGATGCATCATTGTACACCATAAATCCTTCATCACTAGAATGAAATCCCACTACTTGTGGGGTAGTCAACTTCTCTTTCAACAACTAAAAACTCTTTTCACACTCCTCAGACCTTATAAATTTCACCCCTTTCCTGGTTAATCTAGTTAAAGGTACAAAAATAATAGAAAAATTCTGAATAAATCTTCTATAATAACGAGCCAACCCTAGGAAGCTTCTAATCTCAATTACATTAGTTGGTTTCTCCTAACTCAACACTGCCTCTACCTTTTGTGGATCAACCGCTATGCTATCTCCAAATACTACATATCCCAAGAAAGTTACTTCATTCAGGCATAACTCACATTTAGAAAATTTTGTATATAATCTCTTTCTTCTCAAAATTTCCAACGCTATCTCTAAATGTTTCAAATGTTATTCCTCATTCTTGGAATATACTAGGATGCCATCAATAAAAACAACCACAAAATTATCAAGAAATGGTTTAAACACTATTCATCAAGTCCATAAGTGCTGTTGAAGCATTATAAATAGGCTAGATCGCCTGACCATAAAGAGCAACGGTCGCCAGGCATGTAACAAGACTAGGCTTTTGATCAGGAAAAACTTTCACAACTGCTCTAGCAACGTTCTTTCCATCTATGCGCCATCTTTTGCTTTGTTTGAGATTTTGAGAAGAGTTGCTCTTTAGAGAGCACAGTATAATAAAAGTTGTAAGCTATGTTCGGGGGGGAGTTATTGCCTACCGCCCCCCGCCCCAATCAAGTACTAGTTGCTTCGCTGGTAGGCCCATTTAGGTTAGGGGGCATTGCCCTTCAGTTCTTACTAACCTCCGCTGTGTAATCAACATTTTGCTAGCTTTCAACTTGGTTGAATAAGAATCATCAACCCAAATGGCATCACAAGAAACTCGTGGTGATCATAACGTGTCATGAAAGCAGTCTTAGGCACGCCCCCTCTTTTATCCTTAACTGGTGATAACTTGATCTAAGGTTTATCTTAGAAAACATTGTTACTCCTTGCAACTGCTCAAACAAATCATCTATCATGGGCAAAGGATATTTGTTCTTAATGATGATTTTATTTAGCAGTCTATAATCTATACACAACCTCATCGTTCCATCTTTTTTGTTTACAAATAATACATGGGCTCCCCATGGCGACACACTAGGTCGAATAAATTGTTTGTCTAACAACTCTTGAAGTTGAACTTTCAACTCTTTAACTCAGTGGGTTCCATTCTGTAAGGTGCTATTGATATAGGTGTTGAACTCGGAATCACATCAATGAAAAACTAAATCTCCTTACTATGAGGCAAATCAGACAACTCATCAGGGAATACATTAGAAAAATCTCTCACCACTATAATTTCTTCCAGCTTTCTACCATCCTTTTTAGAATCCACCACATTTGCTAAATATCCTTCACAACCCTTTCTCAACGATTTACTAGCAGTCAAGGCAGAAATAAGACAATTTGCAAATATCTTACGTTTTCCTTGAAAACTAAATTTCTCCTGTCTAGGTATTCTATATACTACATTCTTCCTGAAACAATCAACCCAATCGTGAAAGATTGACAACTAACTCATGCCCAAAATCAATCATATTTAAAGGCAACAAATCAACTTCAAATTTTTTATTACCCATACTAATTACACAACTGCCTACAAGAAAACTGTTTTTTAGCAACGAGATTTTGCAACGACTTGGTTTTGTCGTTGCGAAATGTGTAACATATGACAATGCGTGGGGAAAGTTGTTGCGAATGCCTTGCCAATAAAAAAAAAACCAATATATCATTTTCTGATATTTTATTATACTTTTTTCGTTTCACAATGAAAATTATTCATTGTGATCACTTAACAACCTATCACAACAACAATTTTTTGAATTTTATCATCTGTTGTGGTATTATTTTATTAAGAAGATTATTTTTCTGGAAAGAAAAAATGTATAAATCAATTTTCACAACGAAAATTTGTTGTTGTGGTTCCTTAACATCCCATCGAAAAATTGTTGTTGTGAAATGTCAATAAAATTAAATTTCCCCTTTTCAAAAAATTATGAGCGCTTTATGGTTTTTCGCCAAATAAGAAACGGTCCCGTGTTTTCCTTATATTTCTCAAATAAATTGATAGATTTTTCCTCTCTCTAATCCCCACGTAGGCCCGCGATATCCCTATCTTTATTTAACCCTTGGTCAGCAGTCCCCAACACCCTTTTGCCACCCTTTCTCGGTGAACCTAGAAAAAAATGGAGTGTCACACAGGTCCTCTCTATACCCTCTAATCTCTCTCTTTCAAAATCATGTCTTTTTCTCTCTGTTTTGGTTTTTTTCTTTTTGTTATGGGACTTTTGGGTTTAGAGTTAGGAGCTCTTTTGCTGCTAGCTGTGCTCTTCCTCTCGCCGTGACCCCATCCCAGCAGTATCCCTCTATCCCACCCATTATTCTCTGAAATCGAACAAAATTGAGCTCATTTTTCACAATTTTGGGTTCTATTCTCCCTGACCTTTTCCAGAAACGAATGGGTAATTTCTTTCAATTTCTTATTTCTTTCTTTCCTTCTCTCGCAAATTTATATCTAATTCTTCCCTCTTCTGTTATCGAAGGGAGACAGGAGAGGATTGGCCATAGATTTCACAGCCCCTCTCCAGTTTCTTTTACCTCTGCTAAATTTCTCCAATTTCCCTCTCGATAATTTATTCTCAAAATTTCTTCAATTCCCAATTTCCCACGCTCAGCCACCATCATCTTGAGTCTGCGTCTCCTTTGCATTGGTTGAAGCCCCAACTCTTACAACAAAAGACCTGCGAGAGTTTGGGTTTGTGACTATTTTCTTTTTCCTACTTTATTATCATTTAATTTCATTGAACCTGGGTTTTTTAGGTTTAGCTGAAGCCGCAACTCCTACAACGGCAGAACTTCTTATTTCTTTTCATTTAATTTTGTTGAATCTCGGTTCTTATCAGACCTCATTATTGGAGTTTTGGTTTGTTTTCTTAACCTTCTTTGATTTTGGCTTCTTATAATGGTTTTTTGTGCTTTTCTTTTTGCATATTGATTTGATTGGGTAATTTTGTTTGTCTCGGTTTCTCTTTTGGGTCCTCTGTTTGGGTCTCTCAGTCACGAGGCAGTAGACAGCAAAACTTTTCGCTCGTTCAGTGGCAAAGCACTTTCCATGTATGAAATTCAAGGTAATTTAGCATTATGTTGTTTGATTTCTTGTTTTGGTTTCTGGGTTTGTTACGAAAAATTGAAAAGTATGGTTGCTATGTCACGTACTGGTTTTCTGGATTTTGGCATATAATTGATGGTGTTTTTAAGTATTTTTTATATTAATTTTAAGGACGACTTAAAAATACAGATAAGCATAGCAACAAAACTTTGGTTTATTGATGCTTATTCTATATATTGCTATTCCATTGCATTGTTTTACTGAGGACATGTATTAATTGGAAGTTTGGAACAAATGTCAAAGAAACTGAGCTGCTTGAAATGTTTCACTCCTAATTAATGACAAGGATGATTTTGTATTAGGGTGTTTGTTAGAATGATATATACTTAAATGTTAGAGAATCATTTATAATGACAAAATTCGTAGAAAATTCAATGAGGAAATCATAGTTGTTGGTACTCACGAGGAAGACAATTCTCAAGACTTCATTGAGGTCTATGAGTTGTTAAAGATTGCTGGAACTAGCAAGGTTTAAGTTGAGAATACAAAACTGGAATCTGAATTTGCTTCTACAATAGCCCGTGTCTGTAATATGAGCTGCAATGCTAAATCTGTGAATGCTAAATCCTCAGCTGGACTCATCAATGCTGGAGCGACATCCTGATGAGCTGCAAGTCAGTGACAAAAGTAAGATAGTGGGATAGTTAGGTATGTGACTGACTAACAGTTCCACTGTTGTAAGCATGTCGAAACCTGTGAATGTCAAACCTTCTAATGCAACAATTGCTCCAGGTTTGGATTCTAAAGTTAGGTATGATCTTGTGTTGGAATTGCAAGGTACATGTACAGGAAAGTCAAACACGTACAGGCAAGTCAAACCAATTGAGTGAAACTGAAACCAAGCTCAAAGATGCTATGGAGGAGGTTTCCATACTTTATTGTCGGAAGCTTCTGCAATTTAAGGATTGGAGAAAAAAAGTGGTTTAACTTGGAAAGGACATTTCTTAGGTAATGAGAAAGAGTTATGTGGATTAATTACTGTAATTGCACCTTAATTCTGGTTCATTTAAGTCAGTAATGGCAGTCTAGCTCACATTTCAATGTTGATTCTTGTAAATTAGTATTTCTTTTATTCTTATTGCATAATTAGGTTTATTTCTCTCCTGTCAATAAGAAAGTATAGGGTTTAAAACTCTACAAATGCTAAATTGACTCTTGCATGCTTGGCTACGAATAATGAACATATGGAGTTGATATATCAGATTCATTGAAAGAAAAGCGAAAATAAAGAGTAGATTTGTCTGGAATGTTCAATATACTAGATCAATATATAAGTTCTTCTTTTGACAGGATCTTTTATTTAAAGCTGGTTGTAACTGCAGGCTTAAAAGCAGTGTAGGGCTTCTACTGCTTACTTTTATTTTCCTTCTGTAATCTGTTCATTGTGTTTTAATTAATGAAGGTTTTTAATTTTTAAAATGCTATGAAAAATGGGATATTGACATAAAATTCTGATAGTAACGAGTGTCTTGGACTAGCAACCATCACAAATTTTTCAACAAGTTCTCTCACCATGGCCGCAATCACCATAGAATAGATAGGATGCTCTTTTACAAGGTGAAACTTGGTAATAATATTAAGATTTATCAGGTAATGAAGCTTATGCGTTGGTGGCTTATGAGGCATAATGGTATATATAGCTATATAGCCAATTGTTATATTATCTAACCAGTTTGGTCATATATTCTAAGCCTATAATAATGTCATGTTCTAGAGATGGAAAATATGATATATTGATTTTTTATGATTTCTTTAGCTTATATGTAAGGATAATAGGTTTTTTTTTGTACTTGTTATTTCAATTATTACATTTTTTTCTTGGAAATATTTTGCTTCACTACACTATCATAATCATAAGGTGTTAAAATCCATGACTGAATCATCATTTGGGAACTATTTTTCTTCTGAACTTAACCATGTCATATACATTCTTTGTAGATCATGCGGCCACTTTCATAGAATTAGTCTTCACTAAAGCAGTTTGGCTTTTATGTATACAGCTGGTGTTGACATGGCACTCTTATATATAATATGAAATTTCTATAGAGGGAGTAACCTCCAAATCTCCAAATTTGGAGCTGCCACTCACATTCAATTATATAGTTACTATTTGAATCATAAGATTATGGAAAACCTGCTATCCAAGTCTTTCTTGCTTTTCAAATAAAATATTATCACCTTCTCGGTATTATTTCCTAATGAAGTTTTTTTTTTCAGGACATTTCCAAATCTAGCCATGAGCAAGGTTTTCTTCATGAAAAAACAACTAAGTCTGCATTTTTCAGGTAAGAGATAGATCTTCTCGAATAATTTCATTTAAATACACTTTATGTTGCTTATGTTATTGGAAGAATTTGCAAGGTCTTGGTGTCAGAATAAAGTGAGATATTTCTCGAAAGTATTATGACAATTCTATGACTTTACCGGTGTGGAGTCATCAGTTAAATTTTGAGCTGATTTTTGATACAGTAACTAACGGCCAGACAGGATTTGTACTGATTCAATCCTATTTTCTACTGTGATATTCACCTTTTTTTAATCCGCTGAAGTTATGTGATTAACTGAATGTATAATTGTTATTTGGAAAGCAAAGGATATAAAATTTGATAAAATTGTTTTGAACTAAAATAACACAGCCCCTCTCTGTCTCTCTATCTGTGCAGGTGCTGTTCTGCACCTTGCACCTGTGCAAGTGCTGCCCGCTCTGACTAAACCTTAGTTCACATGAATCTTCATTATGACATAGATTTTGTAGTGTCCCAGGTCAGTTGTAATTAAAAAGGTTTGTTTTCTTACTTTACTTTCTTTTACTCTCATGTCACGTTCATGCAAGAGTGAATGAATAGATTGGTAGGCATGCTTTGAGGTGAAAATGTCTTCATTTTACAGTTATACATATACAAGTGATCATTGGTATTCTGAATATTATAGAAGTTTGATAAAGGAAAAGGCATTTTTGGGGGGCTCAATCTAAATTTTGAGTTCACGTCACATTGTTGCAGCACTTACCAAGTTACAATAGGCTTCCATTTGGTCGTCTACCCTTTTAGATGCATTCATTGGTGACGATTAATTAGCTTGTGCCACATGCACACCTGTCTTACTGTGTGCACATGCATACATTTATGTATTTGTGTCTTCAATGTTTGTTGGGTATTTTGAAGTTCGGATATAAGAATCCATGGAGTTGCAAGAAAAAAGGGTTAAGGAGATGCTCAAATTAATTCTCAAATTCTCTTCATGTCTCTATCACATAATCTTCCTACTACTTAAAACTTAAAAGTGCAAGTGGACTATCAAGTGTATTATATTACTTTTGCACCTTTTGATTTCAATTTTTTGATTGTGTAATGTTGCATTTCAATAAATTCTTATGTATGTAAAAACTAATTAGTTGTTCTGTAGGTTGCTAGTATTAAAATGATTTGAGAATCCATATAAAGTTGATTTAAAAACATGGATGAATCTACTTAAATCAAATTATATACAGTTGGGTTAGAATTATGAGCTGCTGGCTAGCAACAGCTATGGTAGTAGACTTGATGAGGGATTGCACTTTTGGGGTATAAAATATAAAGATAGCATGGTAGGAACTCTTGAGGTATTAGTGGGAAGAGGAGAGGAGAAGATTGCTTCTGTTTCTTTGGCGGCGATTTCACTAGGCTATTAGTATGCACATTTGCTTGTTTGCTTTCAAGGGGGCCTCATGCATCAATTGTATTTGAAGTAGGCATGTGAGTGCTCGACATATGAAATGACCTTAGTAGCTTATTTACGTGGATTCAGCAATTATCTTTGGAATCAGCTTGTTATGTATGGCTTTGAAACTTTTGGCATAATGATAAGCATTGGAGGTGTAGCATAGACTTTTTTTGTTCAACATTTGTGGATTCTGGTTGTTTTCTTTAAATTCCTCTTCCTCTTCCTCTTCCCAGGAACTAATATCTTTGCTGGGATCCCATTTCATGTTTGCTCATATCATCTTGGAGGCAAGTCTATCCTCAACTCTTTTATTCTTGCTAAATTATGTATTTTTGTGTTTGCAAGCTGTTCGAGTTAGAGATTCTACTTGATTATTTTTACCTTGAGGCTCAATTTTATGATAAAGGTTTTAACTGGTTTTTTTTTTGTGTTTAAAGAACTAATTAGATCTTGTTAGTTGATTATAGATATAGGATTGATTGGTTGAATTGACTTAATCTTGCTTTACCTTATTATTGGTAGTCATTGATGTTGAGTTCAATTTAATTAGTTTGTTCTAAATCATTTAGATACTTAGAAGTTGTCATTGGTTAGATCCTCCCTAAGTCGTTAAGCTTCATTATTCTGATTTGGACTTGAGCCAGGTTTTTCTAGCTAAATGATTATGTTTTTAAAACAATCTGTGAGGCTATTTATTTCGAGATATGATCTTGGGTTTGCTTTCGTTATGTGGGTGTGTTTTGTTTTCTTTTGAAATGAATAATTTTTGATAATGGAAACTTTAGAGACATTTTACGCAATGGAACGGCTTAAGTTGAGTAAAAATAATTATGTTCTTGAGGTTTAATTATTCTAGGAGTTAAAAGCTTGGAGATTTGGTTCTGGCATTTTATTCTTTGCACCTCCCTTTTATTGGGATTTGTTCTTGAGGTTTGGATATTTTTTAGGACTTACAGTACTTTGTTTGGAGCTTTTGTTCTTGGATTTTTTAAAACCCTCTTTTATTAGGATCAATCATTTGCTGTTACTTCTCTAAGTTTTCATGTCTGTTTAAGGATTCATGGTTCTTTGGCCAATCTTTAAGGTGCTTAGTTTGGAATGTTTTTCTTTTCTTGGCAGTGTGTTTCCATTTTATTATCAGAGGCACTTTCACTTCTTGCAGACTTGGTGTTTGCAGAGATGGAGGTGGCCTCATATGCTGCGATGGTTGCCCATCAACATTTCATCGAATCTGCTTAGATATAAAAGTTTGTATTTAACTATTTATCATATTAGCCAATGAGACCTTGGCTCAATGGTTAAGACTGAGGCCTTGGTTCTAAAGGTTTTAGGTTCGAGTGGTGTGTGCATGTGTTTTACCAATAAAAAAAAATTATTTATCATATAATTTCATTACATTTATGTCTAGTGACATTGCTTTATAAGTCTCATTTTTTCCTATCTCACATCCTCAATTTTATTACTCATGGAAAAAGGAAAAAAAGTAGAAGAAGAGCTATTTTTTGAGGTACACTATTATCTGTCAACGATTTCTTTCAGTTTTTAAAGTATTTTTTTATATGATGATATGATTTGAACAAAAAGGTTGGAATAAGCCGGGGATGCACGCATGATGTCTGCCTTTGCATTGAAGTTTATAAATTACAGTTCAACTCTCAATTCTTTGGGTTTATTGCCTTGACAAATTGACTAATATCTGTTATTAATAAAAAAATATTGAGGAACGTCACAAAAGAATTGGAGTAATGCATCTGGTGGAAATTCTCTGTTGATATATTTTTTTTGGATTGTTAAAACCCCACACGACTGTCCTTACTAATGCTCCGAAGTGGGCGAGATCCTTGTTGATGTTTTTTTTATAGTATGTAATACACGAATACTAGTCACAAAAGGACTAGCATTATCAATGAGTTTTAGATACTTATTGTATTTTGTGCAGAGATGTGTTTAATTTTATGTTTACTCTAGTAGATCAACAATATATTCTTTCTTTTATTTTTTCAATTCCATGAGTTCCCCTCAGGTCACTGGCACTGTGTTCATTGTTCGTGCAAATTTGTGGGATGGTCGTGAGGCTGCATATTATTTGTTGTTGGCAATCCTCAGACATTTATATTTTGTACATTTGGATTGAATTACCATTTGAATTTGATCGTTGATATTTTCAAGACTAGATCTGCTAATGTATCTCACTTTTGTATATAGTTGATGATATGAATCTTTTTTCTTAATTTATCAATATATTTTGATTGTTTCTTTATTGTATTAATATGGTTTAATTTGGATTTCATAATATATATTTTTAACCAGGCAATAAAATATAATGAAATTTTATTTTAAAAAAAGACAAGTTTTCGCTTGTGAAAGGATTTTTTCGCAATGACTTTGTCGTTACTAGATAGTCTATTAAGATTTAAAGGAGTAAACGTTTGGAATGGCCAATGTTGTTGTGAAAGGATATTCGCAACGATTTGTTGTTGCCATTGCGTCTTTCGTAGCAACAAAAATGCTGTTGTAGGATTTTACGCAATATCTTTTTTGGTCGTTGTTGAAGGGCTCATATATCGCAACGATTTTCTTGTTGCTATAGAATATTATATATGATAAATAATTCTAGTTTATAGCAACGACAAGGTTTTTATAACGACAAATTTCGTTGCATTAGGAGTTCTTTTTCGCAATGAACATTAGTCGTTACAGGACTTTTCGTTACGGAGTTTATCACGACGACTCCGCAACGATAAACAAAAAGTGTTTTCGCAATGACTTTTAGCTTTTTGCAAATAATTTTTCGTTGCGGAAAGTCAAATTCCTTGTAGTGTCCGGTAAACATTTTTTATTATAACTCTATCTCGAGTAAGAATTTTACTATGCATCAATAGACTTCATAAATACATTGGATGTAAAAGAATGAGTTGCACCAAGATCAATTAATAATCTAGTAGGTCTATCAAGAATAAATACCGTACCCATAACAACATCAGGAGTTGCTTGAGCATCCTGTTAGGGCAATACTTTAACTCTGCTATCTTTGACCTACGTCTAATTACCTCGATCAATTAATAATCTAGTAGGTCTATCAAAAATAGGTATCATACCCATAACAACATGAAGAGTAGCTTGACATCCTACTGGGTCAATGCATAAACTCTGCTTTCTCTGAGCTGTGTCTGACTACCTCATCCTCTATCTGCAAGGGATCCTCTACTTGGAGCTCTACACCAAACACCACCAAATCCACCACCTCTATCTACCTGTCCTCTCCTAACACTTCCAACGTTCACCTCAACTAATCTTCCTAATGGACAATCCACAGCTATGTGTCCACCCTCTTTGCATAAGAAGCACATCAAAGCAGGACAATTCCAAGATAAATGTCCTATTTGATTACATCTGAAACAAGCTCTAGTCTCTCTATCAAACATAAGGCTACCACCTCCCTTGGGTTGTACACTTCCACCTTTATCAAACCCTCCAACTCCCATAGGTTGTTTCTTAAACCTAAGGGTCCCACCAACAGGGCTCTGCACTACTAGAGCTATAGATCCAAGTTGTCTCCAACTCCCATAGGTTGTTTCCTAAACCTAAGGGTCCCACCAACAGAGCTCTGCATTACTAATAATCTCTCTGCATTTCATGTGCAAACTCACCATCTCCCTCCTAAACATCATGCCTCAGAGGATTTACAGCAACATCAAGTTCTGCCCTAACCTGCTCACCCGGTCTATGCTGTAGACTATTAACTCTACCCTTTGCTGCATTCAGCCTCTCAAGAGCATGAGCAAGAGCTTCTCTTAGCTCATTTCTCCCAACCCCAGATTCCTTCACAACACAACTAGTACCAGGAGTACTGCCCATATGTTCCCTTTCAGGAACTACTGATTCAATATCAGATTCAACCTCAACTCTTCTAAATAATGGGGCTTATCACACCCTCTCTGATTCATAACTCTACCTCTATGTCCACGTGACATCCTCATACTCTGCATTAAGATATAATTTGTTTTAATCTTCCACTTCATTAAGTTTTATGCAGTCAATAGAATCATAAAATCTAGTGCCCTGATACCAAAATTGTAACGATCCATCTCGGGCTGGCCTACTCGAGACGATGTTGTCACATTTAAGATTTCAAGCACGACATATACAAACAACAATTAAAAACGTCATCAACTGAAATTATATTACAACATTGGCCTCAACTCTTTACAGAGAAGATACATCTTTCTCGTATAAATTTCAAATATATACAAATATAACAAAATGCATGAAGATACAACTTTCTTAACTTTTTCTTTCTCTTTCTCATTAAAATCTGAGGATGTTGTAGAGTCTGGTACTTAATTAATTATATTTTAATTGTGAAAATGAACTTTTTCAAACATATTGCATGTTTATTTGAGATAAACTTATTTTATTCACTTTAAAGTGTGTAAATTGATAAATAGATAATTAAAACAATAATTTGTTTAGGAAAAATATGTCTTGGGAGGAATAAAATTTCTCTATATAATTGTATGAGACTAAATATAATTCTTTGGAAGTTACTATAAAGGAGTTAAATTAAAACAAACGAAAAATTGTTAGAAAGGGACAAAGTTGTAAAAGAGGAGTACAATGACTTATAAGAAATGTATGACTTATTAAATGAGGGGTAAAATAGACAAAAGAGGAACGAGTGTATGTGTATAAAATCTAAATTTACTTATAGAGAAATTAATTATAGAAACAATTTAGGTCTTAGCAGAAACAGTTAGGAAGAACAAGGAAAAGAGAGTGCAATTTAAATAAAGTGATAAAGAAAGGGTAAATAGGTAAAAACCATACCTTTAGGACTCCTATATAAAGCTTAAAGACCTAAGAAATAGCCCAAAACACTCTTTATTGATATGGGAAAACAACAGACATAAAATGTATATAAATGGGTGTACAGGAAAACAATTTTAAATAGATCTTGATGTGTTTACTTTGATAAACTATTGTGATGTGATTGATTGGTGAATTTTATGCTTTTAAAAATGGGTGTATTGTGAATGCATTTAATATAACATAAATTATTCGTGATATTGTGGAAATGAGTGGAGTGAAAAATGAGGAAGGATCCGGCTGCCCGGTAAGAGGTAGGGGGATCCGAGTTGTTTAAGTTATGAGATGGACCCGGCTACCCGGTGAGAGATGGCGGGATCCGAGTTGTTATGATGATTGATGTACCAGTAAATGGAAAGATGTCCCCGTTGTGATATGATTTGCCTAGTGAGGAGAATTGTGCTGAGATTAGCCCGATGAGGGGCAATGAGATGAGATGCGCTAGGAAATGATCATGCATTGCAATGTATTTCATTTTATGATTGATATGATTGGCTTAATGAGGGGCACATGTTGTGATTGGCCCATGAAAAGTACTTGTTATGATTGGCCTAGTGCACATGAGATGTCAATTGTTTGTGATGTGGAGAATGTTGAGATGATTGTTACTCATAAATAATTTGTCTTTGTAATGTGTGTGGTGTTGTAAAACTAGTACTATGTAGCTAAGTAAAAGTACTAGTGATTTCTTGTGATAATTCTTCCTTTTCGTAATAAGTAGAGAGAAAAGTAACCGAAGACAATATAAAAAGCATATTATATATATAAAATGAATTATTTAACGAGGTTTGGAAATAAAGAAATAAATTTCAAAATGATTACTTCTCGTAATGTGAAAACTCGTTGAGCTTTTTAGTTCCTCCCTCTCAATTTTCTTAACGTCTCAGGGAAAATTGTTGGAAGGATTCACATTAAGTCGGTGAGGCGTCCAAAGAAGAAAGGAGTCCTTGACAAGGTCCCCATCCACAACATCCTCATTCTTTTTGGACTTTCGGGAGTCTGGATATTTTCTTATGAGCTCATTTTTTAAAATATACAATGCAGATGTCTTGAATAGAATTTTCTATAAGATCGTGTTTTATGTAAACTTTAATATTAATATTGATGTATTGTAAAAAAAAATGTAAATATGGTAATGTATATGTATGTGATGTTGATGTACCAAGGACTGGTTTGTATGAAATTCTATGTGAAAATTGTATGTTGCATTATAGGTCAAGGTGCTCAATACTTAAAAGTGATGATGTTGTTTCGAGTAGGGTCGACTCGGGATGGGTCGTTACAGATTCTAACCATGAGACTTACTTAACTACTTCCTCTAAGTCTCTTTGTATGAAATTCTATGTGAAAATTGTATGGTTCATTATAGATCAAGATG
This sequence comes from Bretschneidera sinensis, assembly GCA_023935145.1. NCBI lineage: Eukaryota > Viridiplantae > Streptophyta > Magnoliopsida > Brassicales > Akaniaceae > Bretschneidera > Bretschneidera sinensis. Next base: position 37,357,664 of record CM043705.1, read on the forward strand.
CTTAGTGCTTAAAAGTGATGATGTTGTTCCAATTAGGGTGCACTCTGGATGGGTTGTTATAGAATCTAACCACGGGACTTACTTAACTATTCACTCTAAGTCTCTCCTATATAGTATATTAGTCCTACTCGCTACCTAAAATTATTTAACAATGAGGAGTGAGCTTCAAAAGCTCAGAGAATTCAGTTTATTAGAAGTACTCGATTTGTATACTTCTAGTCATATTTCATTTTTCAATCATAATTATAATTTCGAATATCTTTTCAACTATAAATTCTCATATATATAATTCAATTCACTTATCAATCATTTTTATCATCATATATCTATAATTACAAATTTCATCATGTCTTTACTCAAATTTCTAAATTATCATTTTCATCATAATTACTTCATCATGAAGTCCACAACATACAAACAATCATTTATTGTCTATCATATTATACCTCTTTTCAATCACTTCCTCATCATAGTTGTCTCATTATGAGATTCATCTTTTTATGATCACATCACAATCATTTTAATACTTTAGCATCTCAATAATAATAATAAAATAATAAAATAAATGCATGCATCCCCATCCTTATTTCATCTCTTTCTTTTTTTTTCTTCTCATTTCATCATCATTTCATATATCACTCTATGCTATCCACGTATAGGAAATACCAATCTCTAGTATATCATCTGGTAACGTCTTCCCACATGTCGACATGTTTCATCCAGACCAGCCATGGTTCTGGTATTCCCTCTATGCATATGATCAATTACATATAAGCAAGCATATCATAACATCATACAATTCAGAAATCATTTTCTTTCATAAAATCTTTATGTCATCATATAATTCAAATTATATTTTCATATATAATGTCATCTTAATTATCATAATTTCAAGAGATTTCTTTCTCTTTTCATCAACATATATTTCATCTATTTCTCATTAGTTTTATCTTATCAAGGATATTAGTCCATCATTTATCATATATATATTCATCATTCTTATTCTTTCAAGGATACTATTTCATTAATTATTCATATATTCATTTCATTATAAATCACGCTTCTAACTCATCAAATTTACATATATCACATATATCATATTTTCACCAAATCAATCATATTATTGAATATATATATATATATATATATATATATATATATATATATTCAATAATTATTTCACTTCATCACTTATTTCAAATTTTATATAATTTTCATGTTTGTCTCGCTTTACTAACAGTAAATTCAACTCACATCATAGTATTTAAAGCTACTCTTGGACAACTTTTTTTTCTTTTATGTTTCTTTCAACAATTACACCCGATTGCTGATCACCTCCACCTAATCATAATATCCTCATTAAATTTCTATATTTTTCTTCAATTTTCTATACCTTGTATCGGGATAAATTTCATGTATGCATATTAAATTTTCTTAAATTCAACTTTCAACAGAAATTCTTTTCATTCTTGTTTGAATTCAAATTCAAAACTTCTTTCAAGAAAAGTAGAAGAGTAACCTCAATACTTCAAAATTTCTTAACTTTCACCTTTTTGAAGCTTTTCCTCAAATCTCTTAGAAATTCTTCCATAAATTCAATGATTTCAAATCATGTTTATCAAATTCTTCGGTTTCAAAGTGTTTGCAAGTGTTTATCATCTTTTCTTGAGAGAGAGTAATCTTAGAGAGAGAGAGAACTCTTAGAGAGAGAAAACAATTTCATAAACTGAATTTCAAACTTCAAAATGATTTATATATTAAATTTTTTGGTTTGACAGATCGTTTGCTCGGTCGACCGGTTCGAATTTTTCAAAAATTTAAAAATTGGCACTATATTATTAGTCGACTATCAACCGGTCAGTCGATCAGTTCCCTACTAGTCGACTGGTTCGATTGATCGTTCTTGAACCACCCAACCACCTCCATTTAAAAATTACCAAAATACCATCTTGCACGGTCGATCGATTGATCAGGCGATCGATCCACCTAACCAGTCGATCGATCAATTGATCAGTCATCTTTTAGCAGCCGACCTATTGGTTGATCGGTTGGGTAACTAATCGATCGGTCTAATCTTTAAACCTTTGAAAATTTTATTTCTTCCTTATAAAAATTGTGAAAAAATTATGCTTTCTTTCACAAAAATATTCTAAATCTTTTCTCCAATTTTTCAAAAATTTATGTGTTTCTTTATTAATTTGAAAATTTGTATCTCTTTTCAAATCAAAATGTTCAATATCTTTCTTCAAAATTCTTCAATTTCAATTTCATTCAACATATTCTTTTTAAATTCGTTTCAATTTCAACTTTCCTTCTTTATGTATGCATGTATAATTTCAATATATATTTTAAATATAATATCCCAATTACTCTTTTACCCTTATACTGAGGGGTACAAGTATTATACTACGTCCACTAACAAACTCACTTCTTTATTAATTTTTTGTTACAACTTTAGGAACAAAAAAATTGCTAAACTCTCACTAGCTCACAACAAAAAAGCTCTAATACAACCAAAGCTCTCAACCTAACTTTAGTTATAAGTGCTCTCTCTACTTGATAACCCAAAATCCTAATACACCCAAAGCTGTCATCCTAGCTCTAATAGTAAACATATTTGATTTACAATGTATATTGGAATTATGAGTGTACCTCAAACATTTTCTTGGATCCTCTTTATATATAAGATATTTTCCTAATACTACTAGAAAAAGAATAACAACAAAAGAGACTACTACTACTAGAACAAGCAACCATCTAATAGAGAAGAACTACTATACTCCTACTAAAATAAATAACAACAAAATGGGAAACCACTTTTTTCAAACTAGCTAATTAGAAGTCTTCCTTGTGGGAATTTGAGCCAAAATCCCAACATGACATTATTTGGTTTTCTTTTCCTCCTATTTTTTCACTATACTAAACAATGACAAGAAAAAAAATTATTTTCTTTTCTCTGAGTTTTTGGTCCTCTCTACAAAATACATAAAAAAAAATGTTAATCTTCTTATTTTTCTATTCTCTTACTTATTTCTTTTCTCTCATACTAAACATACCCATAGTGCCTTCAACACTACTTTTTGTGTCATAAAATGAAATCCAATTCCCAGATTCTACCGTTTAATTGAACAAAAAGAAATCTAGCATTGAAATTAAATGCGTATCTTCCCCTTTAGAATTTTTTTAACCTAACTAAGCTGGAAATGTCCTAACCATAAGGCTATATATAGTGCCTAGAGAAGCTCCATAATTACATTGCAAAATCAGGCTCTTTATCACTTTCTATTGTTTAATTTTCTAAGTCTAGCTACTACAAACAGAAAATAATTCGCAACATGGAGAAGGTTTATCTCAAGATGACATTCCTTGTTGCACTTTTCATATCTTGTTAGTATCCCTCTTTGTATATTTTTATAATTTGAATATGCAAATCTATAGTACTTTTGCGTGCTAATTATGATGTGTTGAACAAGTGTATCATCCTCGAGGGTGCCAAGACTAGAAGAAAGTAAGCCAAATGGATTTAAGCGTTGTCACAGTGAACAAGACTGTCAAGGGGTTACATGTCCAAGGTTAGAAGTCCACTACAATACTAAAGGCCTCTGCTCATGCGAGCCTTGGCCCAACAAAGCTTCAGTCTTTGCTAAAGATGATGACTACAAGATAAATCGTCTTATGAATTGCGGTACCACGAATTGTCTTGAGAGAACATGCAAGTGTGATTGTAAGGCCCATAAAAAAAATTGATGTTGCTGCTATAAATTTGAATGTTAAGGATGCTTAATAGTAATATCAATATTTGGAGATAAGTAGTGCCTTTAGATACTGCTAGCATAAGGACTAATTGCTTATGGAATTTTTTCAACTTATTTTTAGTCACAAGGGGCATAAAATAGGGATATATATATATATATATATATATATATATATATATATATATATATATATATATATATATATATATATATATATATTAAGTCAAATCCCAAACTAGCAACACGCTCGAATTCTTTGCTCAGATAAAACTATAAATTAGTACTTAGGATTAACAAGAATCAATTTTTTCTTCTTATACATTTTGTTATGCGGGATCAGGAGCGAGAAAGGTGATGGGGCACAACTATTTCACTTTGTAGACACTTAATTTAAACCAAGAATGTTTTGTATAACTTGTAAGCAGTGTTATGGTTGTATATATATGTGGAAAGTAAACCATGGAATTTGCTAGAAGATGTAGGTAATAGTTTTCATCAGTTTTAGATGTTCGATGTTCGAAGGTAATGATGTCGTTACGAACAGACTCATACGGTTCTTTTGAGATGGATCATTACAATTTTGGTATCAGAGGTTTAGGTTTAAGATTTTGTAGACTTAGTTACAAGGTGTATGGGGTGGTTATAGGAAGTTGATTGTGCAGGATTAGATAGGATGTTGTTTAGGGGTTGTGGTAGTATCGAAGTAGGTTGGAGTGAGAAATCTTGAGAATAAAGTCGAGTCGATTAGTGTTTGGATGTTGTGTGAACTTTGTGATGTTTGAAATGATTTTTTATGTTTTGTAGAACCTTATGGATGAATTCCCTTGATGAATGTGATGAAATATTTCGATTTATATATCATTCTTGTGTGTTTATGGAGATGTTAGTATATTGTGATCCTTTTTTTGATAAAAATGTTAAAAGGTGAAGTATGAGAAAAGACTTTTCTTTAAGTAGCTTTATTAACATGAAAGCCCTACTTTGTTTTGAGTGAGCATTGATAATTGTTGATAAACTCCGAGTTAAAGGATTTGGAGTTATTGTGGAGAATGATTTCTCTAAAGATATGAGTTGTACGGAGTTAATAAACTATGTTAAGTTATGTGTAAACTTTTTATTCGATGATTCTTTTCATGCCATTATGCTAAAGTGCTAATGATTAAGGATTGTGTGAATGCTTGGTATTGTCGACTTAAGAAATAATTATTATAGAAGATGTAGACTCAAAATAGATGAAGTTAGGAGCAATGTATCAATATGTGCATGTACTTGGGTGATGAGTATGGGAAAAAGGTAGTTGCTTGGAGATCAGACTAAGAGCAATTGAAATTTTGAGTTGTGATTTTTTTTTTAAATGCGAAGAAGTTAAAGAACTAGAAGTTTCATCGACTCAGAGAAATTGTAAGTATGTCATTAAGAAGCTAGACTTCAGAAGAATGTTTAATCTTGGTAAGACAATAAAGAGATTAACGAGTGTAAAAAGAAGAAATTGTTGGATAAGTGATTAGCATAAAGATTAAGGTTTAGTTGTAAGTGATTGTGACAAAATGAGAAAAATTAATTGAGTAAAGAATGATGGTGTTAAGAAAATTACAAATAAATTTTTTGAGGTGTTTTGAGGCTTAAAGGAAGATAGTAGAGGAAGTATTTTAGGAAAGTGGAAATTGTTATATGAGAAAATGTAAAAGGAAAAAGGTGTAGTAAATATTGAATTTTAATTGTAATGCTATGCAAAGTACGATATAAAGAGATGGTGGATTTTTTCTCAAACCTAAAGATCCTTGATTTTAAATTATATAAGGAATGATTAAATGGTTGAGGCTAGTTGTTGTGAACTTAAAAGTTTTCTTTTTTTATTTAAAGATGTAAACTAAGGCATATTAATTTGGTTATGGTAAGAGATGTGTGATGATGAATTCAGATATTGGAAGCACTTACAAATCTAAAGACTGGTGAATAATTTGTCTTAGATGCAGTTGGGATATTAGAAGGATGTTGATTAGTGAAAGTATGATAAATATGCGTAGCAAAGGAAGTTACTAGGCAAAAGGAGGTGCTAAAAAGGTGTATTATAGAAGACCAAAAGTTCAAATAAAATAAAAGAGTATTAGAACAATTATGGTGAAAGACAAGTATGGAATACAAGGCCAAAGGATTGCTGGATAAGAGATTGTGGTATGGATAGATAATAGACATATTAAGATCGAGTCAATTGGTTTTAACCTTTAATTATACTAAATAATGAGGACTTGATGACTATCAATAAGAGGGTAGAAGGGAGAAATTGCAAGAGGGAAACTATTGACTCGAGAATCATTGAAGTTTGGATTACACTAGGAAAGAACTATTGTTGGAGAAATGATTAGTGAAGGACATAATTATAGGGAATAGAGGTTACTAAACGTTGTGAATTTATGTTGAAGCTAAAAGTAAAGTGAATTATCGAGAAGCATTAAAGAGTTGAGATTTAACTTTTACCAAGTTTATGAAATAATGTATCAATCTTGATAGGACTAAAAATTTCTTTTTGAGGAATTATATAAGACTTTATGTTGTGAATGCTAAGTATTGTATACGAAGACTACTAATTGTAGTGATTTTTTTAAGAGTGTTGGGTTTTGACGTACATCGTATGTCTAGGCATAATAATCAACAAGTAAAAGTGTGGAGACTAAGTATTAAATGGTTTTCTAGAGGGTTTGATTTCTTAAATGAACCAAAAGGAGAAACGAGAAAAGAAAAGAGTTGAAGGTGTAGTTAAGTCAATAGAGAAATTCAAGTATGTAAAAGTTTTTTAAAAAGGTAGAGGTAGAATAAAGAGACAAAGATATTATAGTTTGATGAGCTAAATGGTAAAAGATCAAGGAGAAATTCGGGTTACCTTCCAACTATTGCAAAAAGAGGGAGATATTGGAGTTGAGTTTTGGTAAGTGATCATTCTTAACATTTGCAGTGCATGTATCTTTATTAGAATGTTTTTGAAATCTCCCGATGAATGATTTATTATATTTAATCATGCGATGGAAGTGTACTTTGTATCTTTATAATAAATTTTAGAAATAACTTTTATGAAGTACAAATAATATGTTCATTGATAATTTACTTAATTCATTAGAAAAATGTTAGAAATATTTCATGTTATTGTGGATCTATTAACGCTTATTCCGAGTAATATGATTACTCACTGAGCTCTTTAGCTCATTCTTTATATATATATATATAGGAAAACCTTTTTGAATCCCTGAAGCCATCAAGTGAAGGAGAGATTAAAAGATAATTTTTCTTAAGTGGATTGCAAGCAAGGAGTTTGCTCCAAATCTTCTTTTGTTTTGAATTATGAATGTACAGGTTATTTTTGTGTCCGTTTTTGGAACAATGTATAGTTTGGTTTATTTTGGATGTAGTAAATGAAAAAGTTGTATATTTGTAGACATTTGGTTTAAACCAAGAATGTTTTGTATAACCTGTCAGTAGTGTTATGGTTGTATATGTATGTGGAAAGTAAATCATAGAATTTGCTACAAGATCTAGGTAATAGTTTTCATCAGTTTTAGGTTTTCGATGTTCAAAGGTAATGATGCCGTTATGAATGGACTCATGTGATTCTTTCAGGATGGGTCATCACAGGAGCACACATCGGAAATGTCATGTTGATAAACTCGAGCAACATAGTAAGAGATTTACTAGACCACCCATTCAAACATTTGATGTGTAGTAGGTATAACATAAAAGATAACTTCGTGAAATTTTGACAACCCAAATAAAGTTCATGATCATAATCTTTCATCAAATTGTGATACTGAGTCGTCTCATCAATAAAAGAATGAACTGGATGTTCGACATGTAAAGGCTCACCACAATTACTGACCTCAAAAACCAAATGGGCCTGTTGCTCTTAACTATGCTAATTTGAAGATCCCATTTCAATACTTTCACTTAATGGTTCAGTGTTTTGGTTTGCACAAGCAACATCGAAGGCACCTTGGAGAAAACCCAACATGTCATCTTGTCCCATGAAGCCAACTGGAACACTAGTGGGTTCTAAACTAAAAGGAGAGTGGTGTATACGAGAGACTTTCTCACCATGAAAAATCCACTCAGTGTAAACTGGACTAAACCTATTATACAATAAATGCTCTTGAACAACTTCTGGTTCGAATGAAGAACAATTACCACATCTCTGACATAGACAAACAATACTAACACTACCATAAGCTTTCTGACACGCAAATATAATGAAGTTTGCAACACCATCCATATAAGCTTTACTCGACCACGGTTTATCTATCCAGCTTTTATCCATTTTAAGATGATACCAATAGACTTCCCTAAAAAAATATTAATAAAGTATTCATTAGACAATTTTAGACAAGATAAGGCATAATCACAAACTTAGATTTGATTACTAAGTTGATGAAATGAAATAGAGAACAACATATTGATATAATTACAAGACAAGTGCTGGATAGGCGTTGTACGCAGCCCCTAGATGAGTGCTAGATAGGCGCGTGTGCAGCACAAGGCCCTGGACGGGTGCTGGAAAAGTGCCACACTCAGCGGCCCTACACAAGTGTTGCATATGTGTTCTGCCCCTTTTCTCTTCTCCCTTTGTCCCATCTGCTACATGACTCATTGGACAAGAGAAATTCTTGTTTGAACTGGATGTAAAACTCATGTTTACATCGAAATGAAAATTTAACTGGTAATTTTGAGAAACTTCCATAGTAATATCCATAAATACTTAATTAACATTATCAATAAAGTTCCTAAAAATTACTAATCAAGTTTTTGTCCCGATGCAAAAATGTGTTTTATACCCGATGTAAGAATCTCTTATTGGACAGGGACAAGCCTTACCCCTTTTCTAGTTAGCATCACTGTGGTTAATTCACTGAGTTCTAACCAATCACAACATGCCATGTGACAACTAACTATGTTTTAGCCTGACAAAAAGACTATACTACCGTTTAGTGTGATAATGTGGCAGGCAGTGATTAAACAGACAAACAACTAAACTAACCAACTAGTAAGGGCTCACAGTGGACCCCAGCTGCTCAAACCCAAGCAAGCCAAGAAATTTTGAGAGACCAGACCATTGAGAAAGACAAATAAGTACGGTCACCTCTATACAAACAAACATCCTTTGAAACTCAAAACTTTATTGCATTGGGCTTAAAACATACTATTTATTTAGCCAGAGGAATAATTGATGAGAAAAGCCAAAATGAAAATAAGGAGGAAGGAGTGGAAGGCAACCCTCTTTACCTGTTTTCTGCCCTACTTAGACTGAAATTTTTCTCTAATTAGAAAAAGAGTCCTAATTACCCATAAGTTAAGAAGAAGGAAAAATTTACATAAAAAACGGTTCCCCTTAACTTAGTAAAAGGTCACGGCACTTATCTTTTCCAAAGGTGTCAAACTCCAAGGATAATAAAGTACCAAGTAAATTACGTACATGGAATTGTAAATGATAACTACCCAAAAAAATCAAAACAATAAATAACATGTTAGTTTCTCAGAAAGCTTTCTAGATTTAAGTTTTAGTCAACTAGTCATTTCCACACCAAACCTGTAACCTTTGCATAAAAGGGCCAGTGAGGATATTGAAAAAGATTATATAGTCAACAACTATAACCATGGAAACTCTACAATCAAGGCAATACAATCTAGAAACTTCCCACATGCATGAATGTAAGAGAATATATCACTAACAGTCTAACCAAAAAAGGAAAAAAAAAATATGCATCATCAATAAAGAAATCTAAATCTTCATTAGAGACAATCTTCCCATCAGAATCAACAAAATGTCTCTTGTGCTATCTTGCAATGATTTGTTACATAAGCTATGCTTAGAAGTTAATTTAAAAATACCATAAAAGCTTTAACAGATGTAGAAGAACTTGTATGCTCACCACTCCACTAGTTTTATGAATAAATCTACTTTCATTCAAAGAATTCAAGTTAGGATTCCTAGCATTGTCAATCACACGAATTATAAACAAATAGAAAAGACGACAAGATTTACCCAGATTCACCCCAAAATAGAGCTATATCTTGCCAGAAGTTTCTTATTATCAACCTCACAAATCTCTTGTTACAATGTATGCTTAATACATAAAGAGTATTTATAAGTAACTTAAGGCGTCCTAAATAGGGTCTAATTAGGATTTCCGTTCTGCTGCAGAACTACGGCTCTTCATGGGTCTAAGCCCAAACGACCAAGAAAAAAACCACGCTCAACTCATGTACATGGCCTGAAAGTTTCGGAGGCGCTGCACCTTAACCTCTACCCGCTCTCTGGGGAGTGGGACACCCGTGTTCGTCCAGGGTTCTACAGATTTAGTCCGGTGAAGTGTGCACCAACTCTAACAATCTCCCACTTGGTAAATACTTCACACACATGGAAAACTTCCCAGGAATATGTTTTTTCAAGCCCATCTCAGTAGCACACCACTCAAACTTTGCTAGACTAACTACCTTAATCAAGAAATCTGCGTTGTTCACTATTGTATCGACTTTTTCCAAGATTATCACATTTTCTTCAATCTTTTCCCAGATGAAGTGATACTGGATATCAATATGCTTCATCCGTGAATGAAATGCAGGATTCTTTGCTAAGAAGATAGCACCTTGATTATCACATTTAATCTTCACAGGTTCTTGTTTAAACCCAAGCTCAACACACAACTTTTGAAGCCAAACCGTTTCCTTTCCAGCATGAGTTATTACCATATACTCTGCTTCTATAGATGAAAGGGTAACAACACTTTGCCATTAGCACATCCAACTCACTGCACCACCAAACAAATTGAACACATATCTGCTTGTAGACCTCTTGCTATCAATGTCTCCTCTCCAGTCAGCATCAACTGATCCTACAATATCAAGATTCTTTTTACCTCCCATACCTCCATAACACAATGCAAATTCTAACGTGCCACGAAGATATCTAAGAACTATCTTGATTGCAGTCCATGCTCTTTCCCAGGATTAGACATATATCTGCTCAATCCTCCCACTGCTTGGGCAATATCTGGTAACGTACGCACCATGAAATACATCAAGCTTCCAACAACACTAGCATAAGGTACATGCGCCATCTCTTTAGCTTTTTCCTCCTTCAGACATTGTTATGCAGATAACTTGGTTCCCAAAGGAATGGGAGTCCCTATCAGCTTGCTGTCAGACAAGTTGAATTTCTTCAACACTTCTTCAATATACTTCTTCTTACTTAGCCACAGTTTTCGATTTTCATGATGCCTCTTTATCTACATGCCCAAGATAAAGTTTGTTGGCCCTAGGTCTTTCATGTCAAATTGTCTTGCCAACAATGCCTTCACAGTGCTAATCATCTTCCTGTTAATTCCAATCAACAACATGTCATCAACATACAAGATTAAAATGAAAAAATCAACCCCTAACATTTTCATTTAGACACAGTGATTAGCATAACTACGAGTGAACCCATGCTGAATGTCATATATATCAAACTTTCGGTACCACATCCGTGGTGACTGCTTTAGTCTGTGCAAAGACTTCTTCAATTTTTCAAACCAGTTCTTCCCTGCCTTTGTTCACAAAGCCTTCAGGTTGTTTCATGTAGATTTCCTCCTCTAAATCCTCATGAAGGAAAGCTTTCTTCACATCCAGTTGCTCAATCTCTAGATCATAAGCAGCTGCCATTGATAAGACACATCTAATAGATGTCAACTTCGCTACCGGGGAAAATATCTCACCATAATCAATTCTCTATATTTGCGAGTACCTTTTTGCAACCAAACGTGTCTTGTACTTTTTACCATTCCATTTGCATTTGTTTTCTTCTTGAAAATCCATTTGCACCCAATTGTCTTATTAATTTTAGGCAATTTCACAAGGCTCCATATTTCATTCTTGTCTAGTGCCTACATCTCCTCTTTCATAGCATTCTTCCACAAATTTGCATCCTCAAAGGCCCTTGCCTTTTTTACTGTGCTAGGATCATCACCAGTAATATTTAAAGCACATCATGCACTAGAAGCACTAGAAGAATACCTGATGGGTGGTCTCTTTACCCGTATCGATCTCCTTATGACGTGCGTGGTCTTTACCTCCGAACCACCATTTAAATCCTCATCCTCTACATCAAAAATATGAATATCTTGCCTAGACCTAACTAACTCAGAATCTGAAGTATTCAGTGCAGTCTGTTGGCTAGTCTCTCACTCTTTATCTCTCGGGCTAAGATAAATCTAAACCTATTTTGGCTGTATTGGTACATCTTGGACAGCCACCACAGCCCTTCGTGTTTCTCTGAACACAACATCTCTGCTGTAAATTGTACTCTTGTTTTCTGGATTCCATAACTTGTACCCTTTGACCCCATCCTTATAAGCAATGAAGATACACTTCACTGATTTTTTGTCAAGTTTGTTCCTCTTTTATTTTGGCACATGTATATAAGCATCACACCCAAACACCCTAACATGAGCTAAACTCGACTTCTTCCCGAATAATGCCTCAAATGGTGTCTGATCATGTAAAGATGATGTAGGTGACCTGTTCTTAATATGCCATAGCTACAGCCTTTGCCCAGAACTCTGGCTCCAATCCTGAACAACTCAACATACTCATTGATTGCTCCATGATTGATCGATTGAGTCTCTCGACCACCCCATTCTGTTGAGGTGTATATGGAGTTGTTTTCTCTCTTGCAATGCCGTTTGCCACATAGAATTGCTCAAACTTGTTTGAGCAAAATTCCCTTCTATTATTTGTTCTCAGTACCTTTATCTTTCTTTCCATATGATTTTCTACCAATGCTTTGAACTCACGGAACTTATCAAATGCTTCAGCTTTACTTTTAATGAAATAAATCCATGCATACCTTGAAAAATCATCAATGAAAGAGACATAATACCTTGATTTTCCAAAAGATTGGATCGAAACTAGCCCAAACACATCACTATGTATTAAATCCAAAATACCCTTTTCCCTCATGCCAGCAGACTTAAAACTCACGCGACTCTACTTGCCATGTAGACAATGCTCACAGAAACTGAATCCCATGGAGCAATTGGGGACTCCCTTCATCATCTGCTTCGACGATAAATTAGATAGTCCCTTTTCACTGATATACCTAAGCTTCTGATGCCACAACATAGAGGACGTTGCCTCATCATTTGTCTCATTCTCAAAGATAAAACCTTCATTGCACTTGCTTTGTATTGTATTTCCTAGGAGCTTATACAACGTACCATACCGAAAACCTCGTGCAATTACTAACAATCCATGAATCATCTTGCATGAATTTTTGTCATGGCTGAAATTCACTCTCCCATCTGCCATCTTGCTGATTGATATTAAGTTCATACTAAGACCCGAAATATGCATCATGCTTGGAAGTGTTCTAATAGGCCCATCATTCATCCTCAATTTTACCTTCCCACGACCAATAATTTTCACTGGAGAGTTATTTCCCATTAAAACATTTCCTTCATCAAAGGTTTCATACTCACGAAACTAGTCCTTACGAGGTGTCATGTGAAAGGATGCTCCTGTGTCAATTATCCAAACACTCTGATCTGATTGAGCCAAATATGATGCCATATTTAAGTCAGCAACATCATCATCATACTGGTTCCTATTACCTAAAGCTGATATCTCGCCTGTTCGCTTTTCAGGGTTTATACTCTTACTTCTGCACTCATTCTTTAGAAGCTCAGGCTTCCTACACTTCAAACACTTTAACCCAGATTTATCCTTACATTTCGATCTTCCCTTGAACTTGGGTTTATCATTAGGCCACTTATAGTCTTTATCATAGGTTTGTCTTCTCACAGATTGAACGATTTAAGACTTGTCAATCACATGAATTATAATTCAAAGAAAAGAAGACAAATTTACCTAGGTTCACCCAAGAATAGGGCTACGTCCTGCCAGAAGTTTTTATTATCCACATCACAAATCTCTCTGTTACAATGTATGCTCAGTACATAAAGAGTATTTATATGTAACTTAAGACGTCCTAATTTGGGTCTAATTAGGATTCTGTTCAGCTGCAAAACTACGACTTTTCATATTCCCAAGCCCAAACCGCCAAGAAAAAAACCAAGCCCAACTCAGGTGCATGGCCCAAAAGTTTTGAGGGTGCTGTCCCCTAACCAGTGCCCGCTCGCTAGCTCACTAGGGACCGGGACCCCCGTGTTTGTCTGGGGTTCTACAGATCTGGTACTGTGAAATATGCACCAACTCTAACAATCTCTCACTTGGTAAATACTTCACACACATAGAAGACTTCCCAAGACTCTGTTTCTTCAAGCCCACCTCAGTAGCACACCACTCAAAATTTGCTAGACTAACTACTTTAGTCAAGAAATTTACGTTATTCACTACTGTATCAACTTTCTCCAAGATTATCACATTTTTTTCCATCTTTTCCTAGATGAAGTGATATTGGATATCAATGTGCTTCATCCGTGAATGAAATGTAGGATTCTTTCTTGAGAAGATAGCACCTTGATTGTCACATTTCACCTTCACTTCTTTTTGTTTAAACCCAAGCTCAGCACATAACCTTTGAAGCCAAACCATTTTCTTTCCAGCATGAGTTATCGCCATATACTCTGCTTCTGTAGATGAAAGTGCAACAACACTTTGCTTTTTGCTCATCCAACTCACTGTCTCACCAAACAGATTGTACACATACCCGCTTGTAGACATCTTGCTATCAATGTCTCCTCCCCAATCCTACAATATCAAGATTCTTTTTACTTCCCATACTTCCATAACATAATGCAAACTCTGATGTGCCACGAAGATATCTAAGAACTCTCTTGATTGCAGTCCAATGCTCTTTCCCATGATTAGACATATATCTACACAATACTCCCATTGCTTGGGCAATATCTGGTCTCGTACACACCATGGCGTACATCAAGCTTCCAACTACACTGGTATAAGGTACGTGCGCCATATCTTCAGCTTCTTCCTCCATTTTTGAACATTGTTATGCAGATAACTTAGTTCCTAAAGGCACGGGAGTCTCTACCGGCTTGCTATCAGACATGTTGAATTTATTCAACACTTCTTTAATATACTTCATCTGACTTAGCCATAGTTTTCGATTTTCACGATCCCTCTTTATCTGTATGCCCAAGATAAAGTTTTGCTGGCCCTAGGTCTTTCATGTAAAACTACCTTGCCAACAATGCCTTCACAGTGCTAATCATCTTCCTGTTATTCCAGTCAATAACGTATTATCCACATACAAGGTTAAACTGACAAAATCAACCCCTAACCTTTTCACATAAACGTAGTGATCAGCATAGTTGCGAGTGAACCAGAGCTGAATGGCATATGTATCAAACTTCTGGTACCATATCCGTGGTGATTGCTTTAGTTTATACAGAGACTTCTTCAATTTACAAACCATCTTTTCATTGCTTTTGCTCACAAAGCCTTCATGTTGTTTCATGTAAATTTCTTCCTCTAAGTCCCCATGAAGGAAAGTTGTCTTCACATCCAGTTTCTCAACCTTTACATCATAAGTAACTGCTATAGATAAGACACATCTGATAGATGTCAACTTTGCTACCAGGGAAAATATCTCACCATAGTCAATTCCCTCTATTTGCGAGTACCCCTTTACAACCAGATGTGCCTTGTAATTTTCAACCATTTCATCTGCATTTGTTTTCTTCTTGAAAATCCACTTGCACCCAATTGCCTTCCTATCTTTAAGCAGTTTCATAAGGCTCCATGTTTCATTCTTGTCCAGTGCCTACATCTTCTCTTTCATAACATCCTCCCACAGATTTGCATCATTCGAGGTCCTTGCCTCTTTCACTATGGTAGGATCATCACCAGTAATATTTAAAGCATATAATTCACTGCAAGCACTAGGAGAATACCTGATAAGTGGTCTCCTAACCCGTGTGGATCTCTTTATGACAAGCGTGGTCTTTACCTCTGAGCCAGCATCTGAATCCTCATCATTTACATCAGAAATATGAATATCTTGCTCAGACCAAACTGACTCAGTATCTGAAGTATCTTGATATGATCCATGCGAAGAATTAAGATATTGATGGATCAAGAAGACTTCCAAGATCGTCTAGAAGTAGCTTTATGTGAGACCGCGACCCGTTGCTTATATTGAAGCAAGAACCTTGGTATAATGAAAACTGAGACCGTGATCTGTTGCTTATATTGAAGTAAGAACCTTGGTATAATGAAGATGCCACAATCAATTATGGAATGATTGATTGACAAGTCGAAGATGAACGCCACTGAAACTCCGATAAGTTCAAAAGTTTTAAGAACCAAAGAGAAATTTCTCTCCAAAAGTATGAATAAAATCTGAATTGTCTTATTCTAAAAGCTAATGGCTATTTAAACACATGAGAATTCGTAACTAATTAGAAAAAAGAAAACTAAGAAATAGGAAATAAACCTAAACAGAATTCTGGTAGGAATAGGAAACTATGAAATAGGAAATAAACCTAAATAGAATTCTAGTAACCTAAAATCCAAATAAGAAAAGTACCTAACTTGGCATGCAAGCCTTATAATGCAACAATTAAATTCAGAAGGAAACAATTAAGAAAAGGTGCAAGGTGCAAGCCCAAAGTGGAAGAAGATTCGGATGCAACAACCTACTGGATTTAGGCCCATCATAACAGGCCCAAACGATATCTTTTTGAAACTTTCTTAGGTCTAAATTGAAGTTCAAGACGTCATCTTTCCACCCAACAAGTTTCAGCCCATTTGGAGATGCGTGCAAGAAGATATGACCATTTTAAGTCTGGTCATTGGGTCCTCCCGAAATTCCAAGGGGAAGTTTCCTTGGATCATGGAAACCCATCCTTGTGGATCACATATAGCATCATCTTTAAGCCCCCAAAGATGGTTCTTAGCCCAAATGTGTTGAATAAGCCCATTGAGAGTTTTCTTGAACCGTTTAGCTCGAGTCTTTGTAGCTGGACCAATTGGAACTTGAATAGGATCCGTCTCCCATTTGGTAGTCGTGTCCTCATCATTCCACTCCTCTTGAAATGGATTTGTCCTCAAATCATCACCTACATCAAAAGAGCGTAAATCAGAAACATTGAAAGTGGTATTAACATTGTATTCACTTGGCAAATCCAATTTGTATGCATTGTTATTGATGCACTCAATGACTTGAAAATGAGTATTAGTTATTTTTTTTTATCAATTGGAACCCCTTCTCTTGCTCGTCTCCCCATTTGAATCCAACTTTCTTCTTGATGACTTCGATAAGAGGTGCAGCAATACTGCTAAAGTCTTTCACAAACCTCCTGTAAAAACTAGCAAGTCCATGAAAACTACGAACTTGACCTACACTCTTGGGACTTGACCATTCTTTAATTGCACAGATCTTCTCTTAATCAACCTGTATTCCTTGTGCACTCACAACAAAACCAAGAAACACAAGCTGATCGGTGCAAAAAGTGCACTTCTTCAAGTTAGCAAACAACTTTTCTTTTCTAAGCACATCCAAAACTAATTTTAAATGTACAACATGATAATCTAAGTTTGTGCTATAAATGAGAATATCATCAAAATAAACAACAATGAATCTACCTATAAAAACTCACAAAACATGGTTCATTAATCTCATGAAGGTACTTGGTGCATTTGTTAGTCTAAATGGCATAACTAACCACTCATATAAACCATATTTCGTTTTAAAACCAGTTTTCCAATCATCACCCTCTTTCATTCTTATTTGATGATATCCACTTTTTAAATCAATTTTAGAGAATATACATGCACCATGCAGTTCATCTAGCATATCATCTACACAAGGAATAGGATGTCGATACTTTACCGTTATATTGTTGACTGCTCGGCAATCAACGCACATTCTCCACGTCCCATCCTTTTTAGGAACCAAAATCACCGGAACAGCGCACGGGCTCATGCTTTCTCTTACGTACCCCATTTTAAACAATTCACTAACCTGCCTTTGTACTCCTTTGTCTCCTCGGGATTGCTTCGATAGGCTGGTCGGTTTGGAATTGTAGCACCGAGCACGAAATCAATTTGATGTTCAATTCCTCGAATAGGAGGTAAGCCATGTAGAATCTCCTCGGGAAATGTATCACCAAACTCAAACGAATATTTGTTGGTGAAGCCATTATGCTTAACACCCCGATCGAATTGCCATGGCCGGCCTAGTAACAAGTGTCCAGCTTGCATCGGAACTACATCACACAAAACTTCATCTTCATATTTTTCAATACGGAAGGAAACTAACACCTATTTGTTCACTCTCATTTCACCACTATCATTGAGCCATTGCAACTTATAAGGCCGAGGATGTTTAATTGTTGACAGCCCTAATTTCTCAACCATTATAGTGCTAGCAACGTTAGTACAACTATCTCCATCAATAATCACACTACATACCTTGTTTTGCACGTGGCATATAGTATGAAAGATGTTTTCTCGCTGCACTTCGTCATCTTCTTTGATTTGCACACTTAGAGCTCTCCTTGCAACCAACAATTCTCCTTGGGCAGCGTATTCCTCATCACTTGCATGCTCCAATGGTGGCATAGATTTGATAACTTCTTCGCCCTCGGTTTCAATTTCACCATTATCTCGCAATACCATAACTCTTTTGTTCGGACATTGGCTTGCTATGTGACCCATTCCTTGGCATTTAAAACATTTAATATCACGATTTCTAGTGGTGGAAGAGTCAGTTTTACCTTGATTTCCAAGGCTGGTACTTTCTTGTTTTTGCTCGGTTTTGGGCTTGGCCGTGGCTTGCTTCACAAAATTCAGCCTCCAAGATGAACCCAAGTTAGGGTTTTGTCGTGTATTGTTGCCCCTCCTCTTGAGTTGGTTCTCAATTTTGACAGCCATGTGCACCATATCTTCCACACTTCGAATACCTTGTGTAAGACTTTGCAATTTTTGGTACAACTTACGGTAGCAATGGCTTAGAACAAACCGTTTCCTCATCACGGTTTTCATCTCCTCCCAAGTCTCTATTGGATGCTCTCTATTTCTCCTCATGTTTAACACTAGTTGATCCCACCAAACAATTGCATAGTCAAAAAATTCAATGGCCGCAAGTTTAACTTTTTTAAGCTCGGAATAATTATGACAATCAAATACTAATTCTCTCTTCTTCTCCCATTCAAGGTAAGCTTCAGGATCGTTTTTGACTTGAAACGATGGAATCTTCATCTTAATACTACCCAAGTTATTATCTTCCCGATTCCGAGCTTCTCTACCTCGACTACCAAATCTCCTATGGCTAACAACTGATTCCCGATCATCTTCTTCATCAAATCCGTTCCCATAATACTCTTCATCTTCAACTCTCTCTCCCCTAGGTTGAACTCTCTCCCTTCTATGCACATTAGAAGTGTTTTGTTGTTGCCCCACACGTGCATTCTCTACCCGATCTATCCGCTCATGAACCTGTTCCATTTTCGTTCTCAGTACTTTTCTCATCTCACCCATTAAAGCCTCAATGAGCAACTTCAGATCACCCTCTCCCGACATATCTCCGGAATTGTTTTTGTTCTTGTTGTCTGACATGTTTGCTGCAAAAACAAGGTTAGAAAAAAAAAGAACAAAAAGACCTCACACACTCCCTCACGAGTGTCACTCAAAGAATGAGTCACTCAATTTCACTCGTGTTTTCACACAAAAATCAGATTGGCTTTTCCCCTCTTATGTGCTCACCACTCTTGCCTTTTTCCACTCGTAATAATCCTCTATAGGTTCTTATCAAACTAACCGAACAAGCATCAAAGTTTCCAACAACAATTCACCAATAACTCACAAAGAAATTCGGATTTAAAGGCTAGAATACAAGGAAACAAATATGAGAAATTGAAACAAGAATTGAAATGATTGAATCTAAATATTACTCACTTTTTTTTCATGTTTTTTTCCTAAACTGGAAATTTGTTCTTTTTTTTTTCAATTTTGCTTTTTTATCAAGTTGTTTTTTTATTTTATTTTATTTAATGAATCAAAACAAAAGATAAGCAAACCTGCAACTAGAAGGCTTGATACTAACTGATATGATCCACGCCAAGAACTAAGAAATTGGTGGATCAAGAAGACTTCTAAGATCGTCTAGAAGCAGATTTATGTGAGACCGCGACCTGTTGCTTATATTGAAGCAAAAACCTTGGTATAATGAAGACACCACAATTAATTATGGAAGGATTGATTGATAAGTCGAAGATGAACACCACAGAAACTCCGATAAGTTCAAAAGTTCTAAAAGAACCAAAGAGAAATTTCTCTCCAAAAGTATGAATCAAATCTGAATTATCTTATTCCAAAAGCCAATGGCTATTTAAATACATGAGAATTCGTAACCAATTAGAAAAAGAAAAACTAAGAAATAAGAAATAAACCTAAACAGAATTCTGGTAGGAATAGGAAACTGTGAAATAAGAAATAAACCTAAATAGAATTTTGGTAACCTAAAATCCAAATAAGAAAAGTACTTAACTTGGCATGCAAGCCTTATAATGCAACAATTAAATTCAGAAGGAAACAATTAAGAAAAGGTGCAACCCCAAAGTGGAAGAAGATTCGGATGCAACAACATACTAGATTTAGGCCCATCATAACAGGCCCAAATGATATCCTTTTTGAAACTTTCTTAGGTCTAAATTGAAGTTCAAAACGTCATCTTTCCACCTCAATAAGTTTTAGCCTATTTGGAGATGCGTGCAAGAAGATATGACCATTTTAAATCTGGTCGTTGGGTCCTCCTGAAATTCCAAGATGGAAGTTCCCTTGGATCATGGAAACCTATCCTTGTGAATCATGTATAGCATCATTCTTGGCCCCCCCAAAGATGATTCTTAGCTCAAATGTGTTGAATAAGCCCATTGAGAGTTTTCTTGAACCGTTTAGCTTGAGCCCTTATAACTGGACCAATTGGAACTTGAATAGGATCCGCCTCCCATTTGTTAGCCGTGTCCTCATCATATCTGTTATTGTTTGTGGGGTAGTTTCCCACTCTTTATCTCCCGGGCTAAGACCAATTTGAACCTGTTTTGGCTATTCCAGTACATCTTGGACAACCGCCACATCCTTTTGTGTTTCCTTAAACAAAACATCTCTACTGTAAACTATACTCTTCTTTTCTGGATTTCATAACTTGTTCCCCTTGACCCCATCCTTATAACCAATGAAGATGCACTTCACTGATTTGCTGTCAAGTTTGTTCCTATTTTTTTTGGCACATGCATATAAGTATCACACCCAAACATCCTAACATGAGCCAAACTCGACTTCTTCCCGAATAATGCCTCAAATGGTGTCTGATCATGTAAAGCTGATGTAGGTGACCTGTTCTTCAGATTACATGCCGTAGCTACAGCCTTTGCTCAGAACTCTGGCTTCAATCCTGTACAACTCAACATACTCCTCGATTTCTCCATGAGTGATCGATTGAGTCTCTCGGTCACCCTATTTTGTTGAGGTGTATATGGAGTTGTTTTCTGTCTTGCAATGTCGTTTGCTACACAGAATTGATCAAACTTGTCTGAGCAAAATTCCCCTTCATTATCTGTTCTTAGTGCCTTTATCTTTCTTTCCATATGATTTTCTGCCAATGCTTTAAACTCACAGAACTTATCAAATGCTTCAGCTTTACTCTTAATGAAATAAATCCATGCATACTTTGAAAAATCATCAATGAAAGAGACATAATACCTTGATTTTCCAAAAGATTGGATCGAAACTAGCCCAAATACATCACTATGTATTAAATCTAGAATATCCTTTGCCCTCGTGCCAGCGGACTTAAAACTCAGACGGTTCTGCTTGCCATGTAGACAATGCTCACAGAAACCGAATCCCATGGAGCAATTTGGGACTTCCTTCACCATTTTATTTGACGATAAATTAGATAGTCCCTTTCCACCGATATGCCCAAGCTTTTGATGCCACATCATAAAGGACATTGCCTTATCATCAGTTGCCTTCTCAGAGATAAAACCTCCACTGCACTGACTTTGTACTGTATTTCCTAGCAGCTTGTATAATGTGCCATACCGAACACCTCATACAATTACTAACGATCCATGAGCCATCTTGCACGAATTTTTGTCACAGCTGAAATTTACTCCTCCATCTGCCATCTTACTAACTGATATTAGGTTCCTGCTGAGACCTAGAATATGCATCACGCCTGGAAGTGTTTTGATTGTCCCATCATTCATCCTCAACTTTACCTTCCCACGACCAATAATTTTCACTGGAGAGTTATCTCCTAGTAAAACGTTTCCCCCATCAAAGGTTTCATACTCACAAAACCTTTCCCTGTGAGGTGTTATGTGAAAGGATGCTTTTGTGTCAATTATCCATACACTTTGATCTGATTGAGCCAAACAGGATGCCATATTTAAGTCACCAGCATCATCATCATACTGGTTCCTGTTACCTAAAGCTAATATCTCACCTGTTCACTTTTCAAGGTTCATACTCTTACTTCTGCACTCCTTCTTTAGATGCCCAGGCTTCCTACACTTCTAACACTTCAACCCAGATTTATCCTTACTTTTCGATCTTCCTCTGAACTTGGGTTTATCACCAGATCACTTGTAGTCTTTATCATGGGTTCGCCCTCTCATAGATAAGGCCTCATTTGACGAGTTTTATGTACCCTGCCACTTTATCTCCTCAGACAATAGGGCTACCACGATATTCTCAAAAGACAGATCAGTCGTACCATTACCAATCGCAACTATCAAGTTATCCCACGAATCAAGCAGTGAACAGAGCAACATAATAGCCTTATTATCATTTATCACATCAATACTAATAGATAATAACTGACCTATCAAAGTGTTGAACTCATGTAGATGAATAAAGAAAGAATCGCCCTCAGCCATCCGAAGGTTGTACAACTTCTTCCACAGAAATAGTTTGTTTACTAGAGATTTAATCTGATAAAGGCTTTTCAGCTTCTTCTAGAGATCTTTCGCAGTCTTTTCTCCAGAAACGTTTATCAGGATAGAATCAATCAGGCATAACCGAATCAGACTTCATGCCGTTTGATCGAGTTTCTCTGACTCCGTGATGGTCACCGAAGATACTGTCGAAACCAACACCGGCGATGCCTCTGCCGTGGATGTTGTACTCTTCGGTATCTTATCAACTATCACCATCCACAGATCCCTATCCATGAGTAGATCCTCCATCTTCAGTTTCCATAACTCGAAGCTCTTCCCTCTGAACTTCTCGATTTCAATCCGTGATCCAATCGACATCTCTGATCGTTAATCCTCGAACACAAGGCTTTGATACCAATTGAACGATTCGAGACCTATCAATCACAAGAATTATAACTGAAAGAAAAGAAGACAAGATTTACCCAGGTTCACCCAAGAATAGGGCTACGTCTTGCCAGAAGTTTTTATTATCAACGTCACAAATCTCTCTGTTACAATGTATGCTCAGTACATAAAGAGTATTTATATGCAACTTACGACGTCCTAATTAGGGTATAATTAGGATTCCGTTCTGCTACAAAACTATGGCTCTACATGGGCCCAAGCACAAACCGCCAAGCAAAAAACCAGTCCTAACTCAAGTATATGGCCCAAAAGTTTTGGGGGCGTTGGCCCCTAACCCCTCCCCGCTCTTTGGGGAACGGGGCCCTCGTATTTGTCCGGGGCTCTACAGATCTGGTCCCGTTAAGTCTGCACCAACTCTAACACAGATAAGGCCTCATTTGATGAGTTTTTTGTACCCTGCCGCCTCATCTCCTCAGACAATAAGGCTGTCATGACATTCTCAAAAGACAGATCAGTTGTACCACTACCAATCGCAACTATTAAGTTAACCTACGAATCAGGCAGTGAACAGAGCAGCGTAATAGCCTTATTGTCATCCATCACATCAACACTAATAGATAATTACTGACCTATCAAAGTGTTGAACTCATGTAGATGAACAGAGAAAGAATCTCCTTTAACCATCCGAAGGTTGTATAACTTCTTCCGTAGAAATAGTTTGTTTACCAAATATTTACTTTGATAAAGGCTTTCCAGCTTCTTCCAGAGATCTTTCGCAGTCTTTTATCCAAAAACATTTATCATGACAGAATCAGCCAGGCATAGCCGAATCAGACTTCGTGCCTTCCGATCGAGCTTTTCTCACTCTGTGATGGTCACTGAAGATGATGTCGAAACCCTCCCTTTCTCACTTCAACAAATTTATTTCTCTCTCCCCTGAAACTTTACCTCTCTCAAATTTCATTCCTCCCTCCTCACTCTAGATTTCCCCTTTTAACTCCACATTTTCGTTCCTCATCTTATGCTCTCTTTTCTCATCCCACAAGCCATCTTAGGAGGTAATTTTTTTTAAAAAAAATTTCTACGCTTCTCATTCTCTCTCAAATTTTCTTTACAGTTTTGAAGTTATGCTGTGATTGATTTGTGATTTCCCTACTTTATTTTTAGGTGAACATATCTAGATTCAGGTAAGTATTTTTGGACGCAAGTAAGATGTTTGATAAGTTTTTCTCATTTATTGTAGTTGTGTTTGCTTTTTTTTCCTTCATTTTTTGGGCATCTGTTAAATTTAATCTCTATACTCTAGTTGAAATTTTATACTGCAAAGAAAATTAAAAAGTTGTGTTTATATATTTGATGCTTGGGTTTACTGGGTATTTTTCTCTCTTGATATATATATATATATATATATATATATATATATATATATATATATATACACACACATACATTTTAAAATATGGCTTACAACCTCTGGCTCGATGACTTATCAGCTAATTCATGCTTTTTTCCTTCTTGATTGTTTTACATAATTTTAAACGATACCAGCTAATTTATTGTATATACGTACCTTCATTCAGGATCGATGAACATGGTTGTGCGTTCTACTCTCTTGAGGGGTTGGGAAGCATGATCCAAGCAACTCTTTTTATTTGTTCTTTTTTATTTCAGCCTCTAAATACTTCTGCTGGTTATAAACAAAATTTTTATGGTTATTCCATTTTTCTTTTCCTTCTTTAATGCAATTCAGTCAGCCTATAGCTTTTAGGAGCCATTTAAAGGAACAAATTAGGATTAATCCCATTAGTTTGAATAAGTAAAGAATTGTCGTTAAAATTGTTACATGGGATCATACTTTGATTATTAAGCTTATAATCCTAGTGATTAGTCAATTTCATATTGCTAATCGGCATCAAAATTAGCCAAGGATATATCAAGTTTCAAAGGGGTATTTTGGATTCTATTGAAAATTTAGAATTTTAAAAGTAGGCTATAAATAGTTTCTTGCCTTTCCTGTCCATATTTACTCATATTCGCACTGACTGATGCATCCAAGGATTCTGAGTTCCTGAAGGTAGGGGGTGCTTTGTTACCATGCCAAACTTCTAATGAAATTAAAGGGCTGACTCAAGTAAAAAATTTCAGAGGGCATGGGGGATAATATTAAAAGAAATTGCATTTTATGCGATAAATAATTTCAAGGCAGAAACTTCGGAAGTCCCAAAAACTTCTTAAAACGCTTAATATTTCAGTAACATTGAAAACATGTTCACAGAAATTTAAAAAAACCAACTAATTTCACAGAATACAAACAAGTGCACCAGATATATGCTAAAAGTAAGTAGAACTTCAATTCAAGTAATCTTTGTTGGAACTGCTAGACGTCTTATCCCACCATGTTGTTTGCCACTAGATGTGGCAACGGGTTGAGTCGGGTCAATCGGGTTCGGGTCGTGTTGGGTTTAGTCATTTTAATCTCGGGTCTTGGGTCATGCCGGGTAGAGTTGGTCTGGTTCAGATCATTTCGAGCTCAGGTCGTGTTGGCTCTTGGGTTTTATCGGGTCGGGTCAACAAAAATACTTATTTATGCTTAATTAAACCTCCCTAGCTGAAGGAATTACAATATCACAGAATACAAATAAGTGCACCAGTTATATGTTAAAAGTAAGTAGAACTTCAATTCAAGTAATCTTTGTTGGGACTGCTAGAGGTCTCATCCCGCCATGTTGTTTGCCACTAGATGTGGCAACGGGTTGGGCCAGGTCAATCTGGTTCGGGTCATGTTGGGTTTAGGTCATTTTAATCTCGGGTCGTATCGGGTCTTGGGTCATGCCGGGTAGAGTTGGTCGGGTTCGGATCATTTCGAGCTCAGGTCGTATCAGGTCTCCAATTATGTCTGGTCGGGTCAACAAAATACATATTTATACTTAATTAAAAAAATATATTTTATTTGAATATAATAGGACTAAGCGAGTTACATTGTCAAATCCGTAAAATTTAATTAATAATAAATCAATTTTTATTTTTATTTTTAATGCAATATGTAATGTTATAATCTCAGATAACTGGTCCACGCAGTTATTCTCACTAGTAATGTCTTATAACAAATTTTGGAGATTAAATTTCATATAATCACTTCATTTCATTATATTTTTCAAGACAATTAAAAATAAAATTTCATTGTGATTTGAACAACACTGCAAAATTTACTCTTCTCGATTTTTTATTTAAAATTAATGAGATTACTCACACTAATAGAATGTTAAAACATGCATATCAACACATGTAAATTCATAAATAATAAATTATTATAAAATTTATTTTATTTGACAACTAATAAATCAACTATTATCTCAATTTTGGAAAGTAAATTGTTTTTTTATAAAAAAATATATTTTCAAGTCGTTTCGGGTTCGATCGGGTCGTTTCGGGTTTCTGGGTTGTTTTAGGTTTTGGGTCAGGTCAGGTTTGAGTCATTTTGAATCCGGTTCACTCGGGTTAGTGTCGGGTTGTGTTCAGATAATATTATTTTGATGTATTTTTGAATCAGTTCGGGTTTGGACTCGATTGAAATTTCGGGTTGCCACCGCTTGTCATTAAAGGTTGTCTCTTCCAGCAGCTTCTTGAGCTTTTCTAGATCTTCATTCTTTTGGATAAGCTCCCAACGTGCCTACAAACAATGGAGTCGTGCAAAAGAAATTGCCCATTTGGTCAACCAGCCCTACCCCAGTCAAGGTGTCAACCAGATAAGCCATAAGGAACCCAATCATATATTGCAGCACAACCTGCATAAAACTCAGAAAACAGTTTTAAGTTAGATTGCATGGCAGTTTACTGATCCATATAGAAATAAAACCACATATCTGAACAACCATCGAGAAGTTCAGCTTCAGGTAGATGGAACCTCTTTATCTGTGCCCACCAAAGTATAATGGAGAAGTCAAAAACTATAGGGTCATCATTACTGGTTTATGCTGGGTTATCCTGCAGCCATTTTATCCTCTTAACCTCCGAAAAAAAAGTTATCATACAAGGAGGTCGATTAGAAATCAATTAATCTCCAAGTATAAAGAAACAGGAAATGTAATATATTAGGAATCAATTAATTATGAATCAAGGATATTTGAATCACCAGCAACTCAACTAATCCAATTCTTTGCTAAAAAGAATAATAGAGAAGTGTATGAAAATAGGCACATCTGAGAAGACTTACAAGGTGAAAATACAAGCATGACAAAAAACCAAAACTAGTAAATACTAGTCTTGTTTGGGAAGTTACCTAGATAAGATGAAATCATTTACTAATATTGATATGATCCAAGCCAAGAACTAAGAAATTGATGGGTCAATAAGACTTCCAAGATCGTCTAAAAGCAGATTTTTGTGAGATCGCAACCCATTGCCTATATTGAAGCAAGAACCTTGGTATAATGAAGACTGAGACCGCGATATGTTGCTTATATTGAAGCAAGAACCTTCGTATAATGAAAAAGCCACAATCAATTATGGAAGGATTGATGGATAAGTCGAAAATAAACGCCACGGAAACTCTGATAAGTTCAAAAGTTCTAAAAGAACCAAAGAGAAATTTCTCTCCAAAAGTATGAATCAAATCTGAATTTTCTTATTCCAAAAAGCCAATGGCTATTTAAATACATGAGAATTCGTAACCAATTAGAAAAAGGAAACTAAGAAATAGGAAATAAACCTAAATAGAATTCTGGTAGGAATAGGAAACTACGAAATAGGAAATAAACCAAAATAGAATTCTGGTAATCTAAAATCCAAATAAGAAAAGAACCTAACTTGGCATGCAAGCCTTATAATGCAACAATTAAATTAAGAAGGAAACAATTAAGAAAAGGTGCAAGGTGCAAGCCCAAAGTGGAAGAAGATTTGCCTGTAACAGCCTGCTGGATTTAGGCCCATCATAACAGGCCCAAACAATATCCTTTTTGAAACTTTCTTAAATCTAAATTGAATTTCAAGACGTCATCTTTCCACCCCAACAAGTTTAAGCCCATTTGGAGATGCGTGCAAGAAGATATGACCATTTTAAGTCTGGTAGTTGGGTCATCTCGAAATTCCAAGGTGGAAGTTCCCTTGGATCATGGAAACCCATCCTTGTGAATCATGTATAGCATCATCCTTGGGCCCCCAAAGATGGTTCTTAGTCAAAATGTGTTGAATCAGCCCATTGAGAGTTTCCTTGAACCTTTTAGCTTGAGCCCTTGTAACTGGTCCAATTGGAACTTGAATTGGAAGATGCCATTTGTTAGCCGTGTCCTCATCATTCCCCTCCTCTTGAAAAAGATTTGTCCTCAAATCATCACCTACATTAAAAGGTCTTGAATCAGAAACATTGAAAGTGGTATGAACATTGTACTCACCTGGCAAACCTAATTTGTATGCCTTGTCATTGATGCACTCAAGGACAGAAAAAGGCCCATCTCCTTTAGGAAGTAACTTTGAACACCTTTATGTTGGAAATCTTTCTTTCCTCATGTGTAACCAAACCCAATATCCGGGTTGAAAAATCAGCTGTCGGTGGCCTTTGATCAATTGGAATGCCTTCTCTTGCTCTTTAATCGCACGGATATTCTCTTCATTAACCTGTATTCCTTGTGAACTCACAACAAAACCAAGAAACACAAGCTTATCAGTGCAAAAAGTGCACTTCTTCAAGTTAGCAAACATCTTCTCTTTTCTAAGCACATCCAAAACTGATTTTAAATGTGCAACATGATCATCTAAGTTTGTGCTATAAATGAGAATATTATCAAAATAAACAACAATGAATCTGCCTATAAAAGCTCACTAAACATGGTTCAATAATCTCATGAAGGTACTTGGTGCATTTGTTAGTCCAAATGGCATAACTAACCACTCATATAAACCATATTTCGTTTTAAAAGAAGTTTTCCATTCATCACCCTCTTTCATTCTTATTTGATGATATCCACTTTTTAAATTAATTTTAGAGAATACACATGCACCATGCAGTTCATCTAGCATATCATTTAAATGAGGAATAGGATGTCGATACTTTACCGTTATATTATTAACTGCTCGGCAATCAACGTACATTCTCCACGTCCCATCCTTTTTAGGAACTAAAATCACTGGAATAGCACACGACCTCATGCTTTCTCTTACGTACCCCATTTCCATCAATTCACTAACCTACCTTTGTAGCTCCTTTGTCTCATCGGGATTGCTTTGATAGGCTGGTCGGTTTGGAATTGTAATATTAGGCACGAAATCCATTTGACATTTAATTCAGTGTCTGAAGGATACAACTCTTTAATGTACTCAAAACCAAGTAATTTTGCATCTAGAGTAGAAATTAATACGTACCTTCGAGAAAGTGCATATGCAACAATGTTTTCCTTACCTTGCTTATATCGAATGACATATGGAAATGTCTCAATCAATTCTACCCATCGTGCATGTCTCCTACTCAACTTGTGTTGTCCTTTTATATGCTTCAAGGACTCATGATTGGTGTGAATCACGAACTCCTTAGGCCAAAGATAATGTTGCCATGTTTCCAATGCTCGAACCAACGCATAAAATTCTTTATCATAAGTAGGATAGTTTAAAGCTGCTCCACTTCTCACTGAAATATGTGATTGGTCTTCCCCCTTGCATAAGAACTGCGCCGATACCTAAACCTAAAGCATCACATTCAATTTCAAAGATTTTAGTAAAATCAGGTAAAGCAAGTAAAGGAGCATGAGTTAATTTTTCTTTGATCAATTGGAACACCTTTTCTTGCTCGTCTCCCCATTTGAATCCAACGTGCTTCTTGATGACTTCGGTAAGCGGTGCGACAATACTGCTAAAGTCTTTCACGAACCTCCAATAAAAACTAGCAAGTCCATGAAAACTACGAACGTGACTTACACTCGTGGGACTTGGCCATTATTTAATTGCACGAATCTTCTCTTTGTTGTGAATTTTAAATTACTCGCAAGCGCACGAGTCATTTGCAATATAGTGTTGTGCAAGTGCGAGGTCGAATCCACAGGGAATTGCGTTGTGAAAATATTTTTATCTAAACTAAGCCTATTTTAACCTATTTCCAAGTTTTGAATTGCGAATTATATTTTGCAAAACAAATAAAAACTAACCTAAATTGATTTAAAACTAATAATAAAGATACTAAGATTTCTGAATCCACCCAACCAAAGTTAAGCATATATCTTCATGTTCTAAAGATAGCCTATCAAAACATTCCATGAATCCAACTTAAAACAAAAAACAACAAATATCTCAATTAAACCAAAAGCATCCAATGTATCAACTTTTAACAAATCACAAAGGAAATCCAATTTAATCAAAAATAATTTGATGTATCCATCAGATGAAACACACAGAATATCCAATAGAACAATTTAAACGCAATCAATCATAAGATTTTACTCAAATAATTGACATAACATTTATACTAAAAAAACATCAGAATTGTATAAACAAATCTGAAACTATTATGCCAAACAACAGCAAGGCTTCATCTTCAACCTTAATTGAAGATTTTAGCCACTCATAATCATGAAACTAGAGTTCATAATAAAAGTGCTAAACATTAAACTAAAAAAAACAATAAATTAAAACTGACTATACATGGGAGAAACTCCACTTGTTGTTAGGCGGCGCTTCCCCTCGTGGTAGCAAAGCCTTCAGGGTCCACCAGAATGCTAGCAGACATCCACCGGATTACACCAAATAGTACCAGGAATTGCACACTGAATGATGAAGTGAGATGGTGCTTTTATAGGGGGAGTCCCAGGGCACAATGGGTTACAGATTCGATGTGGGATACTGCCCGAGTGCGCTCGATCGCAAGTGCACTACACTGCAAAGATTTCGATGTGGGATGTTGACCATGCGCTCGTTCGTAGGCAGGTGTGCTCAATCGCATGTCTAGTGCGCTCGATCGCACTAAGCATCCTCAGCTTTTACTCTTGAAGCTTGACATCTTCTGAAATGCTTCATTTTCTCCACAAACCTATAAAATACACAAAACACAGAAAAGACATAAAATAAAGTGAAATAATACAAACTAAGAGCTTAAGAAATATAATTTAAGGGCTTAAATATGCAATATTTAAGACTCATCAAATACTCCCAAACTTATATTTTGCTAGTCCCTTAGCAAAACAAAATAAAAAAACTAAATGAAAAACAAAGAACACAAAGATAAGTTCATTACTCATGGTATCCAAAAATTTAAGGAGCACTCAAAATCATGAAATTCATTCATGAGCAAGCTTAAAAAATCTAACCCATCTTCACAATGAATAAGAATTTAAAACCTAATTACTTACAAGAGGCATGCTAAGACATCACAAGCTTGAATCAGTGTAAAGTGAATTAGCATATACTGATGAGGTTTCCAAATAAGTTCAATGTACAATGTTTCCACGTCTCAAGATTCACAGAATTTCTCATCAGAATGAACAACGATGGCATAGTTTTATTTTTTTTTCTTTTTTTGTAAGGCTCTGCTATGTTTAGTTCCCTTAAGCTTTCTAATTGACCCATGTATCGAGTGTTGAGTCAATGACTCCCAAACCAGATGGTTTTAGGGCATTAGGTGTAAAGACACCCCTAAGGACTTCCTAACTCGAGTAAAAAAGGCTACGAAACTAAATTGACCTTAATGCTACCAAACAAAATTTCCACCTTTTGACATGAACACTCACTGCTTACTGAGGCAAGAGGTCCAGTTACTCAACGAAAAATTTCACAATGATCACTATGAATAACATTCCCACCTTTTGACGTGAACACTCACTGCTTACTGAGGCAAGAGGTCCAGTTATTCAGTGGAAAGTTTATTGATGATGATCATTTTTATATATTTTTATATTTTTTTTATACCCAAGTGTTAATCCCACAAGTCATCCAGTTTCAGTTAAGTCAAGGAAACATACACATTGAAATCGCATGTCATACCTCACACAAATATGTGCTAATGTGCTTGTGTTAGATTGGCTCAAACATGTGAATTCTCAAATGCCCAAAGTAAGTAACAAAGTTTTAAAACTCTATCATCAAATCATGTGTTCAAAATTTTAAGCTCACCAATGAAATCACATCACAATATTTGTTTAGATCAACTAAAATTTCAAAATATGATGAGCATGCATTTACCTTCTTTCTTTTTTTTTTTTTATTTTTTTAAATGAAGAAAAACAAAAACAAATTAGGACAAAGTGTGTGTAATGTGTCTCCCATACCCCCAAACTTAAATTACACATTGACTCCAATGTGTGAATAATATGGAAAGAGCTGACCTGGGATATAAAGAACTATCTGGACTTGATATGGCTCATAGCATACCCCTAAACTTGAAGTGAAGTACGTGTTGTCCCTGAAAAATAAAGACTGGAAAAAAAAAATACTAGAAACAAACATTAATCATAAATATGTAAAATAATAAATATACATAAAGGATATACTGTGGGCTGTCTCCTATGAGCGCTAAGTTTAAAGTCTTCAGCCAGACTCTCCATAGTAGATGACACTCAATCTGAGTAACTAGGATCCTCCAACAATATCGTCTCAATGTTCAGACTCCTCAACTCCAAGAATGGTTTTAGCCTCTGTCCATTTACCTTGAAAGTGTTACCATTCTTTGGATCCTCAATCTCGATGGCCCCATGAGGAAAAACCGACCGAATAATAAATGGGCTTGACCATCGAGATTTGAGTTTTCCTGGAAAAATATGCAGGCGTGAATTGTACAGAAGAACTTTTTGACCCGGCTCAAAAGCTCGTCTCAAAATGTTTTGGTCATGAGTCTTCTTCATTTGTGCCTTGTATAACCATGCACAATCATATGCATCATTCTGCAACTCCTTTAATTCATTGAGTTGGAGCTTCTTTTGTGAGCCTGCTTTTGAAAGATTGAAGTTTAGCTGCTTAATAGCCCATTAGGCTCTATGCTCTAATTCAACCGGAAGGTGACAGGCTTTTCCATACACAATATGATATGGGGACATGCCAATTGGCATTTTGAATGCTATTCGATATGCCCACAGTGCATCATTCAATCGCAAAGACCGATCCTTTCTATTCGGGTTCACAGTCTTCTCCAAAATTTGTTTGATCTCGCGATTGGAAATTTTCACTTGTCCACTCGTCTGTGGGTGATATGGGGTGGCAACCTTGTATGTGATGAAATACTTCTTCATCAACTGCTCAAAAATTCGATTGCAGAAGTGCTTACCTCTATCACTTATGATTGCTCGAGGTGTACCGAAATGAGCAAAGATAGTGTCTTTTAAAACTGGACCACAACTCTATGGTCATTGGTCTTGCATGCAACGGCCTCCACCCATTTGGACAGATAGTCCACAGCAACCATAATGTACAGGTAGCCAAAAGAGTTTGGGAAAGGTCCCACAAAATCAATACCCCAACGTCAAAAATCTAAACAATCAGGATATGGTTGAGGGGCATCATATTCCTCCTAGAAAGACTCCCTAGCTTTTGGCAACGCTCACAAGATACACAGTAGGTGTGAGAGTCTCGGAACAGGGTAGGCCAATAGAATCCACACTGCAAAATCTTCGCAGCAGTCTTTTTAGCACTGAAATGGCCTTCACAAGCATGATCATGACAAAAGGCGATGATATTAGATTGGTCATGCTCAAGAATACACCGTCTGATGATCTGATTGGGACAATACTTGAACAGGTAAGGATCATCCCAGAAAAAATGTTTTACCATAGCCAAAAACTTTGATTTATCTTGTCGCCCCCAATGTAAAGGCATTTGACCGGTGACATGATAGTTCACTATATCAGCAAACCATGGCGCGGGACTGTGAGCAATGTGCATCAATTGCTCATTAGGAAAGGTCTTAAAAATGGGAGTGGCAGCCTCAGTGAAATCTATAATCAATTTAGACAAATGGTCTGCCACCACATTTTCGGAACCTTTCTTATCTCGAATCTCTATGTCGAACTCTTGAACTAGCAAGATCCATCGGATAAGATGAGATTTAGCATCTTTTTTAGAGAAAAGATACTTCAATGTTGCATGGTCCGAGTAGATAATGACTTTAGATCCTAACAAGTAGGATCTAAACTTGTCTAATGTAAAAACGACTGCTAGCAACTCTTTCTCAGTGGTAGAGTAATTGAGTTGTGCGTCGTTTAGAGTTTGACTTGCATAATAAATAACATGGGGAAGTTTATCAACACGCTGCCCCAAAACAACTCCAACAGCATAGTCTGATGCATCACATATAATCTCAAAAGGCACACCCCATTTGGGTGGCTGAATAATGAGTGTGGACGTCAGAATCTTCTTCAGATCCCCAAATGCTTTCTTACAGTCTTCATCAAAGACAAATGGGGCATCCTTCAGTAATAACTTACACAAAGGCCTTACGATCTTGCTGAAATTCTGGATAAATCCCCTGTAGAAGCTTGCATGGCCCAGAAAAGATCGAACCTTCTTCCCCGTACGTGGGGGTAGAAGATTGGAAATCAGGTCCACCTTCACTTTGTCGACCTCAATCCCCTTATGAGATACGACATGCCTCAGTACAATATCTTACTTAACCATAAAATGACACTTCTCTCAATTAAGCACTAGGTTCTTCTCCTTGCACCGCACTAAAACCAAAGTGAGACGGTGCAGGCACTCCTCAAATGTTGACGGAGAAGTCATCCATGAAAATCTCTAAGAACCACTCTACCATGTCAGAGAATATGCTGACCATGCACCGCTGAAAAGTAGTGGGTGCATTGCATAACCCAAAAGGCATGCGACGGTAGGCGAATATCCCAAAAAGACAGGTAAACATCGTCTTCTCCTGATCTTCGGGGTCCACGGGGACCTGGTTATATCCAAAATAACCATTCAAAAAGCAATAATACTCGTGCCCTGCCAAACAGTCCACCATATGATCAATAAATGGGAGTGGAAAATGATCCTTCCTTATGGCAGCGTTCAGTTTATAGTAGTCTATACAAACTCTCCACCCTGACTGAACATGAGTTGGCACCAACTCGTCGTCCTTATTCTTCACTATCGTTAATCCAGCTCGCTTGGGCAGGACATGAATCGGGCTCACCCACTTGCTATCAGAGATGGGATAAATGATCCCTGCATCTAACAGCTTAATTACTTCTGCCCTCACAACCTCTTGCATAGCTGGGTTGAGCCTTCTTTGTGGCTCCCTCGATGGCTTGGCATTCTCCTCCAAATGTATCTTGTGCATTACCAACGAGGGGCTGATTCCCTTAATATCCTCTATAGTCCAGCTGATAGCTTCCTTTTGCTCTCTTAAGACATCTAATAATTTCTCCTCTTGAGCCTCAACCAAATCTGAAGCTATAATCAGAGGCAAACAATCTACTGGATCTAGGAACTTATACTTAAGATTATCTGGTAAAGGCTTAAGTTCCTTCTTGGGGGGTTCAGGTGCTGCGGTCTCCTCCGTCTCATTGCTCTCCCGAGGAAGAGACTCCAAAATGGAATTCACTTGCTCGAGTAACTTATCTAAATCCAAATCCTCTTCAAATTGAGCAAAATATGCCTCTAGGGGGTCCTCAATGCTTGATTCATTCACAGTCTCCTCAAGAATCTCCTCTATCACACATACATTTCTCACTTCATCATATTCCAGTGGTTTCCTAGTGATATCAAAGATATTCAACTCCACTGTCATATTTCCTAAGGAAATCTTCATCACCCCTGTCCTACAATTGATCAGGGCGTTAGCCGTGGCTAATAATGGTCGCCCTAGAATAATTGGTATCTGAATCCCTACATTCTGAACTGGTTTTGTGTCAAGCACAATAAAATCCACGGGGAAATAGAACTTATCCACTTTTATCAAAACGTCCTCAACTACTCCCCGTGGTATCTTCACTGACCTGTCAGCCAATTGAAGCATCGTGGATGTGGGCTTCAATTCTCCTAACCCCAACTGCATATAGACTGAGTAAGGTAGAAGATTCACACTAGCTCCTAGATCCAAAAGAGCCCTCTCAATTTGGCTGACTCCTATCGTGCAAGAGATAGTAGGATACCTTGGGTCCTTATACTTGATGGGTAGCTTGCACTGAAGGATTGAGCTCATCTGCTCGGTTAAAAATGCCTTCTTCGGGACATTCGTCCTCCTCTTGATAGTGATCAAGTCCTTTAAAAACTTGGCATATGACGACACTTGATGGATGGCGTCCAAAAATGGGATATTGATTTGGACCTGCTTGAATACCTCCAAAATTTCCTCATACTTCCCTATTTTCTTGGGCACCTGTAATCTCTCAGGGTAAGGCGCTTTAGGTACAAACGACCTAGGAGGGTCCTTCACAGTAGGTGTGGCTGTAGATGGCTCAGCATCTCTCTTTTCATTGTTGCCACTTCTTTGCCCTTGCTGTATAGCAGGGTTCTCTTCCACTCGATTGTCCACTTGTCTCCCAGACCTTAATGTGACAATCGATTGCACTTGTTCCTCCCCGTGCGTAGGATTCGATGAATTTCCAACCACAAATTGTCCTTTTGGGTTAGGCACGGGCTGACTGGGGAACTTTCCTTTCTCTCTTTCACCCAAGTGACTTGCAATTTGCCCTATTTAACTCTTCAGTTTGGCAATTTCTTGGGTGTTTACCATTGTTGCACTCCTTACTTCGCTCATGAATTGGCCAGTCATCTTCATGAACTCCTTAAGGGTGTCCTCTAGTGACTGTGAAACTAGTGCTGGCGTTTTAGTGGGATCTTGGTAAGCAGGTGATGGTGCTGGATGGGCAGAGCGACCATGACTAGGAATTTGTGGGGTAAATCCGGGAGGGTATTGATTTTGAGCATGATGCGGGGCTCCTCCCAGATTCATTGGTAGGCTTTGCTTCCATGAAAAATTAGGGTGGTTCTGCCACCCTGTATTGTACGTCTCGGAGTAAGATTCATTTGACTACCTCTGATAGTCATTGAAAGGATTCACTTGGTCCATAGGATACTCGACAAAAACCAGCATTGATGGACAATTCTGTGCTAGACGCATGGGACTAGCATAGATGGAACAGCTATCAACATTGAATGTGTTGGCAGCATTGATGGATTGGCCCACAACGAGAACGTCAATCTTCTTACTGAGTGCATCTAACTTTATCCTCAAGTCAACGTCCTCCCTGACCTCATAGATGCCTCATTTCTTAGGAGCACGAATGGACTTTTCGCGACAGCTTGAAAAATCCCACTGCTGCGAGTTGTCGGACAACTTGTCCAACGCCTTGTATGCTTCCTCCCCTGTCAGACTCAAGAATGCCCCCCCATTCATAGACTTGATCATGCTACGGTTGGGTTGAGCCAATCTTTGGTAGAAGAACTGAATGAGTCTCCATTTTTCATATCCATGTGGAGGGCATCTGATCAGTAACTCTTTGAAGCACTCCCAGCTCTCAGAAAACTTTTCATCCTCATCCTGAGTGAAAGAACTAATCTCTTTTCGGCACTCATTTACTCTAGACATTGGGAAAAACTTGTGATAAAATTTGCTAAGTAGATTTTCCTAAGATGTAATAGACCCAGGCGTGTTGGAATCCAACCATGCCCTAGCTCTATTGTGAAGAGAAAAAGGGAAAAGTCGAAGATGGACTGACTCCTCAGAGAAGTTCTGGAACTTGAATGTGGCACAAATATCTTTAAACTTCTTCACATAACTATAAGGATTTTCATGATCTAAGCCATGATATGAGGGTAGGAGTTGGATAACATGTGGCTTTAAGTCAAAATGGGTGGCATTTGTAGGTGGTAACACTATGCAAAAAGATGAGTTAGTCGCAACGGGTGCGAACAAATCCCTAAGGGATGTAGTGGAGTCCACATTCCAAACTCTAGGTTGCTCTACATATTCCGGATGATTTATATTCCTAAAATTTTCTCTCATCTCAACTGTCCCTCTTTCAACTAGTGCTCTTTTCTGTCTCCTAAGAGTTCTTTCTAAGTCGGGATCTAAATGTATCAAATCTAAATTCAGGGATCTCCGACCAAGCATACACCACACAAAAAGCACTAAAATAAACTAACCAGCAGAAACTACAGAATTAATGCACAAATAGCAAACACACTACTCACAAAATGAGCCAACAAAAATTTGCAAAAATAAATTTATTATTATTATTATTATTTTTTATTGAACAATGCAAATAGAAACAAAATAAAATAAAATTTCCAAAAAGAAAAATCAAACAAACAATGCTAACTAACTAGTAGAAAAATAAAATTAATTCAGACAAAAATTTCACAAACCAAACAATTCCCCAGCAACGGCGCCAAAAACTTGTTGTGAGTTTTAAATTTCTCGCAAGCGCATGAGTCGTTTGCAATATAGTGTTGTGCAAGTGCGAGGTCGAATCTACAGGGAATTGCGCTGTGAAAATATTTTTATCTAAACTAAGCCTAATTTAACCTAGTTCCAAGTTTTGAATTACGAATTTTATTTTGCAAAACAAATAAAAACTAAACTAAATTGATTTAAAACTAATAATAAAGACACTAAGGTTTCTGAATCCACCCTACTAAAGTTAAGCATATATCTTCATGTTCTAAAGATAGCCTATCAAAACATTCCATGAATCCAACTTAAAACAAAAAACAACAAATATCCCAATTAAACCAAAAGCATCCAATGTATCCGCTTTTAACAAATCACAAAAGAAATCCAATTTAATCAAAAACAATTTGATGTATCCATCAGATAAAACACACGGAATATCCAATAGAACAATTTAAACGAAATCAATCATAAGATTTTACTCAAATAATTGACAAAACATTTATACTAAAAAACATCATAATTTTAAAAACAAATCTGAAACTATTATGCCAAACAACGGCGAGGCTTCATCTTCAACCTTAATTGAAGATTTTAGCCACTCGTTATCATGAAACTAGAGTTCATAATAAAAGTGCTAAACATTAAACTAAAAAAAACAGTAAATTAAAACTGACTATACATGGGAGAAACTCCATTTGTTGTTGGGTAGCGCTTCCCCTCGTGGTAGTAAAGCTTTCGGGGTCCACCAGAATGCAAGCAGACGTCCACTGGATTACACCAAATGGCACTAGGAATTGCACACTGAATGATGAAGTGAGATGGTGCTTTTATAGGGGGAGTCCCGGAGCACAATGGGTTGCAGATTCGATGTGGGATACTGCCTGAGTGCGCTCGATCGCATAATGGTGCGATTGATCACATTTGCACTCGATCGCATGTCTGATGCACTCAATCACAAGTGCATTGCACTGCAAAGATTTCGATGTGGGATGTTGACAATGTGCTCGTTCGTAGGCAGGTGCGCTCGAGCGCAGGTGCGCTCGATCGCATGTCTCGTGTGCTCGATCGCACTAGACATCCTCAGCTTTTACTCTTGAAGCTTAACATCTCTCGAAATGCTTCATTTTCTCCACAAACCTATAAAAATACACAAAACATAGAAAAGACATAAAATAAAGTGAAATAATACAAACTAAGAGCTTAACAAATATAATTTAAGGGCTTAAATATGCAATATTTAAGACTCATCACTCTTCATCAACCTGTATTCCTTGTACACTCACAACAAAACCAAGAAACACAAGCTTATCGGTGCAAAAAGTGTACTTCAAGTTAGCAAACAACTTTTCTTTTCTAAGCGCATCCAAAACTGATTTTAAATGTACAACATGATCATCTAAGTTTGTGCTATAAATGATAATATCATCAAAATAAACAACAACGAATCTGCCTATAAAAGCCCGCAAAACATGGTTCATTAATCTCATGAAGGTACTTGGTGCATTTGTTAGTCCAAATGGCATAACTAACCACTCATATAAACCATATTTCGTTTTAAAAGCAGTTTTCCATTCATCACCCTCTTTCACTCTTATTTGATGATATCCACTTTTTAAATCAATTTTAGAGAATACACATGCACCATGCAGTTCATCTAGCATATCATCTAAACGAGGAATAGGATGTCGATACTTTACCGGCAATCAACGCACATTCTCCACGTCCCCTCCTTTTTAGGAACCAAAATCACTGAAACAGCGCACGGGCTCATGCTTTCTCTTATGTATGCCGTTTGCATTAATTCACTAACCTGCCTTTGTAGCTCCTTTGTCTCTTCGGGATTGCTTTGATAGGCTGGTCGGTTTGGAATTGTAGCACCGGGCACGAAATTAATTTGATGTTCAATTCCTCGAATAGGAGGTAAACCATGTGGAATCTCCTCAGGAAATATATCATCAAACTCCTGTAAAAGAGAAACAATAGAACTAGGCAAAGATGAGTCAAATTGGTTAGTGTTTAACGCCTCTTTGTACAAAAGTACAATCATTGGCTGATTTAAAATCATCGCTCTTTTTATTTCACTCATTCTTGCATAGAAATTTGTTTTTCTCTCATTGGCCGAATCAGCTCTCTTATTTTCTATCTCAATTTTTTTGACCTCTCTCATTTTCTCTTTCTTGATTTCATTCATTCTCTTTTTCTCATTCTCTTTCGTTTGCTCACTCTCTTTTTGTAACCTCACTTGATCTTCATAAACCTACTTTGGTGTCAAAGGAACTAGAGTGATTGTTCTTTGATTTCTTACAAACGAATATTTTTTGGTGAAGCCATCATGCTTAACACACCGATCGAATTTCCATGGCCAGCCTAGTAACAAGTGTCTAGCTTGCATCGGAACTACATCACACAAAACTTCATCTTCATATTTTCCAATACAAAAGGAAACTAACACCTATTTGTTCACCCTCAGTTCACCACTATTATTGAGCCATTGTAACTTGTAAGGCCGAGGATGTTTAATCGTTGGCAGGCCTAATTTCTCAACCATTGAAGTGCTAGCAACATTAGTACAACTACCTCTCTCAATAATCATACTACATACCTTGTTTTGCACGTGGCATCTAGTATGGAAGATGTTTTCTCACTGCACTTCGTCATCTTCATTGTTTTGCACACTTAGAGCTCTCCTTGCAACCAACAATTCTCCTTGGGTAGCGTATTCCTCATCATTCGCATCCTTCCATGGAGGCATAGATTCAATATCTTCTTCGCCCTCGGTTTCAATTTCACCATTATCTCGCAATACCATAACTCTTTTGTTCGGACATTGGCTTGCTATGTGACCTCTGCCTTGGAATTTAAAACACTTAATATCATTATTTCTAGTAGTGGAAGAGTCAGTTTTACCTTGATTTCCATAGTTGGTACTTTCTTGCTTTTGCTCGGTTTTTGGCTTAGCCGTGGCTTGCTTCACAAAATTCGGCCTCCAAGATGAACCCGAGTTAGGGTTTTGTAGTATATTGTTGCCCCTCCTCTTGAGTTGGTTCTCAATTTTGACAGCCATGTGCACCATAACTTCCAACTCCACATAATGATGCAACTCCACCGAATTAGCAATTTCCAGGTTCAAACCAGCCAAGAACCTAGCCATAGTAGCCTCTCGATCCTCATCTACATTTGCTCGGATCATAGCTACTTCCATCTCTTTATAATAATCCTCCACACTTCGACTACCTTGTGTAAAACTTTGCAATTTTTGGTACAACTCATGGTAGTAATGGCTTGGAACAAACCGTTTCCTCATCACGGTTTTCATCTCCTCCCAAGTCTCTATTGGACACTCTCTATTTCTCCTCCTGTTCAACACTAGTTGATCCCACCAAACAATCGCATAGTCAAGAAATTCAATGGCCGCAAGTTTAACCTTTTTAAGCTCGGAATAATTATAACAATCAAACACTAATTCTATCTTTTTCTCCCACTCAAGGTAAGCTTCAGGATCCTTTTTGCCTTGAAATGATGGAATCTTCATCTTAATACTACCCAAGTTATTGTCTTCCCGATTCCTAGCTTCTCTACCTCGACCACCAAATCTCCTATGGCTAACAACTGATTCCCGATCATCTTCTTCATCAAATTCATTCCCATAATACTCTTCATCTTCAACTCTCTCTCCCCTAGGTTGAACTCTCTCCCTCCTATGCACATTAGGAGCATTTTGTTGCTGCCCCACATGTGCATTCTCTACCCTTTCTATCCGCTCATGAACCTGTTCCATCTCCATTCGCAATACTCTTCTCATCTCACCCATTAAAGCCTCCATGAGCAACTTCGGATCACCCTCTCCCGACGTATCTCCATAATTATTTTTGTTCTTGTCGTCTGAGATGTTTGCTGCAAAAACAACGTTAGAAAAAAAAAGAACCTCACACACTCCCTCACGTGTTTCACTCAAAGAATGAGTCACTCAATTTCACTCGTGTTTTCACACTAAAATCACATTGGCTTTTCTCCTCTTATGTTCTCGCCACTCTTGTCTTTTTCCACTCGTAATAATCTTTTATAGGTTCTTATCAAACTAACCGAACAAGTATCAAAGTTTTCAACAAAAATTCACCAATAACTCACAAAGAAATTCGGATTTAAAGGCTAATTTAAAGGCTAGAATACAAGAAAACAAAGATGAGAAATTGAAATAAGAATTGAAAGGATTGAATCTAAATATTACACACTTTTTTTTTTCTAAACTGGAAATTTTTTCTTCTTTTTTTTCACGTTTTATTTTATTTTATTTTTATGAATCAAAACAAAAGATAAGAAAACCTGCAACTAGAAGGCTTTGATACCAACTGATATGATCCACGCCAAGAACTAAGAAATTGATGGATCAAGAAGACTTCCAAGATCGTCTAGAAGCAGATTTATGTGAGACCACGACCTGTTACTTATATCGAAGCAAGAACCTTGGTATAATGAAGACGCCACAATCAATTATGGAAGGATTGATTGATAAGTCGAAGATGAACGCCATAGAAACTCCGATAAGTTTAGAAGTTCTAAAAGAACCCAAGAGAAATTTCTCTCCAAAAGTATGAATCAAATCTGAATTGTCTTATTCCAAAAGCCAATGGCTATTTAAATACATGAGAATTCGTAACCAATTAGAAAAAGGAAAACTAAGAAATAGGAAATAAACCTAAACAGAATTCTGGTAGGAATAGGAAACTACGAAATAGGAAATAAACCTAAATAGAATTCTAGTAACCTAAAATCCAAATAAAAAAAGTACGTAACTTGGCATGCAAGCTTTATAATGCAACAATTAAATTCATAAGGAAACAATTAAGAAAAGGTGCAAAGTGCAAGTCCAAAGTGAAAGAAGATTCGGATGCAACAGCCTGCTGAATTTAGGCCCATCATAACAGGCTCAAACGATATTCTTTTTGAAACTTTCTTGCATCTAAATTGAAGTTCAAGACGTCATCTTTCCATCCCAACAAGTTTCAGCCCATTTGGAGTTGCAGGCAAGAATATATGACTATTTTAATTATAATCGTTGGGTCCTCCCAAAATTCCAAAGTGGAAGTTCCCTTGGATCATGGAGACCCATCCTTGTGGATCATGTATAGCATCATCCTTAGGCCCCCCAAAGATGGTTCTTAGCCCAAATGTGTTGAATAAGCCCATTGAGAGTTTCTTTGAACCTCTTAGCTCGAGCCGTTGTAACTGGACCAATTGGAACTTGAAGAGGATTCGCATCCCATTTGTTAGCCGTGTCCTCATCATTCCTCATCATAATTCTAACCTGATCTTTCTCCACAAGTCTAGAGGCCATCTTAGCTGCCTTACCTCTCCAACGAGAAATAAATTCTAAAAACGTCTCATTCGGCTTCGGCTTAGTGGTTTCTAGGTCTTTAATGGTGATATCCAGTTGGATATTATAAGCATATTAGGCCACAAATGCTTAGGCCATATCCTCCCATTCTTTCATAATATTGGGCTCTTGGAAGTAGTACCATTTCAATGCAACACAAGTGAGTGAGTTAGAAAAGAGTGCAGTTAACTATTTGGTTTTCAAACTCGAAAGCTTTAGAAGGCTAGCATACTGGCTCAAATGGGTCTTGGGTTCTCCGGATGCTGTTTTGTTACCGAAAGAGAAACTAGGGGCTACTTTTGCATAGCGTAGCGAAAATGGACTTTAATGAAGCTAGGCTCATCAAAGTGGTCCATATCAAGCATTTTAAACTTAGGTGGCAGAGAGGTCTTGGGATGAGCATATAACCCATCGATGTCAAGCAGATACTTATCCAAGCCTTGGGATTTTCTCAAAGTGCACTATATTTTTTTGAACTTCTCACTAATGATCTTCATCTCGGACCCAACTTTCCTTTTTTCCTTGGCTATGAGATATTCTTCTTCATCTTCAAAAAAATTATTCCTTATCCCCTCTAGACCCTTGAGACTCTTTTCGGGCTACATTTTTCCTTTGGGCTATCCAATCTCTTGGCTAGCTCGGCCAACGTGCTACTGATATTCTTAAGGATCTCATTAGTGTCAACTACTACTTCCTCTACCATCACTCCGATTGAGCTCAAACTACTTTCTAAAACTGAACTACTGGTGTGCTCTCTTACTATAAGATGAACTGGTCTCTAATGAAGCCTTTTCCTTAGTCTTTCGCTAGAGCATCTGTACCACAACGGAGAGGAGACGAATTTTGGCCCTAGACCTATGACTCATTCTTTACAAAATGAAAGAAAAAAAAAACACTTTTTAGTTCTTTATGCTATGAATCATTTTTACCATACTCGTTTATCCGTAGTATTACTTTAACTTTATCAATGAGTTTTAATTTTGCATCTAAAGGCCCATTGAATGAATTTGTCCACTTACGATAAGTTCTCAATTAGCCCAATTAAGTGGAGACAGAAACATAAAGGGAAATTTCCTCTTATTAAATTATAATCAAATTTTCTTGGTTTTCTCATGGTTAAATATGGTGGATTTGACAT
The DNA here is from genome assembly GCA_023935145.1 of Bretschneidera sinensis. Lineage (NCBI taxonomy): Eukaryota > Viridiplantae > Streptophyta > Magnoliopsida > Brassicales > Akaniaceae > Bretschneidera > Bretschneidera sinensis. Next base: position 37,402,521 of record CM043705.1, read on the forward strand.
CAACAAGCTTCCCAAGGGGGGTAGACCCTAATGATGATTTAGGCTAAACCTAAGAAGCCTAAATAAAAGATAAAGATTGCCCCTTACATGGATTATTCCGCTGGATTCTTGGGCCCTTAGTCATTTTTATTTTAGATTTATTGGGTTAGGGCCTAATCAACATTAGTTTCTTCTTACGGGTTGCTCAATGATATCAAACTACCTTAACTAAGGGGAAAATCCTCCATTTTGAAATGAATTGGGATCAATGTTGATCTCATTTCATTCAGTTATAATTTAATCAAAAGAAATTTCCTGCGATTAAATTACAATCAAACCTCCTTAGTCTAGGCCCCTTCAAACCTTCATGGGCTTTCTCATAGTTAAATATTGTGGGTTTGATATCATTGAGTTTCCCAAGAGATTTGGAACCTAGCAGTGATTAGGGCTAAATCTAAGAAGCCCAAATGATTAATGAAGTTTACCCCTGACAGGGATCTCTCCACCTGATCCTTAGGCCTTCAGTCGCATTCATTTTAGATTTCTTGGGTCAAGGCTCAATCACCATTAGTTTCTTTTGTGTGCTCCTTAATAAGGTCAAACTAACAAGACTTATCTAAGAGAAAATCTACTATTTTGGGCTAACCTAGAGCCAACATTGAGTTTAATTTATTTGATCGTGATTTAATCGAAAGAAACACTAAATTTCCAAACATGTTATGAAACAAATTGATTCTATCTTTTTTTACCATGTGAGGTGAAGGAAAACACATATAATCAAGCCAAAATGGATAGAAAAGGGTCCCCGTCCTAGATGTAAAGGTTCTAGGGTTTGCTTAAAAGAGAGTAGGCTAACCTTATAACTCAAGTTGGCTTAGGTACCCCATGGCTAGAAGGATGCTATCGTGCTCCACTAGTGCCCTGAAAAGTGGACCACAATAATACAAACTCGTTTGGAAAACCCTCGTTATACGGACAAGAACCAATAGGAACTTGTCCCACATCAAAGGCTGACGATAAGCAAATAGGGGTCACATCAAAAACCAATAGGAAATGGACCACCCAATTTACTTTGTTGAGAGCAAAGGGTAAGTGCTAGTGTGCAAAGTGAAGTATGAAATAATAACTCAAATTAAAATTTCAAAAGATTTCCAAGAAACACTTTAAGGTTATATCTCCCTAGTGGAGTCGCCAATTATAAGTATCGTTCTTTTCCGCTTGAGACCTATGCATCCAACACATTACCTAAGGTCACTCCCCTTAAAGAAAATGGATATGGCGAGGGTGCGGATTATGATAAGTAGGCATATGGAAACGAGTGAAACCTACCAGGTCTAATAGAAACCCTTTATAGGTAGTAAGGAGGCTCCCATGATGGGTGCACTTTTAATGTATTAGACAAGGAACCGTTTGTCATCCAAGCATAAACCAATGATGACGGGTAAGGAGCCTCCATTTGACCTTTGAAATTGGGTCAAATCCCTTGTTATTGGTCTACGTGAGAAATTCCAAAGGTCGGACAAAAGAGAAAGGATTTAAAGCTCTCTCTCTTACCTAGACCGAAGTCTAGCCCTTTGTGCTTCAAGGGAATTAATTGAAATTTTAATTCAAGTATTATTATCATACACTACTAATAGAACTAAGCACACATTTTGCAATTTTTATTCAAACAAAGCAACACCAAATATTAACTTCAAAGTAATGCGGTAAAAGTAAGTATATAAAGAAAATAAATTGCTTTGACTATGAAGAAAAAAATATTAAAACTACTTGCAAAGTATGGATGATAAGTAAATTAAGTTAAACTAGATGGATTGAGACTAAATCATTTTAAACTATATGAATTAAACTTGACGACTAAATTGAATGAATTAAACTATGCTATTTTAAACTAGATGAGTTAAAAAAATAAGAATTAAGCTAAATAGATTTAAACTAAACTATCTTAAAGATGAGATTCAAAATAACTAGTAACTAGTAATATTTTTAATAGGAAAAGGGGGCCCAAAATTAACAAGGACCAAGGAGGCCCAAAATTATTTTTAAAGACTTAAAGTTCACATGTAGTTAATGACAATTTAAAATAAAATATCTAACTTAGAGAACATAAAAAAAATTAAGGTACTAAACTAAAGGAAAGAACTTTTAAAACTACTGTTAATTTAACATTGCATTTAACGAAGAGACTGCATTATGACTAGTAGCTAACTAAAGAAAGACATATAACTAGTGAAAACTAAAATGCTAAGAAACTAATAAGTATCTTGAGATGAAACTTTTTAAGTGAGCTAAATTAATCTAGTCTATTTTCATGTTGGTTTAAACACATGAATCATGCTAGCAATTTATTTTGCAAAAAGTAGAAGCTTAACCACCCTTCTTTGGCTAAGAAAAATTTCCACGTGCGGGGATTATCCTCGGAGATCCTTATGCCCTTGTGGACTTAGTGAATTTGGAAGAATGATTCCAATGAAGATTAGAAGACCAAAAAGGTGGTCGAAAATGATGAAGAAGTCTCACTAGTTCTTCTATTTGATACACATGGCTGTCAAAAGAGAGAGAAAAATCAGTTACTTTATAAGTGCATTGTTGTTGCTTTTTACGTGGAAAAAGTATTATTTTGTGTAGAAAAAATGTAGCATTTGGTACAAAGGAATATGAGGGAATCTAGGAGGGAGATATGAGTTCAAAAAGCAAAAAGAAAGAGTAAAAATTCCTTATTATGGCCAGCCATATAGGGAGAAGAGAGAGACATCATTTTGGTTATAAAAATGTAACTTTTACTGTGAGAAAAGTGAACCAATCAAGGACTGCTAAGTAGAGGGTGAAATTGAAAGTTCTTAAAAATTAAAAGTCTTGTTGGGCTTAAATTTTGGGCCAAAAGTGTTTGGGCTTAGGAAAGATCAATGGGCTTTAGTGGGCTTTGGATTGGGTCAAAATTTCAATGAAGACTTTGGTCTTGGATTAGTTGAATCAAATAATGATTTAAACCCAAAGTGAATTAAATAGATTGAACATAAGAGTCTCGCAATTGCTCATACTCCCCAATTAAATCCAAACTTTCTCATTTACCAAGTTCGAGCATACTAGGATCAAAGATTCGTCATAGGAACCTGCGCATGGTTCGTTAAAAAAATTTGGAACAAAAGTAGGTGTCTACACATATATACAATGATTCTCATCGATCATGCAAACTCATAAGTTTTCATATTTTGATGAAATCTCAAATATCACTCTTTGGATGAATACTTTAGACCATATATGAAAACATTGGTGCTTGTATACTTTGTGCCCTTGTCCTTCTAACACAAAAAATTATGGTTAGTTTTATGCAGATTTAGTCATCTAGTTCTCCATTGACAAATGTAAGCTTAATAAGCATCTAGTGCTTTCATAAGCTTTGAAGTCCATCCGGTGCTTTCATAAGCTTTGAAGTCCATCCGATACTTTCATAAGCTTAGAAGTCCATCTGATGCTTTCATAAGCTTAGAAGTCCATCTGATGCTTTCTTTCACCAGTAAACATGCCTTCTACCTCTCAATAGACTCATTCATCTATCTCTTTGCGAATGATCTTGAGAACTCACTTGTTCCCATTTACTCTGCAATGGCTAAGAGTTTGACCAAGTCCCAAACAATATTAGTTTTCTTTAAACTAAAATATTTTATCCATTTTTTAATAAATTTTATTTTCTAGGGATGATTTCAAAAACTTATCTCTTAAGCTCACATTAAAGACAAATGGCCCTTTTTTTTCAGTTACTACCATGCAAATATGATTCTAGAGGTAAGCCTCAAACAGATCTCAAATAGAATCATTAATCAATTTATCTCTCCCACTAGGCTGATAAGTTTTAGGAATAACCTTGTTAACCTCATCTTATTGATTAGATGCACTAACATGATTAGGATCTTTCATCTTATAGAGTGAAAAGAAACCTATCGATCTAACCCTATGCTTCTATCAACTTCTAGTTGCTTATTTATCAATAAACACTTCCTTTGTAGTGTTCTCAGTATCTAATAAAGATAATCTTCTATGTTTTGACCCTAGATTCCTAAACTTATGAGAATGGCCATGAACACAAGTAATTGACCCTTAAGGTCATCAATCGACTTAGAGCAGGTATCAAACCCATTCAGGGTCAATTAAATAGAAGTAATTGATAGAAAATGTATGTGATTAAGCATACAGGTAGCAATTAACAAGGCATCTTGTGAGAGATAGTTTGCACCAATAACTTAACCATTTATAATAGTGTCATATCCTATATCTCTTTGTAACAATGTTTTGTTGCGAAATTTTTAAGGAACAAACTCTTTTCTGAAGAAAAAACTAAACTTTCAAAAATGTCGTAAATCAATTCTTCTTAACAAAAAAAAAATCAAAATGAATTATTACAATGAGATCTTAGTTCTAAGTTTTGTATCAAATGGTTTTTAGTTGTTTTTCCAGGTAGACAAAGTTCACATGTAGGCAATAATAAAACTAGGTAGTGAGCCTAACATGCTGTCACTAGTCAAAATATTTAAATATTTCAAACCCAATATGATCTAGTCTGGCTTGCCTAATAGTTTCACATCAACAATTTACATTGAAAAGTGATGCAATTAAATAAATAAAAAAACACAATTCTAATAATATTACAAAACATAAACCAAATCAAAGTGTTTTGGAACCATTTAATCACCAACTCAACAAAAAATATCTTCTAACAATACATCAACCCAATACCAAAGTAAATAACATTAAAATTAGACCTGGAAGGCTCCGTCAAATTAAAATACATATAGTACATTAGTAGGACTCAGGTTTTACCACCAATCAACCTTAGCTGATAGGTGTCAAAATCTTTGTCTTCAACTCTTATGTAGCTCTTCATATATGTCCAACATGCACTTTATGAAATTTTACGATACCCCACAATGTTCCATGTTCTTCAGCTATACAGCATGTTCCTCTTAAATCTACAATCCATAAAGGATGAGATTCAGTAAGCAACACAGAGCTAGAAATGTAAGTATTAACCAAATAAATAAAGTAGGGTAATACCTTCTTTTGCTTAGTGCAATCATGAGCAAAGTGACCCAGCTCACTATAATTGTAAAAGCTCATTTTAGTCTTATCGTTCTTACCATCGCCCTTACCCCTCTTGCGTTTCTTGGTCTTCTTAGGTGCCAGAACATTCTCTTTATCTTTCTCATGTTTTATGCCTAGAGCCTTATACAAGCTGGATTCAGCAACATAAGCTTGATTTGAATATCTAACAGTCTCGAAGTGCTCATCTTCAAGTTCTAGGTGACGCGCAATGTCATCAAAACTTTTAAGTTTCTTAGTACGCATCATCTAACTTTCATGTGTTCCCATTCCTTAGGTAGAGATTGAATTACTGCATGAATCTCTTGCTCATCAGTTAAGGATTGATTACGCCCAAAGTATAACGCGGTAGTTGTAGCATAGCTTTGGGGTGTCGATTCCACAGGGAAACAAGATAACTATAAGAGAATGTGTAAACCTTAACACAAACATTAAAAGATTAAATGAAAGAATCTAAACTGTGAAGTGGTGTGAAATAATTGTGTAAATATAATATAGAACAACAAGGGTCTGAGAATCCTCCCTAGGTTCATTGCCTTATTCTATTCTTGATGGAGTTGTTTTTATCTTGATTGCAAGTTTCACATCTTAAACAAGCAATCGGCAAATATTCAATTAAAGCACATATATAAACCCTAATGTAATTGTTATGAAATATTTTTTTCTTTCAAGCACACATGACCTAACTTGTAGATTATCAAGAAACGAAAATATATCATAATGACAATACCGCAGTAATTGACAAATCTATAAGATAAATCTACCGAACTCAATCACACCTCAACAACATCACATAAGAAGAGCATGACTAAACTTATATAGGGGAGAAAGATGCAATAACCAAATTAAGGGGAAATCTTCTAATTAGATTAAAAAGTAAATCATAATAATGTTTAATGATAATAAATCCAAACTACAATGAATCAAGACTAGAAAATAAGAACAACTGCACCTAGGGATTCATCCCTTTGCCTTGCTTGGAGATTAATTGGCCATGGGTGAGAGTGTGGTAGCCTTCATGATATTTTTCCTGGCCTCCGACCTCTAATCGATGTGGGATGTGGGATTTAAGCCTTCACATGCCCTTCACGCTGAAATCCCGCATAGCCCGCACAGCCTGACCTTTGTCTACTTAAACTGCCATAACTTTCTCTAGAAAAATCATTTTTACGAACCATAAAATTCTCGAGAAAATAGACTTCCGGATCTTTCTAAGCATATATGGTGCATCTCCTGGTTCTTTTTGTATCAATACAGTTTAATTTGCAAATATGATTGATCTGTACGGGCAATTCTAGCAATTTAGTGAAACTCCTTTCCAGTGCGGGCAGCAGCTGTTGCTCTTTTAAGCCCTCCATCTTGTCCTTCCGAAAGCATTCCTTCACTCCAGTATGCCTCGAGTCTTTGTACCTCAATCAATGATAACTTTTCCTCCTCTTTTGAGCTTAAAGTACCTGAAAATGCATCCGAAATAGATCAATGATCCAAGAATGATACTTTAGAGTTATTAGCGTATAAAAGTGCAATTAAAACCTAGATCAACCCTAAAATGATAACAATTCAGTACTGTAAAGATGCATTTTATGACTCTCATCACAACCCCCAACTAGCTTATTGCTAGTCCCTAATTCAAGCGAAAACAAGAGATGAATTCTATGGTGGGAATCAAAGTAAATGAAAAGCAATATTAGTGTTAACCAAGAGTAATTCACATTTTGTCTCAAAAATTGCACATAACACACAGCACAAAGAATCATTAAATTTCACCAAAATCCAAAAGTAATCTAAACATCAATCTTAAAATCGTTATTGACTCTTAACATCCATCTTACCACAAACCATTAATCCTAACATCCGGATGATTTTATGCATAACATTCATGAATACAAGTCTTGGCCTCTAAAACATGATAAATTTCGTGACGTCAATCACAAAAACAAGCTCCATAGGCTTACTTTTCAAATCACTCTCCATTATTGTAGAAAAATCACACTACATTGGATCAATAGGTCTTTAATAAGCTTGTAATGTTAGGCTAAGGTAAAGGTTAAGAGAGAACGGGAAGGATTCATAAGTAAAAGAACTCAATCTCTTAGTTTTAAACACAACCACTTTAAGCACTTGATAACTTTACTTCAACACCCAACTCTTTCAAACATTTTTTTATAAGAGCATCTCTCTCAATAAGTCGCCACTTTTCTTTTCTTTTCTTCTTTCTTTGCCATAATTCACTTCTCTTTTTCTTTTCTTTTGTATTTTGGCATAAGATCATTCACCTCTTTTTTCAATTTTTTTTTCTTTTCTTTTCCACAACCCTCAACTTATCTCCTTTAATGTACTTGGGTTGTGGTAGTGATATTTTTTTTTTCATATTTCCATTCTTATTCCTTTTAAGTGCTTCTCAACAAATGTGTATAACTAAGTTCTTTTAAAAGAAAGGTAAGGATAAAATATTTTTAGGCTCATGAAGATGAGTGAATGGGCTATTGAAAGAAACAAGACTCAAATTCTTTTTCAAGAAAAATCTCAAATAGGTGACTAGCGATAAATATAGCAATGGTAGATTTGAAAGGCTCAAACGGTTCAAAAATGGCCAATATCATGTCCTAAGTAATGTGCATTCTAGGAATTCGCCTCAAGTGATTATCAAATAAGTTCTAGAGCTTGTCAAGACCGCAAAATTATTCACAAAGTAATCACACATAAAACTTCTCTAAATGTTTTAGACTAATCATACAATCTTACCGCAAAATAGAGTCTCAAACCAAATGAAGATTAATACTTAAATTATTTTCAAACTGAAGCAAGATTTAATTTCTTCTAAATGCTATATGCTATCTCAATTAAGCTAATATCATTGACATGTGAATAAACTCTAAGGCTAGCACCAAGCATGCTAAAAACAAACAAAAAGGGAAGACGACACCAAACAATTCACTGAAAAACATGAAAAAAGGAATATGTTTCCTCCTCCACCCCCAACTTAAAATAAGCATTGTCCTCAATGTGAAAGAAAAAGTTAAGGAAAGTCCCTTTGTAGCCAAAAGTGCACAGAAGCTGAAAATTATGCACCACCATTTGAACTACTTCGTATATTTGTCCCTGGAAAAAGAATACGAAAGTAAAACTGGAAAACAACAAAATAATAATAATAAACAAGAAAAAGAAATATAAAAAACAGTCAAAATAAAAGGATATGTTGTGGGTTACCTCCCATGAGCACTAAGTTTTACGTCTTCAGTCAGACGCTCTTATTCTCTCCTAGATAAACATGAACTGAATGCACTAGCAACTGCTTCATTGCCAAATTCGGTGCTTGTATGCTTTGAAGAGGCCTCAAGGATGTCATCAGTAACATCCGTAAATTCTAGCTCGATATATGCTCTTGTGGAGCCATGGGTGAGGGTGGACTCCAATGGATTAAGGTGCTGGACCTTTTTCCATGAATGAGTCAATCATGTATGCTTGGTGGCTTTCGTCCACATCCTTTGATTTTTTCGTTGTTGGGATGTGTAATAACTTACTACTTAGTGTCTTAATGGCATTCAGCTCTTTCAAATTCTGTTGTGTTAGGTTTTGACCATGGGGTGTGGATTGAGCTTGAGAAGGAAACTTACCTCGCTTAGATATACTCAAGTAGCTCATCAACTTGGACACTTGGCTTTTGATCTCTTTATTTTCTTGAACAGCCTGCATAATTAAAGATTCAAGTCTTTGATTAGCCTTACCCTGTGCCTCAATAAAAGCATGTAAAGTGTCTTCTAAAGAACTCCTAGAAGATACAGGTGCATGATATGGTGCAGGGGTTTGTGCAACCTACTGGTTTTCAGACTTCCAGTTGAAATTGGGGTGATTTCGCCATCTTGGATTATAAGTATCAGAGAAGGGTGCCAAAGACTTCTTGTACATGCCTAAGGAATTACATTGTTCCTCATACATCCCTCTCATCTCAACAAATGTGGGGCACTTTTAGGTGAGATGATCTACCCCGCCACGCACAAAACATGGTTTCAATGACGCTGCATGATTAGCTACTTGTGTTGGCTTTGAACTTTTAGTCTTTAACACCTCTAGTTCCCTAGTGAGCATCTCGACCTTGGCCTTAAGGTTATCCTCTTTCCTAAGATGGTAAATTTCACCACCATTTGGGTGCCCTATAGGTCATGACCTATTTGTGCTTTCAGTAGCACTAGGTCCAGTCCAAGTGTGAGCTTTTTGAGCAAGCTCATTGAGGTACTCTATGGCCTCATCAGGATCTTTCTGTAAAAATTCACCATTGGACATCATCTCTACAAATTGGCGCTTTCTATATGTAAGTTCCTCATAAAAATAGCTCACTAAATGCCAATTCTTATACCCATGGTGAGGGCACATACTCAACAACTCCTTAAATCTCTCCCACGATTGATACAAAGTCTCATTATCTTTTTGTGCAAAGATGGAGATTTGCCTTTTTAAAACATTGGTATTATGTTGGGGAAAGTATTTATTAAAGAAGACCCGAGTCATCTCAGTCCACGAACCAATAGATCGTGGTCTCAGTGAGTATAGCCAACTCTTAGCTCTATCCTTCAAAGTGAAAGGAAAGAACTTAAGCCTCACTATGTCAGCAGTTGCACCTTGACTATGAAAAGTAGCAACTACTTCCTTTAACTCCCTAATGTGCACATATGGATTTTCATTTTCCATGCCATGAAATGTAGGGAGTAACTATATCATCCATGTTTTAAGATCTAGTTACGGACTATTAGTTGGAAACATGATGCAAGATGGTCTGGTTATGCGTGTAGGGTGGAGGTAATCATGAAGGGTCCTAGTAGGTTGATCTTCGTGTTCACTTATTTCCTTAGGACTAGATAGGTTATCAAATAAAGGGTTTAAAAAGTTTAATTCTGACTCTAGCACAGGCCTACATGCAAATCTACCCATATCTGACCATGCAAGGTCACAAAATAATAAAAGTACTATAAAAAGAAAGAAGGGAAATAAATAAATAAGGCAGCAAGCTAAAAGAAGGAACGAAGTTACTGCCTTTACAAACTACTGAAAAGAAAAACTATTTACAATTCTTCTACCGTCATGTCTCAAGGTTGACAATCTTCTTTGTATTTAAGCACATCACACCTGTCACGCCTGTCGAGCAACCTTCAGCTTTAATTATCTTTATCATGTTTGACATATCAACAAGATGTTGCCTCATTAAATGATCTAGGCACTTCTCATAGGTGCAAAATTTTCCAATGAGACACCTCAATTCGATAGAGAAACCCCCGTATTTCTTTTTCAAGGCAACTAAGATTTTTTGATCGGTGTCATACTTTACATGCTCATATGCGGGATCATCTTGTATATTACTCAGCATCCCCATGCAAGCAATGCTATCATCACTTTTCCATGATATATAAACTTTATGATCTCTATCACTTTGTGTAGAAGTTCCTCGCTCAAGTTCACTCATGGTGTAGTTGATGACTTCTTTAATAGCTAGTGCTTCAAGGATTCATTGAACCTTTTGGTTCCAAACTTCAAAGTTTTCACCATTCAGTTTTTCATCCTTATCCAACTCAGCCTTTACAATCTTAAGGTTCGAAGCCATGATCAAAATAACTACATGGAGACACATCACTAATCAAACACTAGTACACTCATAACCTTATTCACACACATTTATTTTATAGCTAATTCAAATTAATTCGATGATAATTTAACTTAAGACATTGAATTGAAAGTTCACTATGCTCCCAATCATCTCCCATGTACAAAAGTCCAATCATCATAAATTTAGTCAAATTAGCGCAAAATTTAAGTCCTAGGTGAGAATTCATCTCAACTCTACCAACTTAGAACTCCCACTCAATTCATGTATACTAATAATATTATATAACATGCATATTGCATGATCATGAACATAATAAATCAGTCTAGAATGAAATCACTTTATTTCGTTCATTAAAAAAAGTATAAAAGAAAGACATTAGTTCCAATTCATTAACTTAGATTTATTCCTAAAATTATTTACATATCACAAGCTTCTAGTACAATCTACACTTTTTCTTTCTTTTTCTCATTAGAAAAGATTTTAATAAGTAATTTCTTTGTCAAAAGTTGATCACTTTTGTAATCTTCCAAGTAATATGTAATACCAAAGAATTTTGTTTTCTTATCTATTACTCGTTTTCCTATCTTAATTATCCAAGGATCCCTCTTTTCTACAAAAAAAAAAAAAAAAAAAAAAACTTAAATGTCTTGCACTACAAAGATTTAGAATAACTGTGGTAATACAACGATACGTCTCATTTATGAGAAGACAATGTTTTTCTGCCAATTCTTACTCACTGGCAACCTTCATAAAACTATTTATAAATTTTCGGTCGTGCCTTAGAGTAGTCTTTATAGTGTTGACCCTTATTTGATTTTAATAATGACAAAACACTACTCTAATTGTACTAACAGTTTTATCTAAGTGTTTAAGCGGTAATAGCTTTCAGCAAAGAAACAAGATGTAAGAACTCAACCAGTTTCAAACGCCAAGACAAGACAGAAGATATAGAATAGGCATTAAGGTATTGAAAACAACTATAAATCTCTCATGTTCAAGTACTTAGCTTGTCCTATGGCACTTTTTACAAAAGAATTTTGACAAAACTATTAATTCAAATACTTCCAAGTCAAAAAAGATTTAATACATGAAAAACTAGGTTGAAGGGCAACCCAATCGACTGGAGCATAGGATAGAAGGTCCCCAATCGACTGGTGTAAAGCACCCAGTCGACTGGTAACTAGGATAGTGAGTTCCTAGTCGACTAGTACTTAGGGACCAGTCGACTGGTACTCCCCAATAGCCTAAAAGTCAAGTTTCTCACTTGACCCAGTCGACTGGTACAAGGACCCAATCAACTGGTATTTCAAAAATATGACCGTTTGAGATGCGAGACTTGAGCATTTAACGCACCAAACCTACTAAGTCAGTGTCTAACGACCATATTAATTCAAGGCTATATAAACCCACTTCCATGAGCATTTAAGAAAAAGAGAACACATTCAATTCACAAGTTTGCTCATTAATTCTCAAAAGCTTTGAAAAATTTATTGTTGAGCCATTCTTCAAGCTTATTCTTGAAAAAGAGATACTGTTCTTTTGTAAAAGCATTCATTGCTATCTCTCTACTATTTACTTTACAACAAATCTGATTTATTATAAAAGGGAAAGAGTTGTAATAACTCTTAGAGTGTTTAGGATTAAGCACTTCTTTGTAAGCTTCCGCGAGGAAGGGATTGTAAAGATTGTACAACACTTATGAAGTTGTACAACTAAAAGTTTTAGTGGATTACTTCAAGAAGGTTCCTTAAAGAGAGTGGACGTAGCGTCGAAAGGAATCCGATATTGTCGAACCACTATAAACTGAATTTGTACTTTCTCTTCCTTAAACTCTTTTACTTAAAGCACATTACTTGTCTGTATGCTTTGTACATTTAACAGTTTTTATAAACTTGTAAGTAATTAGCCAAATTTTTTAAAATCCCATTTCACCCCCCTCTTGGGTTTAAACCTCGATTTACAATTGGTATTAGAGCCTTGTTTTCAATTTCAGACTTAAAATCTTTGAGTTAATCCGATGGCATCAAATAGCTATTCCGAAGGACATTCCTATACTAGCCTCCCTTGTTCAATGGCTCCAACTATAACTATTGGAAAAATAGGATGAAAATATTTGTCAAATGACAAGATCACAATCTATGGAGAGTTATTGAGGAAGGATCTAAAATTCCTACAAAGGAAATAACTATTGGAAAAATCAATTATACAATGCCTAAACTCAAAACTGAGTTCAATTAAGAGGATTGTAGAATGATATCTCTAAATAGTAGAGCCACAAGTATTTTACATTGTTCCTTAGATATTTCTGAATATAATGAAATCTCTGCTTGTGTTTTGGCTAAGGAGATTTAGGACAAATTGCAAGTTACATATGAAGAAACTAGCAAAGTTAAAAAATCAAAAATTTAAGTGCTAGTGTTCGAGTATGAATCTTTCAAAATGTCTCCTAATGAAACAATTTCTCAAATACACTCACGTTTGACTACTATTGTTAACGGTTTAAAGCTTCTTGGTAGGAGCATTGAGGAATTTGAACTAATAAGGATAATCTTAAGGTCTTTGCCACCCACTTGGAAAGCAAAATAGACGGCCATAATGGCGGCCAAAGATCTCAACAAACTTGATTTTGAAATACTTCTAGGATCACCATTGACATACGAGATGGAAGAAATGAATCCCATTGTCAATGATGATGAGAAAAAGAAAAAGGTGATGGCTCTCAAAGCCTCTATGAGCAACAAAGAGGAAGAAACAGAAGAAGAGGTGGAGAGCATTGGAAAATCACCTTCTTGCGGAATACCAGGTTGTGATCTTTCCAAACACCCAAGTCCACAATGACTTGTAAGAAACAGGAATCAAACAATCAAAGAAAGAACACAAGCAATTGTTATCGAGGTTTGGCAATGTGCCTACGTCCCCGTGAGCTCCTCCGAGCTCTTTTCACTAAATCAATGGAGTTCTTACAATTACAACAACACCTCTTCAAGAACCCTCTTGTGTTCTTGAAGAACGAAAGAAGAGAAAAAAAAAGTGATAAGAACTAAGTGTTTCCCTGAAATTTTCCCCAAGAAAATTCCAATTACAAAGCCTTGAATCCCCAATCTATACTACTCTCTCTCTAAACAACGAGCCTCTCTTCAGTGAGTCTCTCTTGTGTTTAGTGTCTTTGCACTCTCACACACTATGTGTTCTATTTCACACACATTATGTTATTGCTCCTAGATGATCCTTTATATAGGGCAATGACTACCTCATCCAATCTTTGAGATCAATCTCAACCCTTAGATCTCAAGAACAAAAGACCCATGGCTCTCTAAGAGTCTAAGTGAACATGTGTGTTTTAACCAAGTCCCACGCACCATCTCAAAGTGCTGATTAATTGGTGTCAGGTGTGCTTCGTGCTGAGGCTTAGAACAAGGTGTACCGCGGCTCAGAAGTTGAGAAACTTGTTTCCTTACTGGAGGCCACGACGCGGATAGGCTGGGCCACGGCACAGCTTGGAAAAGTGGAGCTTTCGAACTTGATGGAGGCCGCGATGCCCAAGGCTAGGCCGCGACGCACAGCCATACCTGATGCTGACCATTTTTACTTGTTTAATTCTTTGACAAATCCCAACAAACTCTACCTTTATCTAAGCAATTAAACCTGAACCCATTGTTCAAAGAACTCAGGATCCAATCTCAACTTGAGTCACCATATCAACCGACTCCAATCCTAAAAAGTCCAAGGCAATGATTGAACTTGCTTAAAGGTAGAACTTTAATGCCTAAATCTACAGGATTTTCTTTTATTGCGACTTTGTCCACATGGATGCATCCGTTTGTAACATTTTCCTGAATAAAATGATACCGAACATCCATATACTTAGTCCTTTCATGGAACATCGGGTTCTTACACAAATGCAACGCACTTTATCTATCCAAATACACCACTACCTACTCTTTTAGGACCTTCAACTCTTCCAACAACCTTTTGCACCACATAGCCTCCTTAATGGCTTCCGTAGTGGCTATGCACTCAGCCGCGATTGTTGAGAGTCCTACCACCGGCTACAACTGAGCCTTTAAGTACCTCAGCAACCACTTCATCCCAAGCCAAAGCTCCTTTCCGGGAATCCTCACAAATCTGCTGAAAACACTAATTGCCTGAGAAATGTCAGGTCTAGTGCTTACCATCATGAACATGGCTGATCCAACTGCACTAGAGTAAGGGACCTTTTCCATTTCCTTCTTCTCCTCATCCGTTCCAGGACATCGCTCGCTGGAGAACTTGAAATGACCAGCAAGGGGAATCTTTACTGGTTTACTATCTTCCATAGACACCATCTTTTCTATGTAGGAAGACTGAGAAACCTTCAACATGTTTCTCTCCCTTTCCCGGATTATTCTCATCCCAAGGATCTTTTGTGCAAGGCCAAGATCCTTCCTCTCAAAATTTGAACTGAGTTGAGACTTCAACCTTTCTATCCTCTCCTTGCTGTTACCAACCAACAGCATATCATCAACATAGATGAGGATAATCACCATTTCCTCCACCTTGCATCCAAGTGAGAAAATTTCTATGAAATCTATGCCTTCTCTTTACGTGAACCCCTTTGCCACCAGTCTAGCCTTGTACCAGACTTTATCCCCTTGAGTGTTCCCTTCTTTGATCTTGTAAATCCATTTACAATCTAAAACTCTCTATTTTCCTGGAATGTGCACCAATTCCTAAGAGCTGTTCTTCCTCAAAGAATCCATTTCCTCCTCTATAGCTAGCTTCCATCTTAACAAATCCTTACATCCCATGGCATCAATGTAAGTTTCTGGTTCACTTATCCCTCCTTCTGAATAAGGAGCTGCTGCATTAGCATCCGCAAAACCATATCTCAAAGGTGGTCTGACCAACCTTCTTTCTCAGTCCCTTGTGAGCTGATAGTCATTCTGACTTGATGCATTATCCTCTTCTAGTTCAGCCGCCTCATGAGTGTCCTGAGCTTGACCTTCATTACTGGGCTCTACCTGGTCCGAACCCTCTTGCCTTCCTTGCTCTACCTGAACTGAATTTTCATTGATGCGATGCTCCATAAATACCGAATTGGTTTGCTCACTATCCCCTGCAGGGTTAGTTTTCTTCAAATAGGGAAATAAATGCTCATTAAAAATGACATCCCTACTTATTATGAGTTTAAATCCTTTTGTCTTTAAGAACCACAACCTATACCCCTTAACCCCTTCCCCATATCCTAGAAACACACATTTTCTAGATCATGGGCTAAGTTTATCATCCTTTTGATGTGCAAACGCAGGACATCTAAAAGTCCTAAGGTTTCTTAACTCAGAGCGTTTTCCACTCCACATTTCCTCGGGAGTCTTAAGGTCCATAGCCCTAGAGGGTGTTCTATTAACCAAATATGCAGCAGTTGACACAGCTTCCCCCCAAAAACATTTGGGTAATTCGGAGCCTATTATCATGCACCTAACCTTATCTAGGAGGGTCCTATTCATCCTCTCAACAACTCCATTTTGCTGAGGTGTTTTCATAACCGTTCTATGTCTTAAAATTCCATTTAACTCATAAAATTTGTCAAATTCCTTATTAAAAAATTTTAAGCCATTATTGGATCTTAACACCTTAACTACCCTACCCATTTGAGTTTCTTCCAGCTTTTTCCACAACAAAAATTTATTCAAAGCATCTGACTTATTTTTAAGCAAATAAAACCAAAACTTTCTAGAATAATCATCAATTAAAGACAGAAAGTAAAAATTACTTCCTTGTGTTGGTGTTCTAGCTGGTCCCCAAAGATCGGCATGAATATAGTTAAGAATCCCCTTTAACTTGTGCACTCCGGTGTTGAAGCTAACCCGATGTTGCTTCCCATAAACACAACTCTCACAGAAATCGAGTTTTTCTACCTTGTCACCATCAAGTAACCCATCCTTGCTGAGAACTTGCAGCCCTTTTTCGCTCATATGTCCTAATTGATTGTGCCAAAGTACTGCCTTATCCATCTCAGCCATCAAGCTTGCTACTTGATCCTTGATGTTCGTCTCTCCAGTCATCTCACAGAGACCGTTCTTGATTGCTACTTTGATCACTATCAAAGATCCCTTGGTTACCTTGATCTTTCCTGTTGGGAAACTACCCTAATGATGCCCAGGAGGTGATCTTCCAAACACCCAAGTCTAGAGTGACTTGTACAAAGAAAAAGATAGCCACCAATTAAAGCAAGAAAGAAAAGAACACAAGAAATTTGTTATCGAGGTTCAGCAATATGCCTACGTCCCCGTGAGCTCCTCCAAGCTCTCTGCACTATCTTATAATGGAGTTCTTTACAATCAGCAACACCCTTCCAAGAACTCACAGCTTCTTGAAGAAGAAAAGAAGAAGAAGAAAAAGAAAGTGATAAGAACTAACCCTGGAATTTTCCCAAGAAAATTCCTTTTACAAGCCCTTGAATCCTTTTCTATTCTACTCTCTCTCTTTCTAAACAACCAGCCTCTCTACAGAATCTCTCTTAAGTTTAGTGTCTTTGCACTCTTACAATTGATCCAACTTTTAATCACAAGTTGTTATGTTATAATGAAGCTTGGTGACCCTTTATATAGTGCACCAACTTCTTGTCCAATCTTGAGTGTCATTCTCCACCCTTAGATCTTGATGACCAATCAACCATGGCCCTTGATCAATTCTTACTGATCCTATATGTTTTGAGCATGTCTCACGAACCACTCAAGAGGCTGAAGGATGTGTGTATCAGTGTGCTTGGCACCGCGGCCAGAATAGGGCAGGCCGCGGCCCTAGGCAAAGCACACTTCCTCAAGCTTCTGGGCGCCGCGACCTGGGGTAGGGTGCGCTATGGCCTGACTCTCCTCCAGCTTCCTCTCTTATTGTGTGCCATGGCCTGGACCTCTTCTAGCTTCCTCTCTTGCTGTACGTCGTGGCCTGGACAAGGCTGGGCCTCGGCCTGACCTGAAGCTGAGTTATTTGGTTGTTTGTGTGTTGAGGCACACACCTAGCGTGCTGAGATGCCAAGGACACATGCTTGACCTCTTCTAACCTTGTTTAAACCTTAACCTTGTTTAAACCTTAACCATGTTTAAACCTTAACCATGTTTAAACCTTAGCCAAATACCAATAATCTCTACCTTTGTCTAAGTGTTTAAACCTGAACCTATTATGCAAAGAACTCAGGATCCAAACTAATCTTGAGTCATCATTCAACCGACTCCAATCCTAAGTAGTCTAAGGCAATGATTGAACTTACTTAGAGGTAGAACTTTAGTACCTAAATCCGTAGGGTTTTCTTTCGTGGCCACCTTGTCCACATGGATGCATCCTTTCATAACATTTTTTTTAAATGAAATGGTACTGAACATCCATGTGCTTTGTCCTCTCATGGAACACCAGATTCTTGCACAAGTGCAATGCACTTTGGCTATCCAAATACACCACAACCTGCTCCTCCAGTACCTTCAACTCTTCTAGCAACCCTTTACACCACATAGCCTCCTTGATGGCTTTCGTAGCCGCTATGTAGTCAGCCTCAGTTGTTGAAAGTGCTACCACCGGCTGCAACTGAGCCTTTCAACTTACACAACATCCATTTAAGTTGAAGAAGTAGGAGGTAATCGATCTCCTTTTATCCCGGTCTGCTCCATAGTCCGAATCAGCATAACCCTCAAGGCAGATGGACTTACCCATCTTCTTATAAACCAGTCCTACTTATGGGCTTCCCTTCAAATACCTCAGCAACCACTTCATCCCAAGCCAATGCTCCTTTCCGGGATTACTCATAAACCTACTAAGGACACTCATTGCATGAGCAATGTCAGGTCTAGTGCTTACCATCATGAACATGATTGAACCAACCGCACTAGAGTAGGGGACCTTTTCCATTTCCTTCTTCTCCTCATTCGATTTTGGACATTGATCGCTGGAGAACTTGAAATGACCAGCAAGGGGAACCTTCACTGGTTTGCTGTCTTCCATAGAGAACTTAGATATCATCTTCTCTATGTAGGAAGTTTGAGAGATCTTCAATCTATTTCTCTTCCTTTCTCGGATGATGTACATCCTAAAGATCTTCTGTGCATGGCCAAGATCCTTCATCTTAAAATCCTCACTGAGTTGAGCCTTCAATTTTCTTATCCTCTCCATACTGCTCCCAACCAGCAACATATCATCAACATAGATGAGAATGATCACTACTTCCTTCATCTTGTGCCCCTTGTAATACAAACACGAATCATAGTAGCTCCTAATGAAACCTAGGCTGGTTACAAAGGAATCAAACCTCTTATTCCATTGTCGAGGTGATTGCTTCAGGCCATATAGAGATTTTTTCAATTGGCATACCAAATCTCTCTGCCTTCTTTCCTCATAACCTTCGGGTTACCTCATGTAGATGGTCTCATCAAGCTCTCCATGTAAGAACACTGTCTTCACATCTATTTGCTTGATTTCCCAATTGAATTGGACCACCAATGCTAAAACTATCCTTATTGCCTTGTATTTCACAACTAGTGAGAATATTTCGGTGCAATCTATGCCTTCCTTTTGTGTGAACCCCTTCGCCACTAGCCTAGCTTTATACCAGACTTCATCCCATAGAGTGTTCCCTTCTTTGATCTTGTAGATCCATCTGCAATCCATAACTCTCTGTTTTACTGGTTTGGGCACCAATACCCAAGAGTTGTTCTTCCTCAAAGAATCTATTTCTTCCTCTATAGCTAGTTGCCACTTTGACGAATCCTTATATTCCATGGCTTCCATGTAAGTTTCTGGTTCAACCATCCCCCCTTCTATCCAAGGAGCTGCTACATTAGCATCCACAAACCCATATCTCAAAGGTGGTCTAATCACCGTCCTTTCTCGGTCCCTTGTGAGCTAGTAGTCATTCTGACTTGCTGTATCAACCCCTTCTAGTTCAGCCTCCTTTTGAGTTTCTTGAGCTTAGCCTTCATCAATGGGCTCTACCTGGTCTGAACCCCCTTGCCTTCCTTATTCTACCTGAATCAAATTCTCCTTGATGCGATGCTCCATGAATTTCGGAATGGTTTGCTCACTAGCCCCTGCAGGGTTAGTTTTCTCCAAATAGGAAAATAACAATTCATTACAAATAACATCCCTACTTAGTATGAGTTTCATTCCTTTTGTTTCTAAGGACCACAACCTATGCCCCTTTACCCATCACCATACCCTAGAAACACACATTTTCTAGACCTTCGGTTAAGTTTATCATCCTTTTGATGTGCATATACAGCACACCCAAAGGTCCTAAGGTTGCTTAACTCAGGGGGTTACCCACTCCACATCTCAATAGGAGTCTTGAGCTCTAAAGCTCTAAAGGGTGATCTATTAACCACGTATGCAGTTGTAGACATAGCTTCTCCCCAAAAATATTTTGGTAAACCGGACCCAATTAACATGCACCTAACCTTTTCCATAAGGGTTTTATTCATCCTCTCAGCAACTCCATTTTGCTGAGGGGTTTTCACAACCGTTCTATGTCTTAGAATGCCATTTAATTCATAGAATTTATTAAAATCCTTATTAAAAAATTCTAAGCCATTATCGGTTCTTAACACCTTAACTACCCTGCCTATTTGAGTCTCCAGCAACTTATTCTACACCACAAATTTATTCAAAGCATCCGATTTATTTTTAAGCAAATAAACCCAAACCTTTCTTGAATAATCATCAATTAAAGATAGAAAGTAATGATTACCTCCCTGTGTTGGTTGTTGGATGTTTATCTACCTAAATAAATAAGTAAATAATCGTACTTGTTTTACTTGCAAGTGCACAAGGTCTGTGAGAGCATAGTGTGCAAGTGCGAGATCATTTCCATAGGGATTGGTGAATTTCTATCTAGAATTAATTTCTTTAAGTTAAAAGAGAAATAACACTTGATAGTGAGTGAATAACAATAATGAGAACATAGGGCTATGATATCCACCACTAATTATACTTTCCCACTTACTAAGGTTTCAATGCTCTAGCCTTATCATGAATATCTAATGGTTGCCAACCTAAGGGCTTGGTCCACACCTTAGGCTATTGATCTCCCTATGCAACGAGTTAGGCATGGTGTATACTCTAACTTTTTTCTTTCTTTAAGGGATTTAGCATGGGTGTATACTGAGTTATTCCTTAAGAGAGCATGAGGGCTGTGGAGATCAGCAACCACACGGGACCTAGGGCTTGGTCCGCTCCCAGTTTCCCATGTTGATTAACCCAGGAATCCGGTGTGGATATCCCTTGTTACTAATGTCGAACACAGGACTCGGTCATCCAAATTAATTTGACTAACCTATCCATACCACATGCATACGTTGATCAGGCACATACATATGAGGAATGTAAATATAAACAGGTATTAATCGAGTTAAATATTCTAACAAGGCTGTAGCAAAGATAGTCAATGAATAAATGTGTGGTAAAGTATAACTAGGGCTTCAATCAAGCTCTATAAGAGTTTAGTTACATATACTAAGTAAAGTAAACATGCTAAACATAATTAAGTAAAAAACAGAAAACTAAAACCGAAGAAGACTCGGGAGATGAGTCATCAATTCTTCTCCTAAGCTCTCTATTTCGAGTCTCAAACTAAAAGTGTGTGATATATGTTTTACAGGGTTATTTATAGGGTCTTCATGGTGTCATAAAACCCTAATTCCGTTTTGGAGTCAGAAGATATCTTTCCAATTCTGGCTCTGCTGCCTCTGGAGTAATTGCACTCGAGTGTATGCGGGATGCGCTCAATCGCATGTGTGCACTCGAGCCTTCTTCAAGTGCGCTCGTGTGCTTGTGCACTCGATCATAAGAGAGGTGCGCTCGAGCACACTTTGCTGGAGGGCAGAAATTCACTATTTGCTTCTAACAACTCCATTTTGTTATCTTTTTGTCCAAGTCCTATGAAAAACACATAAAACACAAAAAATGAAGTATAATCTACTAAAATAGATAAGTAAAGAGTCTAATAAGTGTAAATTAAAGGGCTTAAATATGACTATTTAAGCACTTATCACACCCCCAAACTTACATATCGCTAGTCCCTTAGCAATACAAAATTAAAGACTAAGTTAGAACAAAGTTTTAAAGATAAATTCATTTCCATGATATTCAGAAGTTTAGGTTGTGCATAAAACGATGATAACCGTTCATGAGTAAGTTTAAAATAAAAACACTTTTTGGATTGTAAAAGGATTTTCAAATGCTCATGTTACTCACCTAAAGCTGGCCTAAGGCATTACAAGTTTGATTTGTGTGTGATGATATAGCATATATAAGATGGGACTTCCACATAATTTTAGTGTATAGTGTTTCGGTGCCCAAACTTTTATCGAATTTCTTATCAGAGAGAACAAAATGGCATAATACTTGCTTCTTCTTTCTTTTTCTTTTTATCATGTGATTTTTGCCATGTTGAGTTCTATTGAGCTTTCTATTTGACCCTTGTAACGAGTGTTTGGCCAATGACTCCCAAACCAGATGGTTTTAAGGCATTAGGTGTAAAGATACCCCTAAAGACTTACTAACTCGAGTCAAAAAGGCTACGGAACTAACAGGTTTTTATACTTCTTAATAAAATTCCCACCTTTTGACGTGAACGCTCAATGCTTACTGAGGCAAAAGGCCCAGTTACTCAGTGGAAATTTGTGATTTATGGTCATTAAAGGCTTATTTCCCACCTTTTGACGTGAGCACTCAATGTTTACTGAGGTAAGAGGCCCAGTTACTCAGTGGAAAGTTTTTAATGATTATTAGAAGCTTTTTAATCACTTCTTGCATTATAGACAGTTTTCCTTGTTTTTCTTATGCCAAAGGGTTCTTTTCAACAAGTTATCTGATTACCGTTTAGGTTATGGAAACGTAGACAAAAAAAATTGTATGTCATACCCCACACAAATGTGTTCTAATTGTGCTTGTGCAAAATTGGATCAAACTCGTGAGTTCTTAGGTGCCTTGAGGTAGGTAACTAAACTTTGTTAAATTCCCATTGCAAGACTATGTGTTCTCGCTTTTAAGTTTACTAATGAAGTGTTATCAAATTTTTAAATCAACCAAATTTTTTTGGCTTATCAAAAGAATATACATTTATCTTCTTAAAAAAAAAAAACTATGACTTAGTGTGTGCATGTGTTTTAAGTGCGTGTGTGATAGTATCTAGCATCTCCCACTACCCCCAAACTTAAAATGCACATTGTCCCCAATGTGTGTGTGGCATGGAAAGATCTGACCTGGGAGATCGAGAACTAGGTTGCCTGCTTGCTTGTACACGCCCCCAAACTTGAATTGGATGCACGCACTAAGTACCTGACAAAGGAAAACAAAAGTTGTTCCGGAAAACAAAATAATAGATATGAAAATATGACTATAAAAAGAAAAGTACTAAATAAAAAGGATATGTCTGGGGTGCCTCCCATGAGCGTTAAGTTTAACGTCTTCAGCCAGACAGGGTATCCTCTCACTGCTGATCATCAGTGGGTGCAGTCGGGAAGGTACCGGGTGCAAGAGATAGGCGGTCAAGGATGGACTGTAGCATGGCCTCCTATCGTGTGAACTATGCCTCTAACCCATCAATTCGCTGATGGATCAGACGGGATGCCTCACAATCCTCTTGGTGAATGTCGAAAAACTCACAGCGGAAGGAGGATAGCTCATCTAGGAGGTGCTGATACTCCATGGATCCCATGTCTATCTGGTCTTCCTCCCATGAAGGGTTCACCGGTGGATGCTTGGCCTCCATCGGATCATCTGCAATAGGCTCGGTGGCTGGTATCTGTGCCCGGGGTCCTTGGGGCATGTGTGACTGGCTGAGGCTCCACTGTGCTCTCCCAAAGAATGGATGGTCACTAACCGGGCCAGCTATAGAGGAACTTCTAACCCCCTTCTTCTTGAAGATATGACTGAGCAAGAAGGGGAAAAGAAGGCCCCAGGCATTAGTTGTGGTCGTCTGTCGGTTATGCACCCCATCCTAGAACTTGTGTATCTGACTCCATATGACTGCTGGGATGGAGCACCAATGACCTCGGTGAAAGGCGTAGATAACCTGTAGGAACTGATCCCGCCTCTGTGTCTTGTGCCCCAAAGGACACATATTACGCTGCAGGACTGAATCGACGAACCATAGACTGGGAGGCAACCTCGACCAGCTCCCCGCATTGTTGTGGCAGTCTACATACTGTCCCGCACACATATCCACAATGATGTGTAGGAGAGGGAACGAGTCAGGCTGCTCCTCTATGTGGCTGTCTTCTAGTGGGGACTCATCATAGTAGTGCAAAGAGCTTGCTATGTCAGTGGTGGTCAGCTCTATGAACCTGCCCTGGACCGAGGAAGATAAAAGCTCTGGTCTGGTGTAGTCGTAAGTTAGGTTCTCATAGAAATTGACCACAAATTGTGTGTAGGCCATCGAGAAGACCGGCTTGAATAGCTGCTTGAGACCCCCGTTCTTGAATTCTTGGACCGTCCATCTTGTGGAGTCCAAAGTCTTGAAGTCCTCTTCTACATTGAATGTTGTTTCGAACAGTATTTCACGCTGTTTGAAACTGGGTCGGGATGAATGATGGCAACTGCTAGAGGCACGGGATGTGGAAGCCATATTTCAGAATCTGGATCTGTCTTGCTGTCAAAATTACGCTTGATCGCAAATACTGTGCGCTCGAGCGCGTATAGTGTGCGCTCGATCGCAAGACTGAAATAGTAAAAAAAGGTTATAGAAAGAATTTAATTAAGGTAAAAAGTGGGAACGATACAGTCATACCGATTTGTAGTGGCCTCAGTACCACTAACCTTGATAGAGGCACTTAAGCTATATGTTGAGCAAGTGAATTTTCTCAAGTGCTCTCTATGGTAGCTTTTAAGGCTACGTCTCTTTAAAAAGGCAATTAGGGCCCCCATCAGGTGGTTCTAAGTCTGTTGATAGCTGCTCTGTCTCCAATTTAGGTACCTAGTAGATAAAACAATGAGGGGTAGTATTAGTAAGTACATGATTTTTAACTTGAGGATTATACTTACTTGAAGGTTTAAGTGTGCTCTTGATGGTGTGCACAACTCCGTGGACATCTTTAATCACATTATCTTCCAGCCCAAATCCTAATCCTATGTCATCATGGATGGTCTTCATTGGATCAGTGAAATGAGCTTTGGACACTTTCTCATTAATACCATGTATGAAGCTTACATTGTGACACTTATCATCAGTCCTATGAGGGTCTATTGTATTAAAGATTTTAAATTCTTTCTCTTCATCATTTACTCTCATTGTGACAATACCTCTTTTTACATTAATGTTTGTGTCAGCGGTGATCATAAATGGTCTCCCTAGAATGATAGGGAGTGATACAAGCATTTGGCACTCCTCCATGTCTAATACAATAAAATCAGCAGCTAAAATAAATTTACCTACTCTTACCAAAACATCCTCGAGGATAACTTTAGGTCGTTTAATGCTTCTGTCAGCCAATTGTAACGTAATGGAGGTTGGTTAGAGCTCCCCCAAACCTAGTGTCGCAAATACACTGTAAGGTAGTAAATTGACACTTGCTCCTAGGTCCAATAATGCATGTTCAAACAGCTGGTCACCTAGCCTGCAAGGAATAGTGAAGCTACCCGAATCTTTTAGTTTAGGTGGTAATTTTCTCAATAATACAGCACTCACCTCTTCAGTTAAGGCTACTGTCTCATGCTCCTGAAACTTCAGTGGTGGTTAGTGCAACAATCTTTTAAAAACTTAGCATAAGCAGGTAGTTGTTTTATTGCCTCTAATAAAGGAATATTTATTTCTACCTTTTTCAAGGTTTCAAATATGTCAATCATTTTAGTTTCCTTTTTAGGATTTACTAACCTTTGAAGGAAGGGTGGAGGTGTATTTACCTTTTCTATCTCTCTTACCTTGGATGTGGAGGTCTAATCCGGAGCTGTTTATGTAGGCTCGTTGGTGCCGATGACCTTTCCACTTCTTAAAGTTGTTATGGCATTTAACTGCTAGTGTCCTCTTGGATTAGGTAGTGGCTGGGCCGGGAGCTCTCTTTGTTTTCTGCTACTCAATTCCTTGGCCAACTGTCCCATTTGTACCTCTAGCCCTTGAATGGCTTGATCGTGCTTGGCAGTGATTTGCCTCATTTCAGTCTGAAATAGCCTTGACTCTTCTATGAATTGTTCATGTTTATTTAGGATCTGTTGTTGCTGAGTCGCTAGTTGCCTCACAAGAATTTCGAGGTCATTCTTCTTGGGTTCAGGAGAAGTTTGAGCTGCTGGTTGGAAATTTCTTTGCTGCCCTTAATTGTTTTGGTTGTTGCTCCATGAGAAGTTCGGGTGATCCTGCCATCCAGGGTTGTATGTGTTGGCATAGGGATTGTTCTTTGGCGGATAATTGTTCGGACCCACAAAGTTGGTTTGCTCATGATCTGCAGATGAATATAAAGGATAAGTATTAGTATCATGATCAAACTATGAGCAAATGGCACATACCTGTAGTGGTGCGGCTGATGGGTTAGTAAAGGTGTTCTGAGCGGCCATGGCTTTCACTAATAGGTCAATTTTCCTTTCCATGGTGGCTATTTGAGGAGATGATCCTCCGTTCATGCTTACCTCATACATACCCTTACTTTTGGTTATGTGTCTACCTCGAAAGGAGAACTGCTGTGTGTGTTCGCTTAGGGTTTTGAACAATTCCATCGCCTCTTCGCTGCTCTTTTCCATCAGCACTCCTCCACAACCTTAATCAACAATATTTTTGTTAGAATCACTAAAACCTTCATAAAAGGCTTGTACCAGTTCATCTTGGGGTAGGTTGTGGTGTGGGCACTTGAGTAGTAGCTCGTTGAAGTGTCCCCAGGCCTCGAAGAATAGATCTCCATCCTTTTGTTGGAAGGATTGTATTTCTTTCCTCATTTGCCTTGTCTTCTGGGCTAGAAAGAACTTCTTTAGAAATTTGCTCACCAACTCCTCCCAAGTGTGGATGGAAACTGCAGACAAAGAATTATACCATAATTTAGCATTATCTTTCAAGGAAAAAGGGAAAAGAATTAACCTTATTCCTTCTTGGTCTAAGCCTCGGATGTGCTGGAATTTGCAGAGGTCAAAGAACTCTCGAAGGTGCAAATGAGGATCCTCACTAGGTGTACCCCTAAAATGAGTTAGTGCACTGAGATATGTAATAGTTTCCTTTCGCCTCAAGTTGATACGCAATGCACGAAGGTTGTTCGAGGTTTTGCGGGATGAAGGATTGCTTCATCGGCCTCCGCTCAGGTGGTTGCTGTTCAGCTATTTGTTCTGCCATTGGTGGTGTCTTTTCCTCACTCCTTTCTCCTACCTCTTTCGGGTTATCCTTAAACCTTTGTCAGATTGACCTCTCAAGCTCGGGATCAAAGGGAAGGAATGCTGAATTCTTGGACCGTCGTCCGTGCATGAATCGATGGCAGTTACTTGAGGGCAGCAGTCAACTACTGCTGCTCGGATTACTCTCTGCCTCAATTGCACTCGATCGCACAATACAGTGCGCTCGATCGCAAGTGGTACAGAAGGCTTCCTGGAGTACCTGAAACAGAGAAAAAGGAATTGATTAGGGTTTTTAGTAAAACGAAAAATATAAGATAAGAACATAATAAAATAATGGTAACTAAATGAGAATTTAATTCTAAAAGAAATTTAGCGCAATCCCCGGCAACGGCGCCAAAAACTTGTTGGACGTTTATCTACCTAAATAAATAAGTAAATAATCGTACTTGTTTTACTTACAAGTGCACAAGGTTTGTGGTAGCATAGTGTGCAAGTGCGAGATCATTTCCATAAGGATTGATGAATTTCTATCTAAAATTAATTTCTTTAAGTTAAAAGAGAAATAACAGTTGATAGTGAGTGAATATCAATAATGAGAACATAAGGCTATGATATCCACCACTAATTATACTTTCCCACTTACTAAGGTTTCAATGCTCTAACCTTATCATGAATATCTAATGGTTGCCAACCTAAGGGCTTGGTCCACACCTTAGGCTATTGATCTCCCTATGCAACGAGTTAGGCATGGTGTATACTCTAACTCTTTTCTCTCTTTAAGGGATTCAGCATGGGTGTATACTGAGTTGTTCCTTAAGAGAGCATGGGCATAGTCCGCTCCCGGTTTTCTATGTTGATTAACCCAGGAATCCGGTGTGGATATCCTTTGTTACTAATGTCGAACCCAGGACTTGGTCATCCAAATTAATTTGACTAACCTATCCATACCACATGCATACGTTGATCAGGCACATACATATGAGGAATGTAAATATAAATAGGTATTAATCAAGTTAAATATTCTAACAAGGCTGTAGCAAAGATAGTCAATGAATAAATGTGTGGTAAAGCATAACTAGGGCTTCAATCGAGCCCTATAAGAGTTTTGTTACACATACTAAGTAAAGTAAACATGCTAAACATAATTAAGTAAAAAACAGAAAACTAAAACCGAAGAAGACTCGGGAGACGAGTCGTCAATTCTTCTCCTAAGCTCTCTACTTCGAGTCTCAAACAAAAGGTGTGTGATATGTGTTTTACAGGGCTATTTATAGGATCTTCATGGTGTCACAAAACCCTAATTCCGTTTTGGAGTCGGAAGACATCTTTCCAATTCTGGCTCTGCCACCTCTAGAGTAATTGCGCTCAAGCGTATGCGGGATGCGCTCGATCGCATGTGTGCACTCGAGCCTTCTTCAAGTGCGCTTGTGTGTTTGTGCGCTCGATCATAAGGGAGCTACACTCGAGTGCACCTTGCTGGAGGGCAGAACTTCACTCTTTTCTTCTAACAGCTCCATTTTGTTATCTTTTTGTCCAAGTCCTGTGAAAAACACATAAAACACAAAAATGAAGTATAATCTACTAAAATAGATAAGTAAAGAGTCTAACAAGTGTAAATTAAGGGGCTTAAATATGACTATTTAAGCACTTATCATTGGTGTCCTTGCTGGTCCCTAAAAATCCGCATGGATGTAGTCAAGAATCCCTTTAGACTTGTGCACTCCGGTGTTGAAGCTGACCCGATGTTGCTTCCCAAGAATGCAACTCTCACAGAAATCCAGTTTCTCTACTTTGTCACAACCAAGTAGACCATCCTTGATGAGAACTTGCAGCCCCTCTTCGCTCATATGTCCCAAGCGATTGTGCCAAAGTGTTGCCTTATCCATCTCAGCCATCAAGCTTGCTGCTTGATCATTGATTTCTGTCTCACCGATCATCTCATAAAGTCCATCTTTGATTGCTACTTTGATCACTATCAAAGAACCCTTAGTTACCTTGATCTTTCCTCCCTCAGCTTTGTATGTATACCCCATGGAATCCAGCTGCCCCAGTGAGATCAAATTTCTCCTCAAATCCGGGAGATACCTTACATTTCGCAGTAGCCTTGTGACTCCATCAAACATCCTCAACTGGATGTCTCCTATCCCCCTCACTTGGCAAGAATTGTCATTCCCTAAGAAAACCCTTCCATCATTGATTTCCTTGAAATTCTTGAACCATTCCTTGTGAGGGAACATGTGATAAGTGCACCCAGAATCCAGAATCCATTTCTCACTGCCTTGCCTCCTGCTCATATTTGAGCACACAACAAAAACATCATCTTGCTGTTCTCCTTTGGCAACCGAAGCCTCTCCATTGTTGGTATGGCTTCTCCCTCTCTCATCTCACAACCTCTTCTTGCAATCTTATTTGAAGTGACACTCCTTGTTGTAGTAGAAGCACCTCTTTCCTCCAAATTTTGGTTTGGAATGTGCTCTCCCATGGCTCTGCCCTCTACCTCTTGATTTCTCCCGATAGTTGCCATGAATGCTACTGCCATTCCAAGTTGCTGATCTTCATCTTACGAACAGCCTTTCCCTACTTGATGCCTCCCTACTCTTGGCTTTGAAATCATAAGCCCTTTTAGCATTGACCACAATTTCTTTGGTTAGTGTATCTCTTCCATATTCAACAGCATTAATTAAACTATCAAAACAATCAGGAAGAGAATTTAATAACATAACAACCAATTGTTCATCCGGGAATTTAATACTACAACTAGCCAAATCTTGAGCCAGTTTATTAAAGACATCAAGATTATCTTGTAACTCTTTATTAGGATCCATTTTAAAAGTAAACATTCTTTTAAGAAGATAAATCTTGTTAGGGAGAGTTTTAGTAAGAAACAACTCATCTAGTTTCTTCCATATGACAGTAGGATCTTCCAAGTCTCCACACTCCCTTGTGACACTATCCGACATGTGTAGGAAGATGGTGTTGTATTATATCTTCTTCATCTTAATCTGCTGGTCCTCCGTGATACTTGCTGGAAAAGCATCATCTTCCCCAATAGCCAAGTCTACCTTCTGTTGCATAAGAACAGCCTTGATCTTTCGCTTCCACAGGGAAAAATCTCCCTTTCCATCAAACTTCTCAACAAAGAAATTTGAACCCATCTTGCGGAGATGATCCCAGATTTGTGTAGCACCCACAAATGCTTTCCAACTTCTTTTAAACCTCAAGAACATGATCGAAGATGGATCTCAACACCGTTCTTGAATCAACCTCAAGAACACGATCTGATCATGATCTTTACTCCGTTCTTGAATCACCCAAGAAGTTTGTTCTTTAATTCTTAGAGTCTTGCTCCGAAACCTTCTATTCTTTCTCTGATACCCAGCTGTGTAAGTTCTGATACCACTGTTTGGAAACCACCCTGATGATGCCCAAGAGATGATCTTCCAAACACCCAAGTCTAGAGTGACTTGTATAAAGAAAAAGATAGCCACCAATCAAAGTAAGAAAGAAAAGAACACAAAAAATTTGTTATCGAGGTTCCGCAATATACCTACATCCCCGTGAGCCGCTCTGAGCTCTCTGCACTATCTTATCAATGGAGTTCCTTACAATCAGCAACACCCTTCCAAGAACTCACAGGTTCTTGAAGAACAAAAGAAGAAGAAGAAGAAGAAGAAGAAAGTGATAAGAACTAAGCCTGGAATTTTCCCAAGACAATTACCTTTATAAGCCCTTGAATCCCTTTCTGTTCTACTCTCTCTCTTTCTAAACAATCAGCCTCTCTATAGAACCTCTCTTGAGTTTAGTGTCTTTGCACTCTTACAATTAATCTCACTTTTAATCACAAGTTGTTATGTTATAATGAAGCTTGGTGACCCTTTATATAGTACATCAACTTCTTGTCCAATCTTGAGTGTCATTCTCCACCCTGAGATCTTGATGACCAATCAACTTTGGCCCTTGATCAATCCTTAGTGATCCTATATGTTTTGAGTATGTCTCACGAACCACTCAAGAGGCTGAAAGATGTGTGCATCAGTGTGCCTAGCACCGCGACCTAGAACAGGGCAGGCCGCAGCCCTGGGCAAAGCACACTTCCTCAAGCTTCTGGGCACCGTGGCCTGGGGTAGGGTGCGCCGCGGCCTGGCCCTCCTCCAGCTTCCTCTCTTGCTGTGCATCGCGGTTTGGACAAGGCTAGACCATGGCCTGACCTGAAGCTGAGCCATTTGGTTGCTTGTGTACTGAGGCACACACCTAGTATGCTGAGCTGCCAAGGACACGTGCTTGACCTCTTCCAACATTGTTGAAACCTTAACCTTGTTTAAACCTTAAACATGTTTAAACCTTAGACAAATACCACCATTTCCTCCCTTTGCTTTGTGTACCCAATGGAATCTAGCTGCCCCAATGAGATCAAATTTCTTCTTAAATCCGGAAGATATCTCACATTCTGCAGTAGCCTTGTAACTCCATCAAACATCCTCAATTGGATGTCTCCCATACCCCTCACTTGGCATAAAGTATTGTTCCCCAAGAAAACCATTCCCCCATCAGTTTCCTTGAAATTCTTGAACCAATCCCAGTGAGGGCACATGTAATAAGTGCACCCAAAATCCAAGATCCATTTCCTACTGCCTTGCCACTTGCTCACATTTGAGCACATAACAAGAACATCATCTTATTGTTCTCCCTTGGAAACCGAAGCCTCTCCATCATTGGTATGGCTTCTTCCTCTCTCATCCCTCATCATCTTCTTGCAATCTTTCTTGAAATGACCCTCCTTATGGCAATAGTAGCATCTTTTTCCTCCAAATCTCGGTTTAGAGTGCGTTCTCCCATGACTTTGTCCTCTACCTTGTGGTTTGTCCCGGTAGTAGCCATATATGTTGCTGCCATACCGAGTTGCTGGCATTTCTCTAACGAACAAACCCTCTCCACTTGATGGTTCCCTCATCTTGGCTTTGAAATCATGAGCCCTTATAGCATTAATCACAATTTCTTTGGTTAGTGTATCTCTTCCATAGTTAATAGCATTAATCAAGCTTTCAAAACAATCAGGAAGAGAATTCAACAAAATAATAGCCAATTGTTCATTGGGGAATGTTATACTACAACTAGCCAAATCTTGAACTAGTTTATTAAACATATCAAGATTATCTTGTAACTCTTTATTATGATCCATTTTAAAACCAAAGATTCGTTTAAGAAGATATATCTTATTAGGGAGAGTCTTGGTAAGAAATAACTCATCTAGTTTCTTCCAAATGATAGATGGATCTTCTGTGTCTCCACATTCCCTTTTCACACTGTCCGATATGTACAGGAAGATGGTGTTGTATGCCATCTTTTTCATCTCATTCCGCTGGACCTCTGTGATACTTGCTGGAAAATCATCATCTTCTTCAATAGCCAAGTCCACCTTTTGTTGCATAAGAACAACCTTGATTTTCTGATTCCAAAGGGCAAAGTCTCTCTTTCCATCAAACTTCTCAACAATAAAATTTGAACCCATCTTGCAGAAAAAATCCCAGATTTATGCAGCACCCACAATTGGTTTCCAACTTCTAAATCTTGAGAACACGATCAAATCTGGATCCCAGTACCATTCTTGAACCTTAATAACCCAATCAGATCTTGATCTCAACTCCGTTCTTGAATCACGCAAGAAGTTTCCTTTGATTCTTGGAGCCTTGCTCCGATCTAGCTCTGATTCCACTGTATCACCACTAAAGAATCCTTTGATTCTTGGAACCGAGCTTTGATACCACTGTTAGAAAATCACCTTCTTGCGGAATCCCAAGTTGCGATCTTTCCAAACACCCAAGTCCACAATGACTTGTAAGAAACAGGAATCAAACAATCAAAGAAATAACACAAACAAATGTTATCGAGGTTCGAAAATGTGCCTACGTCCCCATGAGCTCCTCCGAGCTCTCAGCACTAAATCAATGGAGTTCTTACAATTACAGCAACACCTCTTCAAGAACCCTCTTGTGTTCTTGAAGAACGAAAGAAGAGGAAAAAAAAGTGATAAGAACTAAGTGTTTCCTTGGAATTTTCCCCAAGAAAATTCCAATTACAAAGCCCTTGAATCCCCAATCTATACTACTCTCTTTCTAAACAACGAGCCTCTCTTCAATGAGTCTCTCTTGTGTTTAGTGTCTTTGCACTCTCACACACCATGTGTTCTATTTCACACACATTATGTTATTACTCCTAGATAATCCTTTATATAGGGCAATGACCATCTCATCCAATCTTTGAGATCAATCTCAACCCTTAGATCTCAAGAACCAAAGACCCATGGCTCTCTAAGAGTCTAAGTGAACCTGTGCGTTATAACCAAGTCCCACGCACCATCTCAAAGTGTTGATTAATTGGTGTCAGGTGTGCTTCGTGCTGAGGCTTGGAACAAGGTGTGTCGCGGCTTAGAGGTGGGAAAACTTGCTGCCTTGCTGGAGGCCGTCGTGGCCTAGAAGGGGGAGCTTCCGAACTTACTGGAGGCCGCGGCACCCAAGGCTGGGCCGCGGTGTATAGTCATACCTGATGCTGACCATTTTCACTTGTTTAATTCTTTGACAAATCCCAACAGAGAGAAACGAAGAAGATGATGAGATGGCTCTAATCACTAAGAGGTTTCACAGATTCTTGAAGAAGAGCAAGAAACCTTACACAAATGATCCCACTTCAAAAAGAGAGCCGCTTGAGTGTTATGGTTGTAAGAAGCCCAATCACATCAAGGCCGATTGTATAATGACAAACAAACTATATAAGACCTTCAAAACGAAAGCTATGATTGCAACAACTTAGAGTGATGACGAAGAAGAAGAATCCTCAGACAATGAGGTCGGATACTAGGAGATTGCCAACCTATGTCTAATGGAAATCGATGAGGAAAATGAGGTATCAAAATTTTCCCCTTCTA
This sequence comes from Bretschneidera sinensis, assembly GCA_023935145.1. NCBI lineage: Eukaryota > Viridiplantae > Streptophyta > Magnoliopsida > Brassicales > Akaniaceae > Bretschneidera > Bretschneidera sinensis. Next base: position 37,436,390 of record CM043705.1, read on the forward strand.
ATAATAACATTGTTAGTAGTAGTGAAGAATTAATAGAGGCCATAAATGAAATACATGAAGAATTGAAGAAATTCGATTCTAGGAATATCATCCTCAAAAAAGAAGTGTCATCTCTTTCTAAAGAGATAGAAGGCTTAAAAGAAGAAAAAGAAAAATTATCTTCCTTGCTTTATAATTCTTCTCAAGATTTTATTAAAGATGAAAATGAAAACATAAAGAAGAAAATAATCGAATTGAATGGCACTATATCAAGACTTATGCTTGGAAAAGAAAAGCTAGATGAAGTGTTATCTTGCCAAAGATTAAATGGAGAAAAATCCAGGTTGGGTTATTCTCCATTAGGCAAGCAAAAATCAAAAGAGACTTTATTGATGAAAGCAACATGTGTGAATGAAGCCTCTACTTCCAAGGCCACTAGCAAGGTTAAAAGCACTCCTTCAATATACACTAGTAGGTCTAAAAATGTGAATTCTAATGCATATACAAGAATTAAGCATCCTAGAAATACTCATGGATATATGTATGCTCACTTAAGAAATGCAAATGCTAGGAACAATCATTCAAGAAATGCATATACACTTCCTAGGAATAACCATCATATGCATCCTAGAGATAATATGTATACTCAAAACTTACACACTACACATGTATATCCTAGGAATTACGATCATGTGTATCCTAGAAATAATATGCATGTTCATAATAATGCAAGCACATATCCTAGAAATCGTCATCATGCATATCCTAGAAATGACATGTATGTTCATAATCTTCACAATAAAGACATGCATCCTAGGAATATTTATCCAAGGAACTATAGATATGCACAACTAAGAAATCATAGAAATTTTAATAACTATTATCCTAGGAGTGTGCATCATCAACATGTCTATAAATATATAACACCTTACAATGTTAAGAAAGTATGGGTCCCTAAATGAACTATATTTTCTAGGACTAACCCCAAAGGACCCAAGAAATTTTGAGTACCTTAGAGTGCAATTGTGTATCCTTGCGTGATGTAGATATGTCTCCATACTAAGGAAAAAGGTAACTATTGGTACCTTGATATGGATGCTCAAAGCACATAACCGGTGATCGAAGTGTATTCAAAAAGCTAACTCTAAGAGATAGCGGACATGTCACCATTAGAGACAACACAAAAATAAAGATCATTGGGCATGAAAAAGTTGGTAATGATTTATCAACCATTGATCATGTATTATTTGTGCAAGGCCTTAAGGCAAATTTACTAAGTATTAGTCAACTATGTGACAAAGGCAACAAAGTCATATTTGAAACCTCTCATTGTCTAGTTATAGACATCAAGAGTAACAAGATCAAGTTTGTTGGCCATAGACACGAAAATGTCTATATAGTTGATTTAAAATCCTTGCATTCGGAAAATGAAAAACGTTTTCCCACATTTAGTGAAAACCCATAGCTATAGCATAGAAGGCTTGGTCATATGAATATGGATTTGCTTAAAATCATTTCAAGAAAAGACTTAATCATTGGACTTCTGAAAATCAATTTTGAAAAAGACAAGGTGTGTGATGATTATCAAATGGGAAAACAAACTAGAATTTCTTTTAAATGAAAAAATGTAGTCTCAACTACTAGACCATTGGAACTTTTGCATATGGACTTATTTAGTCCAATAAGTACCATTAGTCTAGGTGGACATCAATATGCTCTTGTTATTGTTGATGACTATTCAAGATATACCTTTGTTATCTTTATTGAATATAAGGATAAAGCTTACAAAAGATTTCAAAACTTTTGTAAAAAGGTTCAAAATGAAAAAGGAATTTGTATTTTAAGCATTAGAATTGATCACAACTTTTTGACTCCTAGAACTCCTCAACAAAATGGATTTGTTGAGAGGAAAAATAGAGTTCTAGAAGAATTTGTAATAACAGTGCTTTGTGAAAATAGCTTGTCAAAATATTTTTGGGCGGAAGTCGTAAACACTTCTTGCTATGTCTTAAATAGAGTTTTAATTAGGCCTATGCTTAACAAAACTCCATATGAATTATGGAAAGGTAGAAAGCCTAATATCTCCTATTTTTATGCTTTTAGTTGTAAATGCTTTATCCTAAATAACAATAAAACTAACTTGGATAAATTTGACTCATAGACCAATGAGGGGATATTCTTAGGATATTCAACCTCTAATAAAGCTTATAGAGTCTTTAACAAAAGAATACTAGTGGTAAAAGAATCCATACATATAGCCTTTGATTAGTCTAACCCAATTAGTAGTAGAGTAGTTTCTTTCAATGATGATGATGATGATGCTGATTTCATTCCATGAACGAAAATAGGTTCCCATTGTTGACCCAAATGACAGCCCACTTCAAACAAGTCAAGATGTAAAAGCTCTCAATCCCAATCAACCATCTACAAGTCAACAAGATGATAGTCTTCCCAAAGATTGGAAGTATGTAAATTATCACTCAATCGATCAAGTGATTGGTGATCCTTCACTAGGGGTCAGAACTCGTTCCTGTATTAGAAATATTTGCAATTGTGTAGCTCATTTATCTCAAATAGAACCTAAGACTTTTGTAGAAGCCAAGAAGGATGTTGATTGGATAAATGCTATGCAAGAAGAAATAAATCAATTTGAAAGAAACAATATATGGAATGTAGTTCCTAGACTAAACAATCATACAATAATAGGAACTAAATGGGTATTTAGAAATAAGATGGATGAAAATAGAATAGTAACTACAAACAAGGCTAGACTAGTTACTAAGGAATATAACCAAGAAGAAGGAATAGACTTTGATGAGACCTATGCTCTCGTAGCTAGATTAGAAGCTATTCGAATGTTTTTATCCTTTGCATGTTTTAACAAGTTTAAGTTATTTCAAATGGATGTAAAAAGTACCTTTTTAAATGGCTTTATAGAAGAAGAGGTGTATGTTGAGCAACCTCTTAGATTTGAAAATCCTAGTCTTCAAAATCATGTTTATAAGCTTTCTAAAGCTCTATATGGTTTGAAGCAAGCTCCAAGAGCATGGTATGAAAGATTAAGTTATATTTTACTTAAAAATAATTTTACAAGAGGAAAAGTAGACACAACTCTCTTCACAAAAACTCACAAAAATGACACACCACTAGTCCAACTATATGTTAATGATATCATATTTGGTGCTACTAATGAATCTATGTGTTAATAGTTTGCTAAGTGTATGCAAGGTGAATTTGAAATGAGCATGATGGGAGAACTTACCTACTTCCTTGGAATTCAAATCAAACAATTGAAAGGAGGCATCTTCATTAATCATTCAAAATACACTAAGGACCTATTAAAGAGGTTCAGGATGGAAAGCTCAAAGTCACTTGGCACTCCTATAACCACTTCTACAAAACTTGACCTTGATGAAAGAGGTAAGTGTGTAGACACTAAAACTTATAGAAGCATGATATAAGCTTTAATTTATTTAACTACAAGTAATCCTGATATAATGTTCAGTGTATACATGTGTGCTAGATTTCAAGTTAATCCTTAGGAATCACATGTGATTGCAGTAAAAAGAATCCTTAGATATCTACAAGGAACTCAAAACCTAGGATTATAGTACTCTAGAGATTCATCTTTTGAGCTTGTAGGATATTCAGATGCTGATTTTGCAGAGTGTAAGCTAGATAAAAAAAGCACTAGTGGACTATGCCAATTCTTAGGTGCAATACTAACCTCTTGGTTTTCCAAGAAACAAAACTCGGTTGCGCTATCAACCACCTAGCTGAAATACGTAACAACCAGAAGCTATTATGCACAAGTTTTGTGGATGAAATAACAACTAGAAGACTATGGCATGAACTTTAAAGATATTCCAATTCATTGTGATAACACCAATGCTATTAACTTAACCAAAAACCCTATTCAGCATTCTAGAACCAAACACATAGAAATTAGACATCATTTCATAAGAGATCATGCTCAAAAGGGTGATATAAGACTAGAATTCATTTCTTCAGAAGATAAAATAGCTGATATTCTTACAAAACCCTTAAGTGAAGTTAGTTTTTGTAAGATTAGACTGTTAATGGGCTTAATAGACTATGATAAACCGCATGTTTGATTGAATCAAAATTCATCATATGCATATTTGACATCTAGTGAATGAGTATTAAACCTTATTTAATATTTCTCTCACTCAAGATGGCATAAATAAACAAAATTCATACTAAAACTCTAAACTAGAGCTTTTTTTTAAGGTTCTTAAAGGGTCCAGTCGATTGGTAAGATTATCCCAGTCGACTGGTAATACACTGCCAAATCAACAAGTCGACTAGTCTAAGTACCCAGTCGACTGGTAGAACAAGACCTTGTTTGGAGCCAAAATTTGAAATTCTGGTAACCTTCCCAGTCGATTGGTATGGATAACCCAGTCGACTGGTATATCTCTATCAATTTACCCAGTCGACTAGTGTCCCGACCCAGTCAACTAGTATGTCAAAAATTCCCAAATTATGAAGGACCCAGTCGATTGGTGCCCTAACCCTGTCGACTGGTATTGCGATTATATAAATAGTCGATTCAGTTTTTCAGAAATTTCATGCCATTTTTGAAAACCCTAAAGCTTTCTCTCTCTAAAAAATTCGTGATTTCAGCCCAAAATCTCTCAAATCCACACCACACAACCTTCAATCATTCCCTAAATCATCCATTTTTCAAATTTCCATGATTGAAAAATCCGCATTTCCCAAAAACTCTCTCAAGAACGTCTTTACACAATGTCTGAGAGAATAGAAATTAAAACCACCTTTGTAGGACCTCATGCGCCTACAAGGCCCTGGTCCAAGAAATTCTTGGCATCGGACATGAAGGGAAAAGGAGTGGCTGATTCATCAAGCAAAACAACATGAGGAGAGCTTGATGAGTCTTTATTTTGGAACCCCACCGCCAACAAGAGGTATCTCTCCGTCATTCATAATAAGAAGATCATGACGGATAGATTCATAGATTTCGACTCTATCTGTCATGCAAACTTTGATATTTTCCATTCTTTTGAGGCCATTAACCTAACCCCACTTGTAACCATCCACCACAAATATTATCCTTTCCTCATCCACTAATTCTATGCCAACTTGGTCAAACCGAGTCCATTAGCTCTTCGGTTTAGGACCAAGGTAATGGGTATAGAATTTGAAGTTAATACTGACCTTTTGGTCAATATCCTGAGGATCCCAGTGGGAGGGATCCAATGAAGTCTGGACGGATGGCTGGACAACTTCGACTATAAGGAGGCATGCCAGATCTTTAGAGGAGACCCTAACTACATCTTTTAGCCCACTACATTTCACACATGTACTGACATGCCCCTCGATTCGAAGCTGTTCAACCTTATCGTGCGTTGGACTATCCATCCATGACTTGGGAAACGGGGCTATCTCTCAAAGATAGATGTATTATAGATTTGGTGTCTCAAAACTAGACACCACTTCAATATCTACCCTCTATTGCTCACCAACATGATAAACAGCGAAGCTAGTGACTCCGGTGCCTTCCCTATGGGATACTCATCACCCTTATCCTACAGCACTTTCGTGTCCCTCTACCCACCTCTGAGGCTCAGGACATTGGTCCCAAATACATCATCAATGTCTCTTCTTTGAAGAAGATGGGGTGCACGATCCAAGATGGGATGATATACTCCAAGGCAGGGAGGAACATACAGATTGGTGATGGAAATGACAGCAATGAAGAGGTTGATGACGTTCATGGTGATGCAGCCCCTCCTACTGTGATGGATACTGATGACTGAGCCCCCAGTCCACATCATGGTGGTTCTAGTGCTGGTCAAGCTGGATACGATGATTTACTACAAGCTATTTCGAGCCTCTAGCTATCCATGCAGCCCGGGTTCCAGAGCTAGAGCTCTTCCATTGATTCTATGCATCGCGACCTTCGTACACTTCATGACGATTTTGAGCTGCACCAAGAGCACACAGAGGGCTCATTAGCTAAGCTTCGGGATCTTTTACGAGACGACTCTGATTCTCCTGCTCGATGAGCTTTTCTTTTATGATATATCTCCTTGTTTGTATTTATTTATATAGCTCTTAGATGATCTTAGCACAAACATAAAAATATGCTTTATCATACATTTTTATTATTGTACTCGATATTTGGCTTTTAGAAGCCTGTGATGTAGAGATACTTGTATATATTTGCCTATTTTTCAGTTATCTAGCTTATGGTTCATATACTTGCTTTACTTTTAAGCTATATGATTACTTGGTTTAAGCCATTCGTACTCCGCAATATGCTTTAACTACTTATGATAGTGTGGAAACTTCCAGTTCTTCCCGGGAAGTCTTCCCAGCTTCGAATAATGCCTAGTTTTTGTATACAATGTTTTTGCATTATCTTCCTGTCTTTGTTATCCATGTTGCTTATTTTTTGAGTTTGCACCCCATTTTCTGCTGTTGTCAAAAAGGGGGAGAAAAAAATAAAAATCAATATAAACTTAGAATAACACATAGATTTAGGGGGAGCTTTGCTCCGATCATTTGACAAATGTATTATAGAAAGGCATGCTTGATTGAGTTGAGATTGAGTCAAGATAAACTGCATTTTGAATTCTTAATAGGTTGTATTTTATCCGAAAAACAGAGGAGACTCTGCCCAAATTTTTCTAAAGACCAACACTTAGCTTTTAAAAACTGTTTTTCTCTCATTAGTTTTGTCATCATCAAAAAGGGGGAGATTGTTAACCCTTTCAGCAAGGATTTTAATAATGACAAGAACTCAACCAGTTTCAGACGCCAAGACAAGACAGAAGATATAGAATATGTATTAAGGTATTGAAAGCAATTGTAAATCTCTCATGTTCAAGTACATAGCTTGTCCTATGGCTCTTTTTACAAAAGGATTTTGAAAAAACTATTAATTCAAATACTTCTAAGTCAAAAATAGTTTAATACATAAAAAACTAGGTTGAAGGGCAACCCAGTCGACTGGCTCAATATACCAGTCGATTGGGATATGGGACAGAAGGTCCCCAATCGACTGGTGTAAAGCACTCAATCGACTGGCAACTAAGATAACGAGTTCCCAGTTGATTGGTACTTAGGACCTAGTCAACTGGTACTCCCCAATAGCTTAAAGGTGAAGTTTCTAACTTGACCCAGTCGACTGGTACAGTGACCCAATTGATTGGTAATTCGAAAATATGACCGTTTGAGACCCAGGACTTGAGCATTTAACGCACCAAACCTACCAAGTCAGTGTCTAACGACCATACTGATTTAAGGCTATATAAACCCACTTTAATGAGCATTTTTTTTTATAAAAAAAGAACACATTCAATTCACAAGTTTGCTCATTAATTATCAAAATCTTTGAAAATTTATTGTTGAGCCATTCTTCAAGCTTATTCTTGAAAGAGAGATATTGTTCTTTTGTAAAAGCATTCATTGCTATCCCTATACTATGTACTTTATAGCAAATCTCATTTATTGTAAATGGGAAATATTTGTAATAACTCTTAGAGTGTTTAGGATTAAACACTTCTTTGTAAGCTTCCGAAAGGAATGGATTAGCTTCCATGAGGAAGGGATTAGCTTCCACGAAAAATGGATTAGCTTCTGTGAAGAAGGGATTGGTTGTAAGGTTTGTACAATACCCGTGAAGTTGTACGACTAAGAGTTTTAGTGGATTACTTCAAGGAGGTTCCTTAAAGAGAGTGGACGAAGGGTCGGAAGGAATCCGATATTGCCGAACCACTATAAACTGAATTTGCACTTTCTCTTCCTTAAACTCTCTTACTTAAAGCATATTACTTATTTGTATGCTTTGTACATTTAACAGTTTTTATAAACTTGTAAGTAATTAGCAAAAGTTTTTAAAAACCTAATTCACCACACCTCTTGGGTTTGAACCTTGTTTTAAACATAGTTTCCCATTTATCATCCAAAAGAACTCGAGCCATTAGACATTTAGAAAAAGTGAGATCTTCAACTATAACTTTATCTGACTTCTTTGCCCCTAATCTATGTGCATCTTCATTGTAAGTTCTAGATCCTTTTATAATTAAGAAACTCTAATATAAGTGACATGTTCACTACATCTTAAAGTAATTAACATCTATAAGTATGTTAAACTTAAACCCAATCAATTATTAAATTTATTTACATGACAACATATATGTATATCTGCACACGTGTGTGTGTGTGTATGTGTGTGTGTGTGTGTGTGTGCATGCAATTTTGATTGGATTCAATTTTAACTGTAGAGAAAAATAGAAAATCCAAGAGCTTTTATGATCTCTCACTAGATACTAACCCTATTAAAATAAAATTTATGCTAAAAAATAAGTTTGTCGCACTCAAATAATGCACAAATCTTAATTTTAGAAAATTTTCAATTTTTTTAAAAATATATTTAATCAATTTTTTATCCAAAAAAGTAATATTAAATAATCCATAAAAAATATTATTGAAATTATAATAGAAAAATTAGAAACAAAATTTCTGATCAAATTGAAATTTTCCAAGCCGCCAAATCAGCCTTAGACCGCTGCCACGCGCCGACAGCAATTTGGGATAATGGTTACTGTTCATAACAGCCTAGAAACATAGCACTCGCAGACTAGGTGCGTGTAGTACATGCGCTGCCTTCCCGAAGTCGTACGGTAATCGAACCGGTGGCAGAAGCTTCGTGTCTAAGCGCAGGTTATAATGGTGGCTTTGGTTTAGGGTTTAGGCCATCCAAAAACTGAGAGAGTGCACCAACTCTCCATAGGCACATGAGGGGTGTTTCTAGTCTCCAGACTTGCCATTTTTTGCTCGAAAATTCTAAAATTTTCGAGGCATATATTCTCTTCTATATATATCCAAAAAATGAGTGCAATATACCATCAGAAAGCTTACGAAATTATCTTTCCAACCATATAAATCATGTGTCACAAAATTAAGCATACAAATTATGACAATTTTTCAAAGTTTTGGGTCTTATGGTTAGGGTTTCAATTTTCTCTCTCCTCCATGAGAATTAGACCACAAGATTTTCCAGTTTTCATCTACATAGCAGAATACATTATTCTAGAAAATTATAGAATATAGTAAAGAAAAAATCTATTTGCTATTTTTATCTTTGTGGAATTTTTTTTAGTTTTGACGATGTGAAGTAAAATTTTCTGAAATTAATTCAAAAAATTTTTGAGTTTTATTCCCTTTTAAATAAGGTAATGTGTTGTGGGAATTTTTTTAATCTTCGTACTTGAATAAACAAATCTTTTCCCGTAACAAGCACAAATCACTAATTCATAAGTTAGTGATTTGTGTCTGAAAAAAAAAAAAATTATCTTGCTTGCATGATGTTTGGATCTTTGTTTAATTTGGGTGGAAATAAAGTGTTTTCACTATTTTGCTTTGGTTTTCTTTAGTTGGTGTAGGTTGATTTTGAAATTAAGGATTGATGATTAAGATTTGTGCACGTGTTATTTAGTGAGGATAGATAGAGAGGAGAACTTGCAGGCTTGCAATTGAGTAGGAATGTCTGCCATAACATTCATGTTCATATTCATGGGTTAGAGGAAGCTTTGAATATCAGTAGCGGGCTTGTGGTTGTTGAATGGATTATTAAATGATGTCACTATCAATTTTGAAATAAGTTAGCAACTGCTTTGATTATATTTATATTATTTATTAATAGATTACTTGATACATAGAGAAGAAATTGAAAATCTAAGCAAAAAGACTTTGATTGATAGATATTGAGATTGAAGAGATTGGCTCAGTGAGCAAAGAGCAAAGATATAAATGCCATATCATTAGTTTGGAAAAAGAAAGATAGAAAATTGAGAATGTTTGTTAAAGGCAATTTAGTGAATTGGAAAAATTTGTTCAAGCTCTGATAATATCACCGTCTTAAAAATATACTAAAACACATAATTATTTATTCTAAATAATGCAATTCTAAAGATTTTAGTAGATTTAAAAATATACTCTATTAAAATTTCCATAGAAATCTTGTTTTTTTTATAGATAAATAAGGCATTTCTTCCAATTATTTTGAATTCCCCAAAGGCTTTTCGATCTTTTAAGGTAGTTTAATGCATTATGTGGAAGTTTCAATTGTTTACTTAAATAAAAAATATGATAAGGTATTAATTTTTTTCAAAGATCGTAATTGGTTTAAGGATATATTTCATATATTTATGATTCACTACAACATAATAGAGCTTTAGCATAATTCATATATTCATGAATATTTATTCTAAGTTAATTTTTTTAAAGATCTTTATCAGTTCAAAAGTATATATAATTTTTTTTTCAAAGAAATTATTTCAATATCACAAATATTTTAATTGGTTCAAAATATGTTGATTTAATTTTATCCTAAAAGATCTTATATTTCATTCATATATCACCATTTAACCTAAATTTAAAAGATATCACTCGTAGAAATTAAGATATAGTTATTATTCACTAAAATAAAAAAAAATAAATAATGAACAAACACAATGACATAATAATAATAATAATAATAAAGAGAATTAATATGTGTATGGTAAATGTCAACTAGTTTGATTGATAAAATTATTTGTTATTGTACAAAAGACTTAAAATCAAATTTCTTTCATATAAAAAATTTATATAAAAAAAAAAAGATAAAGAGAGGGGTAGAGAGCTATCTCCTATGTATAACCCATTTAATAATTAAAAAAAAACAAAAAACTTACGTATGTTAATTATGTGTTTCTTTTAATTGAATGCTTAAAAGTCTCTAAACAATGGATATCTTGTTGTGTTAAAAAGAAAATGTAAAAATAACCCTTCAAATCTAAATGAATTATATAATTTGTAAACTTCATTCATAAAAAAATTAATAATTTGTGAACTTCATCGACTAAAAGCCTATTTTGTGCGGCTTATAAGCTAATCAAACTAGTTCATAAGTTGATATTTCACTCTATCGGTCTATTCAACTTATATTCTAAGGGTATTATAAATTTAAAGAGAAAATAATTGAATTTTGGGGGGTTTGGATGTTTTGCTTCTCAAATTAGCTCCAAATTATAATTTGATTGTGATCAATGTTTTTTTTTTTTTTTTTTTATATATTTGGGTTTTCTAAAAGATCTCTGTTTACTCATAATCTAAAACACTATTTTAGATTATAATATGAATATTTTAATAGTCTTAAGTTGATTTTAATATTTTTTCATCAAACACCTCTCCATCTTATTTAAAATTTTAAGCAAGATATCCAAACACTAAATAACTTATTTCTTTAAAAAAAAAATTGAACACTAAATTATAATCGGTTATTAATAAGCCATAAAATTGATACTTAACCTACAGGGAGGAAACTGGTTTCGACTATTCAATACACCCTTAGCCCAAAAAGAAACGAAATCACTTTAGTTTGCTTTCTCTTGCGAAAGCAGTCCTGGGACCAATATTTTCTTCTGGGTGTAGGCCCAACTTTTTTAACTGTCTGAACGGGATCGAGAGCGCCATACATAAAGCTCTCTTATCCGTTCTTCTTGAAACCTGAAAACTTAATCCTTTTCTCTTCTTGTTATCCAGCTCTCACAATCTAAAACCTCAGTTTAACTAACATTTTTCTTTCCCTCATTCTCATTTTGCAAAGAAGAAAAAGAAAAATAGAAAATGAAACCCAATTTACTATTGGTCACAAATTCATTATCTTCACCATCTCTAATCCCGCTATGTCACCATAGGAAATCACTTAACCGCACAGAGTAACCACTCTCATCCCTCAAGAGAATACCAACTTTCCTTCACTTTTCTCCTCTTAGTTTCCCTCGGAACTTCAATTTCAAGGTTATTTTCAGTCATCCATGTATTGTGATTATGCTCTTGTCTTGTCTTGTCTTGTTTTATGTTTTGTTCTGATTAATTTTCTTTCTGGGATTGTTGTTAGGTTGTTAAAGGGGTGTATGAGGGAATTGGCGAAGATTGAGGATGACGTTTGGTGGTGGAGACGTGCATTGCGCGTACTCTGGCTCCAGCATTGACGCTTGAGCATGGGCTTGAGAGTATCAAGGCCGCTGTACAGTAGTTGAAGTCGAATCCTCCTTCTTCTTCTATTGGATTATGAGATTTCAGGTACACCTTTCTATGGGTATGCGTTATGTAATTTTTGATTGCGTAGGTTTTTTTTTTTTTTGGATAAATGTAAAAAAAAAAAATTTATTTACTCAAAGAAACTTGTACATAAAGCAGGAGACCTGCTACAAATAATAGGAACAAGATAGAGCTAACATGCTACTAAAGTAACAACAGCAATTAACTGAGTCAGGACTCGGACACTATTTTACAGCAATATCCCTATCAAGTATCTATAGGAATATGTGTAGGGTTGTATGTGTTGAATATGATGGTTTTATTAGCAGTACAGATTTGGTAATAATTTGGAATTTTATTTATTCTGGTTGATTATTCCCTTTTTTGCCCAACGGGTATGCGGGTGTGATAGATTTGAATAATAATCAAAGTGTATTGTATTTAATTTGTTTCAGTTTCCAAAATTATTGGGCTTTGGTAGGAGTTAAAAACAAAGTAAAGCAATGCTAGCGTTGAACTAAAAATAATTCACTTTTTGTTTCAAAAATTGCACATAACATACGACACATAGAATCATTAAATTTCACCTAAGTCCAAAAGTAATCCAAACATCAATCTTAAAATCGTTATTGACTCTTAACATCCATCTTACCACAAACCATTAATCCAAACACCTGGATGATTTTATGCATGACATTCATGAATACAAGTTTTGGCCTCTAAAAACATAATAAATTGCGTGACATCAATCACAAAAACAAGCTCCATAAGCTCACTTTTCAAATCATTCTCCACTATTGTAGAAAAATCACACTACATTGGATCAATAGTTCTTTAATAAGCTTGTAACGTTCGGCTAAGGTAAAGGCTAAGAAAGAATGGGAAGAATTCACAAGTAAAAGAACTTAATCTCGTAGTTTTGAACACAACTCTTTAAGCACTGGATAACCTTACTTCAACACCCAACTCTTTCAACCATTTTTTGAGCATTTCTTTCAACAAATCACAATTTTTTTCTTTCCTTTCTTTCTTCTTTCTTTGCCATAATTCATTTTTTTTTTTATTTTGGCACATAACCATTCACCTTCTTTTTCATTTTTTTTTATTTTCTTTTCCACAACCCCCAACTTATCTCCTTTAATGTACTTGCGTTGCGGTAGTGATATTTTTTTTCATATTTCCACCCTTACTCCTTTTAAATGCTTCTCACAACATGTGTATAACTAAGTTCTTTTAAAAGAAAGGTAAGGATAAAAATATTTTTAGGCTCATAAAGGTAAGTAAATGGTTTATCGAAAGAAACAAAGCTCAATTTTTCTTTTCAAGAAAAATGCTCAAATAGGTGACTAGTGATAAATATAGCAATGGTAGGTTTGAAAGGCTCAAACGAACTATATCATATCCTAAGTAGTGTGCATTCTAGGAATTCGCCTCAAGTGATTATCAAGTAAGTTCTAGAGCTTGTTGAGACCGTAAAAATATTCACAAAATAATCACACATAAAATTTCTCTAGATGTTATAGACTAATCATACAATCTTACCACAAACTAGAGTCTCTAACCAAATGAAGATTGATGCTTAAATTAATTTCAAACTGAAGCAAGATTTAGCTTCTTCTAAATGTTATATGTTATCTCAATTAAGTTTATATCATTGACATGTAAATTAACTCTAAGGCAAACACCAAGCATGCTAAAAACAAACAAAAATGACACCAAGCAGTTCAATGATATGCAATAAGAAATGTATATCTTCCACCCCCAACTTAAGATAAGCATTGTCCTCAATGAAAAAAAAATGAAAGTTAAAGAAACTCCCTTTTTAACCAACGGTGCGTGGAGTTGAAAGTTGTGCACGATCATTTAAACTGCTTCGTTTATTTGTCCCTGAAAAATAAATACTAAAGTAAAACTAGAAAACAGCAAAAGAATAATAATAAACAAGAAAAAGAAATATGAAATATGAAAAACAGTAAAAGTAAAAGGATACGTTGTGGGCTGCCTCCCATGAGCACTAAGTTTTACGTCTTCAGCCAGACGCTCTTATTCCCTCATTGAAAAACATAGCTTGAATGCATCCGCCACTGCTTCATTGCCAAATTCGGTGCTTCTATGCTTGGGAGGGGCCTCAAGGATGTCATCAGTAACATCCGAAAATACTGGCTCGATATATGCTTTGGTGAAGCCATGGGTGAAGGTGGACTCTAATGGATTAAGGTGCTGGACCTTTTACATGAACGAGTCCATCATGTATGCTTGTACTTGATGGCTTTCAGCCACATCCTCTGATTTTTTCATTGTTGGGATGTGTACTGATTTACCACTAAGTGTCTCAATGGCATTCACCTCCTCCAAATTCTTTTGTGCTAGGTGTTGACCATGGGATGTGGACTGAGCTTTAGCAGGAAACTTACCTCGCTCAGTCACACTCAAGTAGTTCATCAACTTGGACACTTGGCTCTTTATTTCTTTATGCTCTTCCATCACTTGCGTAAATAATGCCTCAAACCTTTGGTTTGTCTTACCTTGTGCCTCTATAAAGGCCTATAAGGTGTCTTCTAGCGAGTTCCTAGAGGATGAGGGTGCATGATAAGGTGCAGGGGATGATCTAGGGGGCTGTACATGTTGGTTTTCAGATTTCCAGCTGAAGTTAGGGTGATTTCGCCACCCCGGGTTATAAGTGTTAGAGAAAGGTGCAATAGGCTTTTTGTACATGCCTAAGGCATTACATTGTTCCTCATACAACCCTTTCATATCAGCAAATGTGGGGCATTCTTGGAGGAGATGATCTACCCCGCCACACACAAAACATGGTTCAAAAGATTTTGCATAATTAATCACGTGTGTTGGCTTTAAGCTCTTAGTCTTTAACTCATTTATCTCCCTAGCGAGCATCTCGACCTTGGCTCTAAGGTTATCCTCTTCCCTAAGATGGTAAATTCCACCACCATTTGGGTGCCCTATAGGTCGTGACCTATTTGTGCTTTCAGTAGCACTAGGTCCAGTCCAAGTGTGAGCTTTTTCAGCAACCTCATTGAGGTACTCTATGGCCTCATCAGGATCTTTCTCTAAAAACCCACTATTACACATCATCTCTACGAATTGGTGCTCTCTATAGGTAAGTCCCTCATAGAAATAGCTCACTAAGCGCCAACTCTCATACCCATGGTGAGGGCACATACTCAATAACTCCTTAAATCTCTCCCAAGACTGATATAAAGTCTCACTATCCTTTTGTGCAAAGGTGGAGATTTGCCTTTTCAAAGTGTTGGTCTTATGTTGGGGAAAGTATTTGTTAAAGAAAGCCCGAGTCATCTCAGTCCACGACCTAATAGATCGTGGTCTAAGTGAGTATAGCCAACTCTTGGCTCTATCCTTTAAAGTGAAAGGAAAGAGCTTAAGTTTCATAATGTCATGAGTTTCGTTTTGACTATGAAAAGTCGTAACTACTTCCTCAAACTCTCTAATGTGCACATATGGGTTTTCGTTATCCAAGCCATGGAATATAGGGAGTAATTGAATCATCCCTGGTTTAAGATCTTGATGGCGAGTATTGGCTGGAAACATGATGCATGATGGTATGGCTGTGCGTGTAGGGTGGAGGTAATCCTGAAGTGTCCTAGCAACATTCTCATTATGGTTATCGGCCATGTTAACAAAATCCTCTAGATTTTCACTTTGGTTTTCTCTATGGGTTGATCTAGGCGAGGTTTCACTATCAGACTAGGAAGGAGAGGGTAATTCTAGCTCAGGTCTTCTAATGAATCTACTTCGCAGATCTCTTGTCTAAGCATGCACCAAATGAATCAGAGAGGAAATAAAATAAATAAAACAAGAATTTTTTTTTTTTTTTTTTACTGTCACACTCAAAGTTGACAAGCTTCCTTTACTTAAGCGTGTTTCCCCGGCAACGGTGCCAAAATTTGATTACGCCCAAAATATAACGCGGTTATTGTAGTATAGTTTTGGGGTGTCGATTCCACTGGGAAACAAGTTAAGTACAACAAAAGGTGTAAACCTCAACACAAACAATAAAAGATTAAAAGAATCTGAGTTGTTTGAGAAAAAGAGTAATTGTGTAAATAAGTTTAAAATAAAAATGACAAGGTTCCGAAAATCCTCCCTAGGTTCGTTGCTCTAATCCTAACTTGATTCAGTTGTTTTTATCTCGATTGCAGTTTCACATCCCAAACAGGCAATCGAAAAATATTCAATTAAAGCGCATTTATAAATCCTAATGTAATTGTTATGAAATCTTCTTTACTTTCAAGCACACATGACCTAACTTATAAATTATCAAGAGACGACGATATATCTAAACGACGATACCGCAGCAATGGACAAATCTATAAAAGAGATCTACCGAACTCAATCACACCCAAACAGGTACACATAAGAAAAGCCTGACTGAACTTATATGGAAAAGAAACATGCAACCACCGGAGTTATAATAAATCTACTAATTAAATTAAAGAATAAAACATAACAATATTTAACGAAAATAATTCCAACTACAACCGAATCAAATAAAGGAAAAATAAGAACAACTACTCCTAGGGATTCATCCCTTCGCCTTGCTTGGAGACTAGCTGGTCATGGGGCTCATGCGTCCTCGAGTTGCCTCCGGACTCCCGGCGATCATCTCTCCCGACCTTCAAACTTTAAACTTCGGGTTCCTCCTAAAGGCTCTCTGGATTGCTACTAAAGGCCCTCTGGATTCATCCCCGATTGATTTCCAAAGCTAAAGTGGAGTGGGTCTTATATAGGTAAATACCAAGAGTAATGTGTTTCCCATCCGATGTGGGTTGTGGGATATAGAAATGTGTTTTCCAACCAATGTGGGATGTGGGATTTAAGCCCAAAATCACGCTGAAATCCCGTATAGCCCGCACAGCCTGACATTTGTCTACTAAAACTGCCATAACTTTCTCTAGAAAAATCCTTTTGATGAACCGTAAAATTCTCCAGAAAATAGACTTCCGGATCTTTCTAGGCATATATGGTTCATCTCCTGGTTCTTCTTGTATCAATACAGTTTAATTTTCAAAGATGATTGATCTGTACGGGTAATTCTCGCAATTTAGTGAAACTCTTTCCAATGCGGGCAGCAGCTGTTGCTCTTTTAAGCCCTCCATCTTGTCCTTTTGGAAGAATTCCTTTACTCCAATATGCCTCGAGTCTTTGTGCTTCAAGCAATGATAACTTTTCCTCCTCTTTTGAGCTTAAAGTACCTGAAAATGCACTGAAATAGATCAATGATCCAAGAATGATACTTTAGAGTTGTTAACGTATAAAAGTGCAATTAAAACCTAGATCAACCCTAAAGTGATAACAGTTAAGTACTGTTAAGATGCATTTTATGACTCTCATCAGGCTTACATTTATGCAATACGACTAGAGGATCATGATTTTTTGGGTCTATCTTGATGCAATTTCTAGAATGTCTGTTTGTGGAGAGTTCTTGGGATCCCATATGAGTATAACGAGTTAAATGGAAAAAGAAACAGAAAAGATCAGGATATCAGTAACTTGAAATGCTGTCAAATATTCTGACAATTCATGTTGTGTATCTTAACATATTTATGTCGGACTTTCGATACTCGGATAAGGGTATAATACTTGGATACACCAAATAAAAAGAAAACTATAAAAAATTATTAAAAATAAATGACTTTGACACGTAAACATGTACTTGTATCTAACACTCTTATCGAATCCAGTAACATAGCTCACAATGATCGATTATGTGTATTAGAAGGTATACATAATACGTGCATGAATCATGTAATATACTTTTAATTTATAGGTTGCTGTGCCTCCAAGTGCCAAAGCTTTGAATTGGTTTTGCTGTCAACCGGAGTCATCGAGAGTGTTTCCTTATTTTTTCTTTCTAAAGAAGTGTACAACCCAACATGTAAATCGTTATATATGAACAGAAGCCGCTGAGTTTTTGGAGTTGGGGCTGCGATTTGCTTTATGCATTCATCTTCTTGTGCCTCAGAAGAATGAAGAACAATTAAAAGGTTAGTTTCATCCTTTCACATTTGTGTTTCATTCTGGTAATAAGCCCAGTATCACTAGAAAACTCATTTAAATTTTTTTCCTGACACTCAAGATTCATTTAAAGCTTCCTGATGAAGTAAGTAAATCAAATAATGTTTTCGTTGTTGTTAAATTTAAGAGAGGAAGTGAGACAATACAAAGAAGAGAATTGTATTGAGTGGTTTAATTTGCTTACAAGGGAGCTATCATATTTATACAAACCAATAGGAGAGGCAAAGCTATACACAATCAATGTGGGACTAAACTAACTAAACAATAACTAGGCTATACATAATCTAACAGCCCACCTCAAACTCAAGGTGGAGTACGAGTGATGAGGACACGGCTAACAAATGGAATGCAGATCCTATTCAAGTTCCAATTAGTCCAGTTACAAGGGCTCAAGCTAAAAGGTTCAAAGAAACTCTCAATGGGCTGATTCAACACATTTAGGCTAAGAACTATTTTTATGGGCCCAACGATAATGCTATACGTGATCCACAAGGATGAGTTTCCATGATTCAAGCTTTTGAATAATCTAGCAACTCAAGATTATGAATTAAAACTTAGTTTCCCAAAATTAGAGACTTACTCATTTTTGGGAAGTCTAGGAAAGGAAAATGGCTTTCTTATACCTTTTCTTAATTGTTTCCTTATTAATTTAATTGCTGAATTGTAAGGTTTGCATGCCAAGTTAGGTATTTTCCTTATTTAGATTTTAGGTTACCAGAATTCTAGTATGAAACCTATTCCTTAGTTTCATTTTCCTAATTTTGGACGAATTTGTGATCCTCGTGTATTTAAATAGCTATTAGCTTTTTTGGAATAAAACAATTCAGATTTCATTCAAACTTTGTGAGAGAAATTTCTCTTTGGTTCTTTTAGAACTTTTGAACTTATTGGAGTGTCCGTGGAGTTCATCTTCGACTTATCAATCAATCCTTCCATAATTGATTGTGGCGTCTTCATCATACCAAGGTTCTAGCTTCAACATAAGCAACGAGTCGCGGTTTCCCATATATCTGGCATCTTCATTATACCAAGGTTCCTACTTCAATATAAGCAACGGGTCGCGGTCTCACATAAATCTGCTTCTAGACGATCTTGTAATCCTTCTTGATCCATCAATTTCTTAGTTCTTGGCATGGATCATATCATTTGATTTCAGAGCGGGTTCTAGTTGCAAGTTTGCTTATCTTTTGTTATGTTTTATTGAAGAAAAAAAAAGTGAAAAAATGTGGAAATTCGAAAAAAAAAGAAGAGAAAGAACGAATTTCTTGTTAAAAAAAAAGTGTGTGGTATTTAGATTCAATCCTTTCAATTCTTGTTTCAATTTCTCATCTTCGTTCTCCTTTTATCAATTCCACAAATCCGAATTTCTTTGTGAGTTGTTGGTGGATTGTTGTTAGAAACTTTGATACTTGTTTGGTTAGTTTGATAAGAACCTATAGAAGATTATTACGAGTGGAAAAAGGCAAGAGGGTGAGCACATAAGAGGGTAAAAGCCAATCTGATTTTTTGTGTAAAAAAAAAAACACGAGGGAAATTGAGTGACTTATTCTCTGAGTAAAACACGTGAGGGAGTGTGTGAAGTCCTTTTGTTCTTCTTTTTTTTTTCTAACCTTGTTTTTTGCAGCAAACATGTGAGACAACAAGAACAAAAATATTTCTGGAGATACGTCGGGAGAGGGTGATCCGAAGTTGCTCATGGAGGCTTAAATGGGTGAGATGAGGAGAGTATTGAGAACGGAGATGGAGTAGGTTCATGAGCGGATAGATTAGGTAGAAAATGCATGTGTGGGGCAGCAGCAAAATGCTTCTAATGTGCGTAGGAGGGAGAGAGTTCAACCTAGGGGAGAGAGAGTTGAAGATGAAGAGTATTATGGGAATGGATTTGATGAAGAAGATGATTAGGAATCGGTTGTTAGCCATAGGAGATTTTGTGGTCGAGGCAGAGAGCTAGGAATCAGGAAGATAATAACTTGGGTAGCATTAAGATGAAGATTTCATCGTTTCAAGGCAAAAACGATCCTGAAGCTTACCTTGAGTGCGAGAAGAAGATAGAATTAGTATTTGATTGTCATAATTATTCCGAGCTTAAAAAGGTTAAACTTGCAGCCATTGAATTTTTTGACTATGCGATTGTTTGGTGGGATCAACTAGTGTTAAACAGGAGGAGAAATAGAGAGCGTCCAATAGGGACTAGGGAGGAGATGAAAACCGTGATGAGGAAACAGTTTGTTCCAAGCCATTACTACCGTGAGTTATATAAAAAATTGCAAAGTCTTACACAAGGTAGTCGAAGTGTGGAGGATTATTATAAAGAGATGGAAGTAGCTATGATCCGAGCAAATGTAGAGGAGGACCGAGAGGCTACTCTGGCCAAGTTCTTGGCTGGTTTGAACCGAGAAATTGCTAATTCGGTGGAGTTCGAAGATATAGTGCACATGACTATCAAAATTGAGAACCAACTCAAGAGGAGGGGCAACAATACATGGAAAAACCCTAACTTAGGTTCATCTTGGAGGCCGAATTTTGTGAAAAAAAAGAGGAGAAGCAAGCCACGGCCAAGCCCAGAACCGTGCAAAAGCAAGAAAGTACCAGCCATGAAAATCAAGGTAAAACCGACTCTTCCACCACTAGAATCATGATATTAAGTGTTTTAAATGCTAAGGCAGGGGTTACATAGCGAGCCAATGTCCAAACAAAAGAGTTTTGGTATTGTGAGATAATGGTGAAATTGAAACTGAGTGTGAAGAAGTTACCGAATCTATGCCACCATTGGAGGATGCGGGTGATGAGGAATACGCTGCCCAAAGCGAGCTCTAAGTGTGCAAATCAAAGAAGATGACGAAGTGCAATGAGAAAACATCTTTCATACTAGATGCCACGTGCAAAACAAGGTATGTAGTGTGATTATTAATGGAGGTAGTTATACTAACGTTGCTAGCACTACAATGGTTGAGAAATTAGGGCTGCCAACAATTAAACATCATCGGCCTTACAAGTTGTAACGGCTCAATGATAGTGGTGAAGTGAGGGTGAACAAACAGGTGTTAGTTTCCTTCCGGATTGGAAAATATGAAGATGAAGTTGTGTGTGATGTAGTACTGATGCAAGCTGGACACTTGTTACTGGGCCAACCATGGCAATTCAATCGGCGTGTTAAGCATGATGGCTTCACCAACAAATATTCATTTGTAAGCAATCAAAGAACAATCACTCTAGTTACAAGGGCTTGATGAGGACACGGCTAACAAATGGGATGCGGATCCTATTCAAGTTCCAATTGGTCCAGTTACAAAGGCTCGAGCTAAAAGGTTCAAGGAAACTCTCAATGGGCTAATTCAACACATTTGGGCTAAGAACCATCTTTGTGGGCCCAATGATGATGCTGAAATGATGAAGAACTAGATAATGGAGCAGCCAACATTGAAGGACTATGTTGAGAGTGCATGGTCTGTGATCTAATTTCTGCACGAACAAGTTCAAAGATGGCATTGTCCAAAGTAGGAAGAGGAGAGCAATGTAAAAGTTGCACATGAATAGGCTCAAAATCATCACGTAATGCCATAAGAAATTGGTGAAGACGATGTTGATCCCTTCGTTTAGCATACATTTTAGCATCTGTAAGATCCTCCCAAATAGGATCAGAGAGATCAATTTGGTTCCATAAGAATTGCATGCGAGCAAGAAAATCATTAATACTCTGCCCTGGTCCTTACTTAAGACAAAAGAGCTTAAATAGAAGCTGATATTCTCGAGCACCGTCAATAGTAAAATAGCGAGAAGCAAGCATATCTCAAGCACCCTTATCTTCATCAAAGCTACCAAATAGGGTAGAAATAGATGGAATAGTAGTGTTATGAAACCATGTGAGATTTGATGATGATTATTTTCCCAATCAATGAGACAAGTGAGAAGAACATCATCAGTTTCAGTAGCCCTTTTAACCGGTTTCTCGACAGTACCAACCACATAAGACCAAAGCTTACGACTTTTGAGAAAACTTCATATAAATTGAGACCAAACAATATAATTAACACCATTCAAAACAGATTGAACATGATGAAAAATATCTTTTTCTGCCATCTACAAATGCTAAAAGCACAAACAGACCACAAAAAAATTGAATTCGAGAGAGAAAACGAAGAAGAAAGCACCTGGTCAAATATGGTCATCAGTTAACGGTCAACAGTTGATGGAGTGGCGGCTGAGAAGACGTCGAAGGAAAATGAGACTCCGATTATAGTGGTGTCGATGGAGCGGCGGTTGAGATTATAATGATGACCTGACAGGTATGAAAAGGATATGCAAGAAGTTTTTCTTATGTGAAGGATCCACTAATAGTGGCAATCACAGAGCATACTCAACTCTTGATATACTGAGAACCACTAAGAACCTGACTCTGATACCATGTTGAATTTAAGAGAAGAAGTGAGACAATACAAAGAGGAGAATTGTATTGAATGGTGTAATTTGCTTACAAGAGAGCTATCCTATTTATACAAGCCAATAGGAGAGGCAAAGCTATACACAACCAATGTGGGACTAAACTAACTAAGCAATAACTAAGCTACACATAATCTAACAGTTGTAAATGCTATATAGAATAGTGAATCCTATTTTTTCGATCAAGTTTTAGCTTATTGTATCACAAGAAAAGCTTGTCCTCATAAATTGATGTTAACATCAGTTTAGTACAAGATTTGAGTAAGTTGTTGTGTATGGTTTTCCTTGCAGCTAATATGAATGATTGTATTGGTGAAAAGAAAAAATAACCTTATTTACATTGAAATACCCATAAACAAATAAAGAAGGCTATAGAGGAAATTGTATGAAGTAGAGATAAAACTTTACAAAATTTAAGAACTTATTCTCAAGGTTATTGTTAAACCCACCCACATGCCTCCAACCTTTGCCTACTTCATGGGCAAGGAAATGTCCTTATCCTTACCAACACGGCAAAGCGGGCATGACAAATTCATGGGTCTCGACATTGTTGAAATTGATTTAGCATTAAATCAATAAGTCATTTCACCCAGTAGTTTATAGTTATTGCACTGCTGGTGTTATTGAATTAATCGAGTAATTATTAGCTTTTTGAATCATGTTTTCCTGTGATAAGATGGTGTATGCATTTGTGATGAATTAAATGTCAAAGAGCTCTCTAAAAGGTTCTTGTCTTTTCTTCTCTTCTCTTGGCTATTGATTTCTGACCTGAGTGGTAAAAATGAAAGTTTCTAACCATCGAGGCATCAATAAAGGATTTGTAGGGGCTACTTCTCTCAATAACATTTAAGTGGGCCCCTAAACTCTAATGGTATATTGAAGTCTAGGGCTAGAAGGCAAAAAATCTGGTGTGAGTAAAGTCATAATGTGCCAACATGGATATGGCTCGTTCTGGCATAGGGGAACGAGGGGGAACATCCTGGTTATCTTGTGTGCTGCTACCATTTATATCAGAATCTATCATTTGTCTAAAAAAAATAAAGAACTATGAAACTCTGATGCATATTATTTGGAACCAACAATCAAGGGTAACTCTTAAATACACCTTTCCTGCTGTGACTAGAACTTTGGTTATCGATGTGTGTTGAAAAACAATAACTGAAAAGAATTATATCTTATTGATTGAATGAAAATAATGCAAGTCTAATATATAGACTTATGAATACTAAATCCAATAGGAATAGAAAACAACAATTAGATAAGATAAATATGATCTAAGCCTACTAGGACACTCATTAAGAATCCTATTAGGACTCTCAACACTCCCCCTCAAGTTGGAGCATAGATATCATATGCACCAAACTTGTTACAAATAAATCAAACTCAAGAACCATCTAATGGTTTAGTAAATAAATCTGC
The DNA here is from genome assembly GCA_023935145.1 of Bretschneidera sinensis. NCBI lineage: Eukaryota > Viridiplantae > Streptophyta > Magnoliopsida > Brassicales > Akaniaceae > Bretschneidera > Bretschneidera sinensis. The sequence goes on from CM043705.1 coordinate 37,460,357, forward strand.
TAACTGGTCTGTCGACTTCACATGTCTGGTACCAATCACATTTTGTAGAAATTTTTCTCGAACAACATGACAATTAACTTCAATATATTTAGTTCTCTCATGAAACACTGGATTATTTGCAATATGACTAGCTACTTGATTGTCACACACCAAGCTCATAAAACTTAACTAGTTAACCCCAAGTTCCGCTAACAACTGCTTTAGCCAAACTATCTCACAAGTAGTATGCACCATTGCCCTATATTCGGATTTAGCACTCGACCTAGCAACCACAGTTTGCTTCTTACTTTTCCATTATACTAAATTGCCTCCAACAAATACACAATACCTAGTAGTGAACCTTCTATCAGATGGAGAGCAGGCCCAATCTGCATCAGTATAACCCTCAACTTGAGCATGACTATGATTTTGATAAAGTAAGCCACGGCCAAAAGCACTCTTAAGATATCTCAAAATTCGAATAACAGCATCCCAATGACTAGTTTGTGGAGCATCGAGAAATTTACTAATCACACTTGTTGCAAATGAAATATCAGGCCTAATAAAAGTCAAATAATTCAATTTTAGGTTCAAATAATAAATCATCTTGATCAATTGCAAGTTTTATGTTGGGATCCATAAGACTGTCTATAGGCTTACACCCTAACATTCCAATATCAGTCAACAAATCAAGAACATATTTATGCTGAGATAAAGAAACACAATGACGAGATCTAGCAACCTTGATACCCAAGAAGTATCTAAATTGTCCTAAATCCTTTATCTGAAATTTAGTACTCAAGAATTGTTTCAATGCTAGAATGACTTCTTTGTCATCTCCTATGATCACAATATCATCCACATATACAATAAAAAATATCCTACCAGAATGATCTACACTACATCTGTTAAGGAAAAAATTAATTACTACTTCATTGAACTGACCAAACCATGCTTGAGGAGACTGTTTCAAGCTGTATAGAGATTTCTTTAATCGACATACTAACCCAAACTCCCCCTGAGCAACAAATCGGGGTGGTTGCTCCATGTATACTGCTTCTTGCAAATCACCATTTAGAAATGCATTTTGCACATCCAATTGGTGTAGGGGCCAATTAAAAGTAGCTACAAGTGAGATAAACATACGAACAGACGTAATCTTCGCCATTGGAGAGAATATCTCAACATAGTCAATACCATATACCTGTATATACCCTTTTGCTACTAGGCGAGCTTTTAATCTGTCAATAATACTATCAAGATGAACCTTTACAATATAGACCCAATGATAACCAACAATAGATTTCCTAGATGGAAGAGGAACCAAATCCTATGTACCATTAGTATTCAAGGCATGTATCTCTTCATCCATAATGGCTTTCCACCTAGAATGAGACAAAGCTTCTGTAACAAACTTGGGAATAGGGACAGATAGAGACAGAAGAGATTGAAGCAACAAATGAAGCATGTGAAGGAGATAAATAATCATAAGATACAAAATTAGCAATCAGATGAGCAATACATAAACGTTTACCTTTGCGAAGAGTAATAAGACGATCATCCTCAAATGAGGAAGGAGGATCGAAATTTGTCAACAAGGGAGCAATTGGTGGAGCAACAGAGGCGGAAGGTCGTGGACAACGAGAGTATACGTGCAATAGAGTTGTAGATGATGAAGAGACTAATGGAGGAGGATCTGACTGTGTTTGGGGCATGGGAACAGGCAGTGGACAAGGAAATGAATCAGTCAGATTTGAGATAGAATGAGACTCGAAGTAATACGGAGTAGACTCAAAAAATATAACATCAGCATATATAAAGTGCCTTTGTAGTGAGGGACTATAACACCAATAACCTTTTTGTGTATGAGAATAGCCTAAGAAAATACATTTTATAAAGCGAGGATCAAGTTTGTCAACCCCTGGACGGAGCTGATAAACAAAACAAATAGATCCAAAGACATGAGGAGGTAAGTGGAAGGTAATATCTTTAGGAAAGAGCACAAAGTGAGGGATTAGCCATCAAGAATAGAGGATGGCATACGGTTGATTAAGTAACATGCACTTATAACAGTTTCATTTCAAAAATAATTTGGGGATATTCATGTGAAATAAGAGAGTGCAAGCAGTATCCATAAGATGTCTATTTTTTCGCTCTACAACCCCATTTTGTTGGGATGTATGAGAGTAAGATGATTGATGAATAATGTCAGACTTGGTCATAAAAGTTGTAAAAGACTTAGAAAAATATTCCCGAGCATTGTCACTACGGAGAATCTTAACAAATAAGTCAAATTAGGTTTTTATCTCAGTACGGAAGGCACAAAAAATGGAAAACAACTCAGAATGGTCTTTTATTAAATAAATCTAAGTAAGTTTGGAATAATCATCCACAAAGGTAACGAAATACGAAAATCCAAGTCTAGAAGTCACACGACTTGGACCCAAAATATCCGAATATACTAACATAAAAGGATTAGACACACGATTATTAATTCGAGAAGGAAATGATATACGATGATTCTTACCCAATTGACACAACTCACATTCTAAAGATGAAACCTAACTCAAAGTAGGAACTAACTTCTCTGATGGTTTCCAAATATGAGTATAATGAGTTTTTACAGTATAAGGGAACCAGCCAGACATCTTTCTCGATTGCCCTTTCCACCTAGAAAGGTACACCAAAAGCTTGTCTATCATCTGATAACTCTTCATCCAGACTTTGGGTCCTTAACTCTGCAGCTACTAATCATTTGTCAGGTACCACTGATGTTTTCTCTACCTTTTATCACTCTTCATCTTTGCCTAATGTTACTCTTGCAGATGGATCTAAAACCACTGCTAGTGGCATTGGCACTGTGCACCCTAGTTCTTCTATGGCTTTATCATTTGTCTTTTATGCTCATTTTTCTCAATATAATGTGATATCTGTTAGTCAGCTTACAAAATCTCTTAATTGTTCTGTTACATTTCTTCCTGATTTTGTTCTTATCCAAGATCTGACAACAAGAAAAACAATTAGTAGAGGGCATGAATCGGATGGCTTGTATTACTTTGATCCTATCCCATCACCCATTACTTGCTCGATTGGCGTGTCACCGCTTTAGGAACATTGTCATTTTTGTCATCTATCCTTAGAGAAGTTGAAGGCACAGATTTTGAGGTAAGCCCATACTTAATAGAATCAGAAGTCATTTCATTAGCAACCATGGGATGACCAACTAACTTTAAACACATCTCCCGGGTATGCCCGGAATGATGACAATACGTATATTGATGAAATGAACCTTAACTACGACCAACTAACTTCCAATACATCTTTGGAGTATGCCCGAAATGATGGTGGTATGTACATTAATGAACAAAATTACCACCATGACTAAATGGAGTTCTAATATGAGAACTTGGATGGGGAGACACACTGGAGACAATCTTGGACTCCACAGTGATTTCCTAAAAAAGAGATAACACAAAACAAAATTTCTCCATACGGAAGACAAAGTTAAGAGGAAAGATATATGAATATATATTTTTTGGAACTGAGGTTGTTTTTACTGCCTTTTTTTATTGTTTTTTTTCCCGTACAAATCTATTTATCAAATTTTCTTTGCTATCTATTAATAGTACCCAAAAATAGTGCCTGATGAACAATACCGACGATTGTTTTTTTTGGAAGAAATAAACAAATTATTCAGGATCTTAGGAGAGATCTTGCTCTGATACCATATTGAAAAACAATAACTGAAAAAGAATTATGTCTTATTGATTGAAAGAAAAGAATACAACTGACCAAATATATAGACTTATGAATACTAAGTCTAATAAGAATAGGATACAACAATTAGATAATATAAATATTATATTAAGTCAAAGTTACACAATATCCAAACAATCATTTCTCATAAGCACCATAGTGCAAACAACATGAAAATGAAAGCATCAATGAAACATGTTTACATAAATCAAATATTGTTTCACTAATTTAACACAACTCATTCCTTTAAGGAAACATTCTTAACAAAATCCCCAAATATTTTTAATTAAAAATTTATTAATAATCAACAATGTTCACAACATCAAAATAAAAACTTTCGAGCAAAATTGCTTCACTTATGGGGAAAACCTTTCCTTACTCTCTTCATTTTAATATACTTCTTCCAACAACCAAATCACATCATAAAGTCTTTACAAACACATGAATGCCATAACAATTAAAGTATTGGTACCAATCAAAGCATTTATAATCTATGATTTCATCAAGGGCAATGATCCATAAGGTTTTACAAAACATAACAAGTCATTCTAATAATATCAAGTTCACACGACAACCAACACAAGTCGACTCAACTTTGGTCTTAACATATTTTATCACCACTTAAACAATTATTGGTTATCCTTCCTTGACAGTATCCTTTCTAACTCTATACAACCGACTTTCTATAACTACCCCATGCACCATGCAATTAAATCTACAGAACCTTAAATCTAAAGTTCTAATACCAAAAAATGTAACGACCCATCCAGAGTGGGCACTACTCGAAACAACTCCATTACCTTTCAGCACTGAGAACCTTGACTCAAGATGCAAACATTTAAATCAAACAACAATTCTTTCAAATCTTTCATTCATTTCAATTTAATACAAACATACAATCTTGAATACAATAAATCCTTCAATAAAAACTACAAACTCTAAGGTTTTACAAGAGACACAATGAAAAGGAAAAACTCTTTCAAGTACTTCTAACTCAAACACCTATTACAAATACTAAACAGAAAACAAAACATAAACTCCCAATGAGACTCAACAATGAGGATGTCGTGGACAATGACCTTACTAAGGTCTTCCATCAACTTTGACCATAACCTTCCGGTGATTTTCCTAAAATATTAGTAAAAATGAGGGGGTGAGCTAAAAATCTTAGCGAGTAAAAAATTTTACTAAGAGTAATCGTTTTATAGAAACTCTTCTTAAATTTCAATTCTTATCATATACATCATAAGTAGATATAGGTATAAAACGACTTACATCTTTTAGATTTTTCAAAAGAGACTCTAGTCTTTATAAAAATGAATATATATATATATATATATATATATATATATATATATATATATAATTATACACAAATTCAAGTACTTCTATTATTAATAATTACTAAAGATAACAGCCATTTCCAAGAGTTTTACATATACCTTGAGTCATTTCAAAAGACTACAATCTGGTCGTATCATTGGTGCAAACTATTTATTTATAATGTTCATCTCATTATATATTTTATCATATCACAAATATTTATGATCCGTATGCATTTCATTTAATAAATCACATCGTATACCTTTCATAGGCCAATAATCAAATACATCCTTCATGGGCCAAGCATAAGACATCTTCATGGTTTGAAATACCATTTATACCCTTCATGGATCAAAACACAAATTTTGCTTCTCATCGGCTAAATGTAACTCATGCCTCTCATAGGCCAAACATAATTCATGCCTCTCATGGAAAAATCTAATTCATGCCTTTCATGAGCAAAATCACAAATTTCACCAATCATTAATGGAAGAATTCAATGCAATGCGATACGAGTTCACTTCTTTAATCATTTCTCTTCATTTCAAATTCACTTCAATCTCATTTGCCTCTAACTGGGCTAGTCATATAGTAATTGGGATGTCTCTCCACATAATTAATTTAGATCCCCTCCCTATTCCTTATTAGGCAAGGTCCTAACGTCTTAACAATTAGGATCTCCTCCCTACCCCTTACTAGGCGGAGTCCTTACATTTAAATAACGAGGATCCCCTTCCTACCCCTCACTGGGCGGAGTCTTATATTAAAATAAGTAGGATCCCTTCTCTACCCCTTACTGGGTTGAGTCCTATATTAAAATCATATGCAATAATTGTAACTCGTGATCCAAACAATCTTCAAATCAAGCATCCATCAATTACTCACATCATTAGATTCACAACTTATATAATCGTAAACTCAATCTCACAACAATTTACTATACTAGTAAAATAAGGATTCATCAATTGAATTAAAAAATATTTATTTCATATATTCCATACATTAGTCATTTCCATTCAAGGGTGTACATTCACCAGTTTTTAACGCATAGGCATCAAGCCCTTTCTATGTTAAATTCTTATACAATCATATCATTTCATATATGTATACATTTCTCATTTTCATTATTGATTATAATTCAATAACTTTTCACTTTAGTAGTCATAAACTCAAATAGTATATTATTCATACTACGAAGGTTATACCAAGAAGCTTATACAAGCAATCGTATATGTCTATGTATATAGTTATGTACTAAGTATTTATTTTCAAATAGTTTTGGAATATGGTTTCAATCGCTAAGCCCATTATATTTTCATACGTCTTTCATTATAGGTTATCACTAAATCTCAATCTCTATGTACGCATCAATCTCAATATACTAATATTTATGATTTCATAATTTAATTATATTGCATACTTTTAAACATGCTATATCACTTACTAAAAGTAAGGTGAACCTCACCTTTGTCATACCAAGCTCCAACCTTGGATTACTTCTTAGCGTTTGGTGTTTTTCTCTGATCATATCTAATGTATATAATTACTTAGTATACTTATATAAGAAACATATAATTTAAATATACCCAAGAATACCATAAAGCTCATACTAGCAAATAAAACTAGAAGTTAAGTTACAAATATTCTTGCTTTTGTTTAAAGATTTTGTAAACCTTGTTCTAGCATGGATTTAAAACCATCAAAACCCTTTCAAACCTTCAACATGTTTTTAAACTCATAGAACTATGGAAGAAGTCTATGGTTGAAATACCTTAATAAGAGTGGCTTATTTTGGGAAAATAGGGGCTGAAAATAGTTTCAGGGGCTCGAACAATCGATTGCCCATATTGGACATCCAATTGCAGGCTGCCTAGAGATTTGCATAGTCGACTGTCCAAGGTCCAGACAGTTTCGCAATCGACTGTGAACTTAGGGAAATCGACTGTCTGGTCGCGAAATCCGAAAATTTTAAGGCAAAAACTCCATGTTTCTTCAAGATAATTTCATGTCTCCCATGAGACTTCCAATCTAAACCAAATACAAGTTTTCAAGGGTTTCAAATCAAATATTTTATATTACCCAAATCAAATTTCATGTGAAAACACATCAAACTTAAAAATCTAACACAACCATTTCTTTGGAAACAATTTTCTTCTCAAGTGAACTTTTCAATTGAAGTTTTAAAAAACTTCAAATCTTAGAGTGATAAACATACTTGAAAATCTAAAAGGAAGAGATATAAGCTTTTACCTTAAGATTTTGCAAGAAATCCTCATTTCTTTCCTTCCTCTTCCCTTCTTTCTTTCCCTCTTTCTCTCTTTTTCTCTTCTCTCTATAGACCCTTCTAGAGATTTTCAACACAAGATTGGTCTCTCACTCCCCCACTCCAATCTATTTATAGCTAAACTTTCCACTAATTGCACAAAACCCTTCTAGTTTGCATCACTTCCTATATACACCACATAACTTTTCAAATTTCTGTTTTTGCTTAGTTTCTCTTACTATTCCTCAAAAGTTCTTACAAATTCCAAATGGCAATTATTTTAAATACTCTGTCCTTAGTTATTTACTTGTCCCCAAGTTCCACAAAATGAAGTACAAAAGATAAAAAAAAAGAGCTCAAAACTGAACAAGCAATATCAATGACGCACCGAAGTGAAACTCCACGACTTTTAATATTATAAATAAAACGTTGGGCTCTATAATAAGAGTTTAGCAAATTTTCTCTTCCTAAATTTGCAACAAAATATTAATAAAATAGTAGATTTATTGGTAGACTTAGGCAAAGGAGTTGTCAAGCCACATTAATTATTGTTGTTCTTACTCTTTATTTGTTTTTCCTATTTAATTGTTGTGGTTGTGTTTTTTGCCTAAAGTTTGAATAGGTGGATTTTAAAGGTAAAATCCCAACATAAACAACATCCATTTTCGTGGAAGTCACCACCTCTTCTAAGAACAATCCTCAATTTCATATAGAAAATTACATCTAGTGAGTTTTGAAGACAAGTTAAACAAAATACAAATGTTTGTCAACTTGCCTTATCCAAATGATAACTCTTGCAATTAGAAGTGGACCTTATCCCTTCATGATGTTGAATCGTAAAATAGTCGTGCCTATTATTTCTTATTATTTCATTTTCTTAATTGTCTTTTAGCTCGAACCATAAGGTAGGTTCTTCTTTAACCTCATGTCAGGTTATAGACCTTACCTTTTGCTCTTTTACAAAAGAGGGTGTGCCACCAAACTAAAAGGTCACTTTAGGTTTCAGATCATCCTAGGGAACTAGATAGGTAGTCCCAAAGTATACATAAAATGCTTTGTTGATTAGACTTGAAATAAAAAAAAAAATTGGTAATACCTGTGCATCTATGGCTCTTTAATGTCAAGAATATAACCAGATGTGTTTCCTAACAACTTGAAATGAAAATTTTCAAGCAATGTCCGCTATACTTCTTTAAGCATTGGTTCAAATTTTAGACAAGTTTTGTTGGGCAACTTGTTAATTTATGGCTTAAATTTTTGTAGTAAAAGTGGGTATATTATCTTTTAATTGCCATGTCATCATGCAAGAGTACAAATTGTAATAGAATAAGCAATAATTAAAAAATATGGTTGTTTTGGTTTTAATAAGACAAGGAATACAAAATTAAATAGAAGAAAGATTCTCCTTGACCTTGCCTATAAATATGTGCATATTTCTCTTCTTTCAACATGAGAGACAACATAGACAAAGCCACTACAGAGAGAAAGCTACAGTAGACAAAGATGTACAACAAATAGATCCTTATAGGAGATTAATAATTTTTTTCTCCTAGGTTATTGTATTTTTCTAATTAAATTTGTAGTAGCTTCGATTTAGGTGTATTTGGGGATTTGGGCTTAAGGGGTTTTATCTCTCTTCTAATTTGGGCTTAGGGAGTTTTATCTCCCTTGATTTATACTCCCATTTTGATTATAGTGGAATCTCTCACCATCGCCCTTGGATGTAGGAGTTTTAGCTTCGAACACGTAAATTTTCTGTGTCTGTTTATTTTTTCACTGCTTTATTCCTAACAAACTGGTATCAGAGCTATTGTTAAAATCAATCAGAGCATGATGTCTTCTAACACTTCGTACGAGATACATAAGTTTGATAGAACCAACAGTTTTAATCTTTGGCAAGTAAAGATGCAATCTGTATTAACCCAACAAGGTTTGAAAAAGGCGTTGTTGTTGTTGGGGAAGAAGAAGATGCCTAGTACAATGATAGATGAACAAAATCTAGATATGGATGAGAAGGCCCTGACCGCAATTTAGTTGTGTCTATTAGATGGAGTTTTGCATGAAGTCCTTATAGAGAAACTATTACCGGTTTATGGAGTAAGTTAGAGTCTCTGTGCATGATGAAAACCCTCACCAAGAAACTGTTATTGAAGCAACAATTATATTTGTTTCGTATGGCAAAAGGTATGTCAATGAAATCCCATGTTGATAAATTTAATTGTATTATTACTGATTTGAATTCAATGGAAGCTAAATTAGATGATGAGGATTAGGCCCTGCTATTGTTGTGTTTCCTACCACCATCGTTTATACATTTTAGGGAAACTTTTCTGTTTGGTATAGATACAATTTCTTTAGAAGATGTTAAAGCCTTCCTATTTTCTAAAGAATTGCTTGAACGACATATGTCTAGAATAATTATGAGAAACAAAGTCAAGGTGATGCCCTAGTCACTAGAGGTTTTAAAGGAAGATCTAAAGAAAAATGTTCAAGTAACAGTAGCCAGAAAATTTTGATCTAAGTCTAGAAATAAGAATGTGACATGTCATTACTATAAGAAAAATAGACATTACAAGTCAGAGTGTTGGAATTTAAAAATGAAAATTCAAGAGGAAAACAATCATAATCAAGGTCAAAATTAAGGTCAGAATCGAGATAGGAATCGGACAGAGAAATAACTTGAAGTTAATGTTATTGAAGAAGAGTCTGATGACTATGATCGTTTCCTTATTGCTAGTGGTAATGGGTTCTTTAGGTCTGATTGGATTATGGATTAAGCTTGTTCCTACCATATTTTCCGAAATAAGGATTGATTTTTAGAATATGAGCCTTATGACGGAGTTGTATTGCTGGGTGATGACGTAGCTTGAAATATTACTGGTATAGGAACTGTTCATATCAGAATGCATAACGGTGTAATAAGAACTTTGATAGAAATTAGACATGTTCTTGCCTTCAAGAAGAATTTGATTTCTCTTAGTAATCTTGATGTCAAAGATTACAAGTATTCATCTTAATGTGGAGTTATGAAAGTTAGCAGAGGTGCTCTGATTGTCATGAAAGCAAAAATTACTTAGCCAAATTTTTATGTTCCGCAGGTACTACCATTACTGGTTCTATGGCTACTTCTATTATATCATATTTTGAGGTTACAAAATTATGACATATGAGATTGGGTCATATGAGTGAAAAAGAGACTAACTTTCTTGAGCAAAAGTGGTTTGCTATATAGACAGAATACAGGTAAAATGGAATTTAATGAGCATTGTGTTTCTAGCAAATAGAAGAGAGTTAGCTTCAGTAAAACGATTCACATAATCAAGGGTACTATGGATTATATTCACTCTGATATTTGGATACCCTCATGTGTTCCATCTAAGGGTGGTTCCAAGTATAATCTTCTATATATACAAAAGCCATTGCTTGTGTAGAGTTTTCAAAGTAGCTAGTAGTCATGCATGAAGAGATGAAGTCTCTTGAGAAAAATTAGACTTAATAATTGGTAAAAATCACCAATGGGTAAAAGAATAGTTGGTTGCAAATGGATATTAGAGAAAAAGGAATGAGCACGTCTGGTTGCTAAGGGATACAGTCAAGTTGTAGGAGTTGATTTTAATGATGTGTTCTCTCCAGTTGTGAAGCATAGTTCCATTCATGTTCTACTATCATTGGTTGCTATGCAGAATTTGGAATTAGAACAACTTGCTGTTAAAACTGCATTTTTGCATGGTGAGCTTGAAAAGAAAATCTACATGCATCAGTCCAAGGGCTTTCTTATTGAGGGTAAGGAAGACTATGTTTGATTGTTAAAGAAGTCCCTATATGATTTAAAATTGTCTCCTCGTCAGTCGTACAAGCAGTTTGAGTCCTTCATGGTAAGTTATATCTCAAAAAGCTTGCCAATAGATCATTCATTTATTTATTGTTATAAGTGGATGATATGCTCATTGCTCGTAAGTGTAAATCTGACATTGTTAGCCTGAAAGTACTGTTTAACAATGAATTTGAGATGAAATATTTGGGTCCAGCTAAGAAGATTCTTGGTATAAAGATAAAAAAAGATAGAGGTCCGAGTTTGTTATATTTGACACTGTTGTGAATTTTAAATTATTCGTAAGCGCACGAGACGTTTGCAATATAGTGTGTGCAAGTGCGAGGTCGAATCCACAGGGAATTGCATCGTGAAAATATATTTTTATCTAAACTAAACTTATTTTAACCTAGTTCCGAATTTTGAATTGTATTTTACAAAGAATATAAACTAAACTAAATTGAGTTAAAAGAAATAATAAAAATACTAAGGTTTCTGAATCCACCCCACCAAAATAAAGCATATATTTTCATGTTCTGTATAAAAGTAATCTATCAAATAATTTCATGAATCCACCATTATACAAATCACAGCGAATACTCTAATTCAACCAAATCATCCAATATATCCCTTTAGAATCACAATGGATATCCAATTTACTTTGGATGATCCGCTGTATCCGACAGATGAAACACAAGGAATATCCAATTTGAACAATTTAAACACAATCAATCATAAGAATTTACTCAAACAATTGAAACAAAGCATTAATACTAAAAATATCATAATTGTACGAATATATCTGAAAATATTATGCCAAACAATGGCAAGGCTTCATCTTTAACCTTAGATGAAGGTTTTAGCTTCTCATGATTATGAAACTAAATTTCACAATTAAAGTGCTAAACATAAAACTTTAAACTCAAAAGAAATAAATTAAAACTGACTATACATTGAGAGAAATTCCACTCGCAGCTGTTGTGCGGCGCTTCCCCGCCTTGATAGCAAAGCCTTGGAGATTCCCTAGATTGCTCGCAGAAATCCTTCGGATTGCACACTTTTTTGATCAAGTGAAATAAGGCTTTTATAGGGGAACTCCATGAGTGCAATGTGTTTCCAATCCGATGTGGGATGTGGGATATAGAATGTATTTCCAACCGATATGGGATGTGGGATTTAAGCCTTCATATGCCCTTCAAAACTTCTGCCCACGCTAAAATCCCGCACAACCTAACCTTTGTCTACTAAAACTGTCATAACTTTCTCTAGAAAAATCATATTTACGAGCCGTAAAATTCCCCAGAAAATAGACATCCGGATCTTTCCAAGCATATATGGCTCATCTCCTGGTTTTTCCTAAATCATTATAGTTTAATCCACAAAAATCATTTCTGCCACGTTGAAATCACTCACAGCCTGACCTTTGTCTACTAAAACTGCCATAATTTCTCTAGAAAAATCATATTTATGAGCCACAAAATTCCCTAGAAAATAGACATCCAGATCTGTCCAACATATATGGCTCATCTCCTGGTTCTTCTTGAATCAATACAGTTTAATCCGCAACAATGACTGATCTGTACTGGAAATTCTGGAAATTTAGTGAAACTCATTTCCAAGTGCTTGTAAACCTATAAAACAATGAAAAAAACAACTCAAAGTAACAAATTCCTAAGCTAACAAATGTAAATTAAGGGGCCAAAATATGCAATATTGGCACTCATCAAATACCCCCAAACTTACATTTTGCTAGTCCCTTAGCAAAACAAAATAAAAAAACTAAATGAAAAACAAAGAACATAAATATAAATCCATCATTCGTGGTGTCCAAAAATTTAAGTTGCACAAAAAACCATGATATTCATTCATGAGCAAGCTTAAAATATAAACTCATCTTCGCACTGAATAGGAATTTTAAAATCTAATTACTTACAAAAGGCAGGCTAAGGCATCACAAGTCTAACTCAGTGTAAAGTGAATTAGCATATAAAGATGAGGCTTCCAAATAACTTCAATGTGCAATGTCTCTATGTCTCAATATTCACAGAATTTCTCATCAAAATGAACAACAGTGGCATAATTTTATTTTCTTCTCTCTTTTATTATAAGCCTCTGTTATGTTTAGTTCCCTTAAGCTTTCTAATTGATCTATGTAGCGAGTGTTGAGTCAATGACTCCTAAACCAGATGGTTTTAGGAAATTAGGTGTAAAGACACCCCTAAGGACTTACTGACTCGAGTAAAAAATGCTATGAAACTAAATTGGCCTTAATGCTACCGAGTAAAATTCCCAGCTTTTGACGTGAACACTCACTACTTACTGAGGCAAGAGGTCCAGTTACTCAGCAAAAAGTTTCTCAATGATCATTACGAATAAAATTCCCACCTTTTGACGTGAACACTCACTGCTTACTGAGGCAAGAGGTCCAGTTACTCAGTGGAAAGTTTATTAATGATCATCATGAGCATTTTTCTCTTTTTGGTCAATTTTTTTTTTATTTATACTTTTCTATGCCAAAATGTTTATCCAACAAGTCATCCAGTTTCAGTTAAGTCATGGAAACATACACATTCAAATCACATGTCATACCTCATACTATTTTGTGCTAATGTGCTCGTGTCAGATTAGATCAAACATGTGAATTCTCAAATGCCTAAAGTAAGCAACAAAATTTTAAAACTCTATTATCAAATCATATGTTCAAGATTTTAAGCTCACCAATGACATCACATCACAGTATTCATTTAAATCAACCAAAATTTCAAAACAATCATGAACATGCATTTATCGTTTCAATAATATATAAAAAAAACTAGGACAAAGTGTGTGTGAATGTGTCTCCCATACCCCCAAACTTAAATTACACATTGTCCCTAATGTGTGAATAATATGAAAAGAGCTGACCTGGGAGATGGAGAGCTAGCTGGACTGACATGGCTCATAGCATACCCCCAAACTGGAACTGAAGTACGCGTTGTCCCTGAAAAAATAAAGACTAGAAAACAAAAGAAACAGTAGAAATAAACAGTAACAAAAAGTATGTAAAATAATAAACAAACAAAAATGATATGCTATGGGGTGCCTCCCATGAGCGCTAAGTTTAAAGTCTTCAACCAGACTCTCCATAGTAGACGACACTCACTCTGAGTAACTAGGATCCTCCAACAATATCGTCTCAATGTACGGACTCCTCAACTCCAAGAATGGTCTTAGCCTCTGTCCATTCACCTTGAAAGTGTTACCATTCTTTGGATCCTCAATCTCGATGGCCACATGAGGAAAACTCGATCGAATAATAAATGGGCTTGTCCATCGAGATTTTAGCTTGGCTGGAAAAAGATACAAGCGTGAATTGTAAAGAAGAACTTTTTGACCAGGCTTAAAAGATCGTCTCAAAATGTTCTGGTCATGAGTCTTCTTCATTCGTGCCTTGTACAACCATGCACAATCATATGCATCATTCCGCAGCTCTTCCAATTCATTGAGTTAGAGCTTCCTTTGTGAGCCAGCCTTCGAAAGATTAAAGTTCAGTTGCTTGATAGCCCAATATGCTCTATGCTCCAATTCCACCGGAAGGTGACATGCTTTTCCGTACACAAGACGGTATGGAGACATGCCAATTGGCGTCTTGAATGCTATCTGATATGCCCACAGTGCATCATTCAATCACAGAGACCAATCTTTTCTATTCGGGTTCACAGACTTCTCTAAAATGTGCTTGATCTCGCGATTAGAAATTTCAACTTGTCCACTCGTCTGTGGGTGATACAAGGTGGCAACCTTATGTGTGATGAAATACTTCTTTATCAACTACTCAAAAATTCGATTGCAAAAGTGCTTACCTCCGTCACTTATGATTGCTCAAGGCGTACCAAAACGAGCAAAGATAGTGTCTTTCAAAAACTGGACCATAACTCTATGGTCATTGGTCTTGCATGCAACGGCCTCCACCTATTTGGATAGATAGTCCACAGCAACCAGAATATACCGTTAGCTAAAGGATTTTGGGAAAGGTCCCATAAAATCAATGCCCTACATGTCAAAAAGCTCAACAATCAGACTGGGGTTGAAGGGCATCATATTCCTCCTAAAAAGACTCCCTAGCTTTTAGCAACCCTCACAAGATACACAGTAGGTGTGAGAGTCTCAGAACAGGGTAGGCCAATATAATCCACACTGCAAAATCTTCACAGCGGTCTTCTTAGCACTGAAATGGCCTCCACAAGTATGATCATGACAAAAGGCGATGACATTAGATTGGTCATGCTCAGGAATACACCTTCTAATGATCTGATCGGGACAATACTTGAACAGGTAAGGATCATCCCAGAAAAAATGCTTTACCATGGTCAAAAACTTGGACTTATCTTATGGCCCCCAATGTAAAGGCATTTGACCAGTGACAAGATAGTTCACTATATCGGCAAACCATGGTATGGGATTGTGAGCAATGTGCATCAATTGCTCAACAGGAAAGATATTAGAGATGGGAATGGAAGCCTCAGTGAAATCCACTATCAACCTAGACAAATGGTCTGCCACCACATTTTCGGAACCTTTCTTATCCTGAATCTCTATGTCGAACTCCTGAAGTAAAAAGATCCATCGGATAAGATGAGATTTAGCATCCTTTTGGGAGAAAAGATACTTTAATGCTGCATGATCCGAGTAGATAATGACTTTCGATCCTAACGAGTAGGATATGAACTTGTCCAATGCAAAAACGACTGCTAGCAACTCCTTCTCAATGGTAGAGTAATTGAGTTGGGCATCGTTTAGAGTTCAGCTTGCATAGTAGATGACATGGGGAAGTTTATCAACACACTGCCCTAAAACAACTCCAACAGCATAATCTGATGCGTCACACATAATCTCAAAAGGCACACCTCAGTTGGGTGGCTGAATAATGGGTGTGGACGTCAGAATCATCTTCAGATCCCAAAATGCTTTCTTACAGTCTTCATCAAATACAAATGGGGCATCCTTCAACAACAACTTATATAAAGGCTTGGTGATCTTCCTGAAATCTTGGATAAATCGCCTATAGAATCCTGCATAACCCAGAAAAGAACAAACCTCCTTCACCGTACGTGGGAGTGGAAGGTTGGAAATCAGGTCCACCTTTGCTTTGTTGACCTCAATCCCCCGATGAGATATGACGTACCCTAGTAAAATACCTTGCTTAACCATAAAATGGCACTTCTCCTAATTAAGCATTAGGTTCTTCTCCTTGCACCGCACTAAAACCAAAGTGAGATGGTGCAGACACTCCTCACATAATGAACCGAAGACGGAGAATTCATCCATGAAAATTTCTAAGAAACACTCTACCATATCAGAGAATATGCTGACTATGCACCACTGAAAAATAGCGAGTGCATTGCATTGCATAACCAAAAGGATAGGTGAACGTCGTCTTCTCCTGATCTTCAAGGTCCACAGGGACCTGGTTATATCCAGAATAACCATCCAAAAAGCAATAGTAATCATGCCCAGCCAAGCGCTCCACCATGTGATCAATAAATGGGAATGAAAAATGATCATTCCTTATGGCAGTATTCAACTTACGGTAGTCTATACACATTCTCCATCCTGACTGAACACGAGTTGACACAAACTCATCATCCTTATTTTTCACTACCGTTAATCGAGCTCACTTGGGCACGACATAAATCGGGCTCACCCACTTGCTATCAGAGATTGGATAAATGATCCCTGCATCCAACAACTTTATCACTTCAGTCCTCACAACCTCTTACATAGTTGGGTTAAGCCTTCTCTGTGGCTCCTTCGATGGCTTAGCATTCTCTTCCAAATGTATTTTGCGCATCACCACCGAGGGGCTGATCCCCTTGATATCTTCAATAGTCCAGCCGATAGCTTCCGTGTGCTCTCTTAAAACGTCAAATAATTTCTGCTCTTGAGCATCAACCAAATTTGAAGCTATAATCACAGGCAAAGAATCTACTGGACCTAGGAACTTATACTTAAGATTGTCTGGTAAAGGCTTAAGTTCCTTATAAGGGGCTCAGGTGCTGCAGTCTCCTCCGTCTCACTGTTCTCCCGAGGAGTAGACCCCAAAATGGCATTCGCTTGCTTAAGTAACTTATCCAACTCTAAATCCTCTCCAAATGAGCAAAGCATGCCTCCAGAATATCCTTAGACTTCTCTCTTTTCTTGGGCACTTGTAATCTCTTAGGGTAAGGCGCTTTAGGTACAAACAATCTAGGAAGATCCTTAATAGTAAGTGTGGCTGTAATGGCTCAACATCTATCTTCTCCTTGTTGCCACTTTCTTGCTCTTGCTGCATAGCAGGGTTCTCTTCCACTTAATTGTCCACTTGTCTCCCAAACCTCAATGTGACAATCGATTGCACTTGTTCCTACTCGTGTGTAGGAGTTGATGAATTTCCAACCGCAAACTGTTTCTTTGGGTTAGGCATGGGTTGACTGGGGAACTTTCCCTTTGCTCCTTCACCCACGTGACTTGTGATTTGACCCATTTGAGTCTCTAGCGTGGCAATCACTTAGGTGTTTACTATTGTCTCACTCCTTACTTCGCTGATGGATTGGCCGATCATCTTCATGAAATCCTTGAGAGTGTCCTCCAATGACTGTGAAACTGACGCTAGCATTTGAGTGGGAGCTTGGTAAGCGGGTGATGGTGCTGGATGGGCTGAGCGACCATGACTTGGAACTAGTTGAGGAAATCCGAGAGGGTATTGATTATGAGCATGATGAGGGGCTCCTCTTTGATTCATCGGTTGGTTCTGTTTCCATGAAAAATTAGGGTGGTTCCGTCACCCTGGATTGTAAGTCTCAGAGTAAGATCCATTTGATCGCTTCTGATAGTTATTGAAAGAGTTCACTTGTTCCATGGGATACTCGGCAAAAGCCGGCATAGATAGACAATTCTGTGCTAAATGCATAGGACTAGCATAGATGGAATAGTTATCAACATTGAATGTATTAGTTGCATTGATGGACTGGCCGGTCATCTTCGTGAAATCCTTGAGGGTGTCCTCCAATGACTGTGGCTTTAGATCAAAATGGGTAGCATTGGTTGGTGGCAATACTATACAAGAAGGGGAGTTAGTCGCAACGAATGCGAACAAATCCCTATGGGATGTAGTGAAGTCCACGTTCCAAGCTCAAGGTTGCTCTACATTCTCCGGTTGATTTGCATTCCTTAAATTGTCCCCCATCTCAATCGTCTCTCTCTCAACAAGTGCTCTCTTATTTCTCCTAAGAGTTCTTTCTGTTTCGGGATCTAAAGGTATCAACTCTAAGTTTAAGGACCTCCAACCAAGCATACACCACACAAAAAAGCAATAAAATAAACTAACTAGCAGAAACAAAAGAATAAAATAAAATATAAATAACAATAAACTAAAATAAAATAAAATAAATGAAAAATAGAAAACACAATACCCACAAAATACGCCAACAAAAATTGGTAAAATTTTTATTTTATTTTATTTATTTATATTTATTTTGTTTTTTATTCTTTATGGGCAATTTCAAACAGAAACAAATAAACTAGAATAAAATTACAAAAAGAAAAATGAAACAAAAATGCTAACTAAACTAGCAGAAAAATAAAATTAATTCAGATAAAAATTTAATTTTCACAAACAAAACAACTCCCCGGCAACGACGCCAAAAACTTGTTGTGAGTTTTAAATTACTCGCAAGCGCACGAGTCGTTTGCAATATAGTGTGTGCAAGTGCGAGGTCGAATCCACAGATAATTGCGTCGTGAAAATATATTTTTATCTAAACTAAACCTATTTTAACATAGTTCCGAATTTTGAATTGTATTTTGCAAAGAATATAAACTAAACTAAACTGAGTTGAAAGAAATGATAAAAATACTAAGGTTTCTGAATCCACCCCACCAAAATAAAGCATATATTTTCATATTCTGTATAAAAGTAATCTATCAAATAATTCCATAAATCCACTATTATACAAATCATAGTGAATAACCTAATTCAACCAAATCATCAAATATACCCCTTTAGAATCACAATGGATATCCAATTTACTTTGAATGATCCGCTGTATCCGACAGATGAAACACAAGGAATATCCGATTTGAACAATTTAAACACAATCAATCATAAGAATTTACTTAAACAATTAAAATAGAACATTAATACTAAAAATATCATAATTGTACGAACATGTCTGAAAATATTATGCTAAAAAATGGCGAGGCTTCATCTTCAACCTTAAATGAAGGTTTTAGCCTCTCATGATTATGAAACTAAATTTCACAATTAAAGTGCTAAACATAAAACTTTAAACTCAAAAGAAATAAATTAAAATTGACTATACATTGAGAGAAATTACACTCGCAGCTATTGTGCAGCACTTCCCCCCCTCCCCTTGGTAGCAAAGCCTTGGAGATCCCCCAGATTGCTCTTAGAAATTGTCCGGATTGCACACTTTTTTGATGAAGTGAAATGGGGCTTTTATAGGGGAACTCCATGAGTGCAATGTGTTTACAATCTGATGTGGGATGTGGGATATATAATGTGTTTCCAAACGATGTGGGATATGGGATTTAAGCCTTCACATGCCCTTCAAAACTTCTGCCCACACTGAAATCCCGCACAGTCTGACCTTTGTATACTAAAATTGCCATAATTTTCTCTAGAAAAATCATATTTACGAGCCGTGAAATTCCCTAGAAAATAGACATCCGGATCTTTCCAAGCATATATGGCTCATCTCCTAGTTCTTCCTGAATCATTACAGTTTAATTCGCAAAAATCACTTCTGTCACGCTGAAATCATGCACAGCCTACCTTTGTTTACTTAAACTGCCATAACTTTCTCTAGAAAAATCATATTTATAAGCAATAAAATTCCCTAGAAAATAGACATCCGGATTTTTCTAAGCATATATGGCTTATCTCTTGGTTCTTCCAGAATCAATACAGTTTAATCCGCAAAAATAACTAATTTGTACGGGCAATTCTAGCAATTTAGTGAAACTCTTTTCCAAGTGCTTGTAAACCTGTAAAACAACGAAAAAAACAACTCAAAGTAACAAATTCCTAAGCTAACAAATGTAATTTAAAGGGCCAAAATATGCAATATTTGGCACTCATCAGACACAAGAGAAGTACATTGAGAAAGTTTTGGGCATGAAGAATATCAAACCCGTTAGTACTCCTCTTGTTGGTCAATTTAGACTTTTAGCTGCATTGTCTCCACAGATAAATGAAGATAAAGATTGTGTGTCACATGTTCCTTATTCTAGTGTTGTTGGTAGTCTTATGTAGGCCATGGTTTGAACCTATCCAGATATTGCACAGACTGTCAATGTGGTTAGCAGGTATATGGATGATCTCGGGAAGGAGCATTGGAAAGTTGTTAAGTGGATACTTCAGAATCTTAGAGGTACTTCTGACATATGTTTGAAGTTTGGAAGCCACAAGAGAAATATTGTTGGTTATGTTGACTCAGACTTTGCAGGTGATCTTGACAAAAGAAGATCTACTATAAGTTATGTATTTTGGTGGTTGCGTTGTTAGTTGGTAGGCTACTCTACTACCAATTGTTGCTCTGTCAACTATAGGGGCAGAGTATATAGCTATAACAGAGGCTATCAGGGAAGTAGTTTGGTTGAAAGGGTTGTTTAGTGAATTGTGTTGGGTCCATGGTTCTACTGTTGTCCATTGTGATAGTCAAAGTGTTATTCACTTGATTAAGGATTAGATGTTCCATTAAAGAACGAAATATATTGATATTTGTTACCACTTTGTTCGAGACATAGTTGATAGTGTTGAAATTGTTGTGAAGAAAATTGGTACAGTAGATAATCAAGTAGACTTGTTGACTAAATCACTTCTGGTGTCAAAGTTTGAGCATTGCTTAGACTTTATTAGTGTTACTTATAGTATTTGAATTATGATCGGGTGGGGCATTTGTGGAGATGGTGAAGAGTATTTACTATTTGTGAAAATTCAAGCCAATCTGGATATTTGTTCATTTATGACCTGAATTTTTGGAGTAAAAGGGAGGTCCATTCTCTTTTAATTGCCACGTCATCATACAAGAGTATAAATTGCAGTAAGATAAGCAATAATTAAAAAGGTGGTTGTTTTGGTTCTAATAGGACAAGAGATAAAAAAAAATTAAATAGAAGAAGGATTCTCCTTGACCTTGATTATAAATATGCGCCTAGTTCTCTTCTTTCAACATCAAAGACAACAGACAGAAAGCTACAGCAGAGATTATAGAGAGAAAGTTATAGCAGACAAAACAATACAACAAACAGATCCCTATAGAAGGTTAATACATCTCTTCTTCTAGGCTATTGTATTTTTCCAATTAAATTTTTGGTAGCCTAAATTTGGGTGTATTTGGGGATTTGGGCTTAGAGAGTTTTATTTCTCTTCTAATTTGGGCTTTAAGGAGTTTTATCTCTCTTGATTTGTACTCCAATTTTGATTATAGTGAAATCTCTCAACATTTTCAGTTGACATAGGAGTTTTAGCTCCGAATCACGTAAATTTTCCGTGTCTGTTTATTTTTTCTCTGCTTTTGTCCTTACTAAATACCACCTGGTCAAGTCATTGTCACCTTACAATCATGCTAGGATTACTATATTAAACAGCTGCATTAAATTGAATTTGCTTAGATCCCCTCTCCAATCGTTAATGTTAAAGTGAATGTTTAAGTTATGGAGGGCATTGTGCTTACAGGATCATTGGATTGGTACATGGCCTTGCTATCAATTGGCTCTTTTATACTGTCAATGAAAGTTAAAATGATTGTAGATCAAGTGACAGTTGCTTGAACCAATCAATCACCAAGACGCCCATTTGCCATTTTCTTTTCCTGCTTAGCTCTCTCGTTACTGCAAACAAAATTTGTGGTTATAGAAGTTTGGGTTGTTTCCGTACTTATCTTGGACCAAATAACTGTGACTCTTTAGAGCATTGACATATACCAAGGGAGTACATTTCGAAGCAGTGAGAAGATGGCTTTGTTGTGTCTGCTTCGATAGATAGAGGTCAGCTTTACTAGTGGGGAATCTAGAGGTTAGTTATATTAATTTCCTTTCTGTTCATTTCCTTTTACTATAACTTCTAAATAAGGAAAAGTTAACCACCCATTTTACTCAAGTTTCTATTACCTTCTTTTCTATTAATAAAAACCATATTCCATTCCATTTCCTTATAACTCTAAGACACTGTTAGGTTTCTTTTTTGTTTAAAGAAGTTTGGAATATTATTCTCATCCATACTTCTTTTGGACCAAGGGGCACGGTTACTGTCTCTTATTTGGCCTATATATTGCAGAGCTTAATTGAAAGGGGTTTTAATAATTCATGAGATAAGCTTTTCTTTCCATTTGGTCCAGGTAAATTTTAGAAATTGGGTGGTGACACTGACGTGCATGTTTCTATATGTAAATTTCTCATTTTGAAGGACTAATAATATATAATACTACGCTGTTTTGCACCACATGAATTTTAGCTCATCAAGTGGATAAAGTTTAAGGTGCAATTGCATGAACTAGCCAGAAAATTTGACTTTTGAATTTGTTTGAGGCGTGTCTCATTTTTGTTGTTGGCCGGCAAGTTGATATCGTTGAGAGAAGGCTCTCTCATTGTTAATTGCCCTCCGAAATTTATAAAGAAACTTAATTATCCATATTCTTGGTTTTCCTTCTAGAAGACACATTATGGGTTCAGCTTTCTATCAGAAAATGATACAATCAGATCCGCTCATTTATTATCGACAATCATTCCTATAAATTTCTGAGTCCCAGGTTAATTGCGTACTGTATTCGATTGCGTCTGTTTTTTTTCCAAGAATCAATGGAAACCTAATTAACGACATTATGAGCACACTACCCAGTTGCTCATCAATGATCATCATCATGGTAAAGCTTATAACCAAAGGCCTGAGTTCCCTTCCTAATTCCTATAAACGTTAATAATTAACCCCCTCCATTTCACCACATATCGTCTTCAACTTCGTTAGGGTTAAAGTACTGATTCTCCACAGCCATATGGAAGACAACGTTATGGAACTTACTACCATTATTAATAGGTTTGCAGGATTACCTTCTCGTTTCATGTCAATCCTTAGACGTTCAAGCTCTCCCCGTGTTAATGATCATGATGATCAAAGTAATCTTGATCATGATCTTGACGACCCTGATCTAGAAATACAATCACCAATACCAATATCTACTGATTCACTTCCACCTCGTAACCAGAATCCACTCGGGGCTTTTCAACCAATTTTTCAGATTCTACAAGAGGAGCAACTTGGTAGGAATATTCTAGTACTCGCAATCCCCATGGTCATAGGCCTATATGCTTTCTATGATCTACTTGACACGACTGTAACTGCAGTTGCTCTTTCTATTGGTGTCGTTTTAATATGGAATGGTATCCTATTGCGCAATATTTACCCAGATTTCTCAAATTGGATAGAACTATCAGGAGTTGCTTTCATGTTTTGCGCTTTCTTCGGTTTTGTTGGTTGTTTCTTACCACCAAGTCTTGCTTTCATTCCGGGATTTTGCTGGGTTTTATCTCTTCTACCATTCACTATAGCTTTTTTTCGTAGAGAGATCTCTCTTGGAAATGGCAGTAACCACGACTCAACCGGCTAGGCTATTGTTCTGTCTCTGGTTGCTAAAGAACACATTGAAGATAGAAGTTCAGTAAAATGGCACTGGATAATTCATGCTGGGATACTTGTGTGTGTATATATATATATATATATATATATATTTATTTATTTTTTCTAATGTAAATAATATTAGGAAACCTAGTTCTAATGTAAATAAGAAATTCTTATGTACATACACTATAAGTTTAAGTTCCTCCTACTACAACATTAAACAATCAGTTAACATAAAACCTTAGGCATGTTTAGATAGGGTTTTCGAAAACTGAAAACAGTTTTCGAAAACTCTTTTCTATGTTTGGCAAACAGTTTTGAAAAGTAATTTTCTAAAGCAGTTTTCAAAAAACCAGTTTTCAAAAACTGTTTTCTGAAAACTCCAAATTGGTGTTTTCTGACATAATTTTCAAAAAATAGCTTTAAAATAAATGTTCTCTTCTCTCTTTTATTCTTCCTCTATAGTACATAAAAAATATTAAAATTTTGAAAATAAAATAATATTAATTATTTTTAAGTATTTAGTAAATATGAGAAATAAAATTAAGATTGATTTTAAATTTAAACTCAAAACTAAAAATAATTACAAGGTGTATCAAAACAGTTTTCAAAATAAGATCATCCAAACAACATTTCACTGTTTTCTGTTTTGGAAACAGTTTTCAAGTTACAATTATCCAAATATGTTTTCTTCAGAAAACATCAAAAAACTTATTTCAATTTTCATTTTCGAAAACTGAAAACTGTTACCCAAACATGCCCTTAATTTCTCTTTTAGTTTCTTTATGGTATCAAAGCAGTAAAGATCTTAAACCCTAAAACACTACTCTTTTTTTTCTCTAAACCTTAAAAGTCATTGAAATCACTAATCCAATGTCTTCTTCTTCTTCCCTCACAAAAAATATACTTGTGAACAGTGTCGCCACCACAGTGCCGCCACTATAGTGTTGCAGCTATAATGCCAATGAACAGTGTCGATGAACAATGTCGCCGCTACAGTGCCGCCACCACTGAATCCCTTATTTCCTCACTCTATACATCTAATCCTAACCCTAATTCAACCTTCCATGCACCCACAACCTCTACTCTCCACCTAACAAGCGCGGCCAACCCAGCTCCCTTCACAACCGCACCCTCTTACCCCATGCAACTTATCCATCGTCCTTACCTAACTCGGCCACCCTTCTCTACACCTCCCTTATCTATCTAACCACCCATCAAACCCTACCTATACCTATCACACCTCTACCTACTTTTCCAAATCTACCATATTCTCTACTCCCAGTATAACCCACCTAGTGAATCTACAATTAGACAACACCAACTACATCATTTGATAGTCTCAATTTATATCGGTCCTCATCAGTTATGACCTAGTACTGGGCTATGTTAATGGTTCATCTCCTTATCCCTCTCGGCTTACCCTCATCAGTGACGATTAAACTGTTCTTAATCTCGCATACACCACTTGGGTTAGGACTGACCAGTGCTTTAGATCCTGGATTAATGCTGCCCTCACCTCTGATATCTTGCAAGATTTCCATGATTTACATACTTCTCGGGATGTTTAGATTGCACTAGAACAACGACACTTTGATCAGTCAAATGCCAATGAGTTTGACTTTCGCTTGAAGCTTCACAAACATACCAAGGATGGCAAGTTAATGGAGTAATACCTCCGCGACCATAAAGCCATCATTAATGCCTTTACTGCCATCAACTCCGCGCTCTCTACCAAAGACCTCATCTTCTACGCCTTAGTAGGTCTGTCTTTAGAGTATGAGAGCTTTATCACGACGTCACCAACAACAACATTAATCTTACCTTTGATAGTTTGCATACCAAACTGCTCCTACAGGAACAACTACTGAAACATCCTCGTGTCTCTTCTCAGTTTTTTGACCACTACTTCTAGCTTTCTGTGGTTGTGGTAGGGGTCGCTCAGGCTATCAAGGTCGTGGACGCAATACCGGTCATGGTGACTACACTCAGAATGGTTCAGATATTGATCGCTCCTCTAATTATTCTCCTATATTTATTCGCTCTGCTGGTACTGCTTCTTACAGTCGTGAAGGTCTGTTAGGAATGCATCTTAGATCCTCTTCCGTACCGTGTCAGATTTGTCACACCACCGGTCTCCTTGCCTTCAATTGTCCATATCGTTTCAATCATGTTGTTGTCTCTCATGACTTGCCCAAATCATTTGCTACTATGTCTCTTGGTGAGTCTAATGTCGCCTAGTGGTACCTTGATACGACCACCTCCCTCACATGACTCCTCAGTCAGGTATATATACTAACCTTACACCTTATTTTGGCAAAACTAAAATTTTGATTGGTAATGGAAAATTGCTTGATATCAATAATGTTGGTTCTACTTTCTTATGCACATCTACTACACCTTTTTTCCTTAATAATGTCTTGCATGTACCACAATCATCTCACAACTTACTTTCTATTAAATTTTTATATTCTAATAACAATTGTTCTGCTAACTTTGATGCATCTTATGTTGTTATTAAGAACAAGAGTACGGGGAAAACTCTTCTTAAATCCACCAGTATTTGTGATTTATACTCTCTTCCTTTAGATTCGGTCATTACCTCTCCTGTAGCGTTAGTCTTTCGTAAAGTCTTTAGTGATGTTTGGCATCATAGATTAGGCCATTTAGGTCCTCGTGTGGTATCTCTTTTACAAACTCATAAGAATATTTCTTTGTCTTCTAAATATTTTGGTTTTTATTCTTAGTTTCAGTTAGGCAAGTCTAAACATTTACCTTTTGATTCTGTTGAGCATTGTACTGCGCAACCATTAGCTTTTTAATACATTTTGATGTTAGGCAATCTCCTATTTTATCCAATTTAGTTTATCGTTATTATACTATTTTTGGGGATGATTTTTCTCGATATTTTTGGATTTTTCCTATGCGTAATAAATTTGAAGTTTTTCAATATTTTTGTAACTTTAAAACTCTTGTTGAAAATCAATTTTCCATTAAAATCAATTTTTTTTTTCAAAGTGATGGTGGTAAATAATTTGACCAACCAATTTCTTACTCATAATAGAATTTCCTTTTATATGTCTTGCCCGGACACCCCTCAACAAAATGGTGTCACTAAGCATAAGTATAGACACATTAGCAAAATGGCTTTCACTCTATTAATTCACTTCTTAATTCCCGAGTCATTTTGAGTTGATGCTACATACATTGCACTCTACATTATCAATTGTCTCCCTACTCTTGTTTTGCACAGTCAAGGTCATTATATATAATTGTTTTCTAAAACTCCTGATTACTCAACCTTTTGCGTTTTCGGGTGTGACTATTATCCTAACCTCACTGCGAATGCTCCACATATACTTACAGTTCGCTACAAACAGTATGTCTTCCTAGGCTATGCTCAAAATTATAAAAGATATAGGTGTCTTGATCCTACCACTAGTCGTATCTATAATAGTCGTCATGTCGTCTTCTATGAACTTTCTTTTTCCTATCCTAGTCTCTCCAAACCTGTCCTCTCTACTCTAAGTACCCCAACTACCACCCTTCCACTTGTACTTACCACTACTGAACCTTTACATCCATCTTCTACCTCATCTACCATGTTTCCTACCAACCCAGTGTCTTATATCCATGTTCTTAGTCTACCTTCCTCACCCTCAGCTCCTATTGCCATGCTACCCCCTACTTCGGCCTTTACTCCAGTGTCTTCTTAATCAACTCTTGTACCCACCACCTCATCTCTATCACCAGCAGCACTTCTTCCCTTGTCTTCTTCTCTGACTACCACTTTATCATCAACTTCAGCCTCTTCCAGTTCCCTTGCTCATCCATCTACCTCTATTTCTACTCCTACTCCCTCATTTACCACCGCCTCATGTCATCCCATGATCACTAGTTCTAAAGCTGGCATTCGCAAATCTAAACACTTACTCTCTCTTTCAACTACTGCCATGTCATTTGAACCAACTTGTTTTTCTTAAGCAAATAAATATCCCGAGTGGTAGTCAGTTATGATTGATGAATTTAATACACTTTTAACTAACCACACTTGGGATTTAGTTCAATATGATCCAATGAAAAATTTAGTTGGGTGTAAGTGGATTTACATGATTAAATATTGGGCTGATGGGTCTGTGGAACTTTACGAAGCGAGGTTAGTTGCTTAGGGATTCCACCAGCAACCATGTATTGACTATAATGAAACTTTTTGTCTAGTTGTTAAACCTACTACTATCCATATTGTTTTATCCTTAGCTATTTCACATCATTTGGTGATTAGACAGTTGGATGTTAAGAATGCTTTTCGTTATGACTATCTTGATGAAGTTGTGTACATGAGACAACCCCCTGGTTTTGTTGATAACCTTCATCTATCTCATGTCTGTAAATTACGAAAAGCTCTTTATGGTCTGAAATAAGCTCATAGAGCTTCGTTTCACCGTTTCAGTTCTTTCCTTTTCTCTCTTGGGTTTTCTTGTAGTCGGACAGACACTTCTGTGTTTGTTCTCAAGTCCTCTCATGGTTTTCTTATCTTACTTCTTTATGTTGATGACATTATCCTCACAAGTAATAATACCACCCTCATTTTTCACTTTATTAATGCTTTATCTAACCAATTTGCTATGAAGGATCTTGGTAATCTTCCTTATTTTCTTGGAATTGAAACTGTTCATCATCCCACCGATTTGTTTCTCTACCAAACTTGTTGAAATTAATAACTGAAAAGAACTTTGTATTATTGATTAATTTAAATACAATTCAGTCGTCAAATATATAGACCTATGACTATTAAATCTAATAGTACTATGATACATTAATTAGATAAGATAAACATAAAGTAAGCCTACTAAAACACATAATAGGAATCCTATTAAGATTCTCAACACTCCCCCTCAAGTTGAAGCATGAATATCATATGCACCCAACTTGTTACAAATAAATCTAACTCGAGAACCATCCAATAGTTTAGTAAATAAATGTGCTAACTGATCTATCGACTTCACATGTCTAGTACTGATCACATTTTGCAGAAGTTTTTCTCGTATAACGTGACAATCAACTTAAACTTTCATATGTTTAGTTCTCTCATAAAACACTGGATTATTTGAAATATGAATAGCTGCTTGATTGTCACACACCAAGCTCATGGGACTTGACTGGTTAATTCCAAGGTTTGCTATCAACTGCTTCAGCCAAACTAACTCACAAGTATTGTGCGCCATTGCTCTATATTCAGACTCTGCACTTGATCTAGAAACTACAATTTGCTTCTTACTATTCCATGATACCAGATTACCTCCGACAAACAAACAATATCCAATAGTAGACCTCCTATCAGATAGAGAGCCTGCCCAATCTATATTAGTATAACCTTCAACCTATGTATGACCATGATTTTGATAAAGTAAACCACGACCAAGAGCATTCTTTAGATATCCCAAAATACGAATAACAACATCCCAATGACTAGTCCGTAGAGTATCTAGAAACTGATTAACTATATTTATTGCCAATGAAATATTTGGTATAGTAACTGTCAAATAATTCAATTTCTCAACCAATCGTCTATACTTTCCTGGATCAGATAATAATTCACCTTGATCAACTCCAAGTTTTGTGTTGGGATCCATAGGATTATCTATAGGCTTATACCTTAACATTCCAATATCACTCAACAAATCAAGAATATATTTATGCTGAGATAAAGAAATACCATGACGAGATCTAGCAACTTTGATACCCAAAAAATATCTCAGTTGTCCTAGATCCTTTGTCTGAAACTTAGTACTTAAGAACTACTTTAGTTTTAGAATTCCCTCCTTATTGTCTCTTATGATCACAATATCATCCACATACTCAATCAACAATATCCTACCCACTTGACTATGTTTATAAAAGACAAAATGATCTACACATCTACTTACTTCATTGAAATTACCAAACCATGCTCG
Source organism: Bretschneidera sinensis (assembly GCA_023935145.1). Taxonomy (NCBI): domain Eukaryota; kingdom Viridiplantae; phylum Streptophyta; class Magnoliopsida; order Brassicales; family Akaniaceae; genus Bretschneidera; species Bretschneidera sinensis. The sequence continues at coordinate 37,490,098 of CM043705.1, forward strand.
AGAAGATTGTTTCAAACCATATAAGGACTTCCTCAACCGACAGACTAACCCAAACTCCTTATGAGTAACAAATCCAGGAGGTTGCTCCATATAAACCTTATCTTTTACAGAATCATTTAGGGAAACATTCTTTGCATCTAATTGATGTATTGGCCAATTAAATGTAGCCGCCAAAGAGACAAAAACACGAACAGATGTAACCTTAGCCATAGGAGAGAATGTTTCAGCATAGTCAATACCATATACCTGTGTATATCCTTTTGCTACTAGACGAGCTTTTAATCAATCAATAGTAAAGTCAGGATGAACTTTTATAGTATAAACTCAATGACATCCAACAGTAGATTTCCCAAATATGAGAGGAACCAAGTCTCATGTATCATTAGTACTCAAGGCATACATCTCTTATTCCATTGCTGCTTTCCACCCAGAATGAGACAAAGCTTTTGTAACAGACTTAGGAACAAAGATAGTAGAGACTGAAGCCAAAAATAAAGTGTTTGAAGGAGATAAATGATCATAAGAAACAAAAATTAGTATTAGGATGAGTAGTGCATAAACACTTACCCTTTCAAAGAGCAATGGGAAGATCACCTCAGATGAGGTAATTAAAGATGGATCTGGATCTGTTAACGGGGAAATGATTGGTTAAGCAGCTGAGACTGGAGTTTGAACGACAAGTGTAAACTTGTAGTGGAGATACCGACCTAGGAAGAATTGACGAATAGGAAACCATAATAGGAGGATCTGACCATGTAAAGAGCATTAGAATGGGTAATGGAAATAGAAAAAAAAAATCAGGCATATTAGATACAGAGTGAGACTCAGAATAAAATGGGGTAGTCTCGAAGAATATAACATCATCACGAACAAAATACCTTTTTAACGACGGACTATAACATCGATAACCTTTTTATGTGCGAGAATAACTCAAGAAAATGCATTTAATAGAGCGAGGATCAAGTTTGTCAATGCTTGGACTAAGCTGATGAACAAAAACAAACATACCCAAAAATACAAAGCGGTAAATGAAAAGATGTATCGTTAGTAAATAACATAGAGTGCGGGGATTTTCCATTAAGAACAAAGAATGTTGTACGATTAATTAAGTAACAAGAAGTAAGAATAACAACACTCTAAAATAATTTAGGAACATGTATATGAAATAAAATAGTACAAGCAATATCTAAAAGATGACGATTTTTTCGCTTTACAACTACATTCTGTTGAGATGTATGAGTGTATGATGATTGATGGATGATGCCAGAATTAATCATGAAAGTAGTAAAATGATCTAAAAAATACTCATGAGCATTATGACTACGATGGATTTTGATAGATGAACTAAATTAGATTTTCACCTCAGCACAAATGGAGCAAAAAATAGAAAATAACTCAGAATGATCTTTCATTAAATAAAGCCAAGTTAGCCTGGAATAATCATCTACAAAAGTAACGAAATACTGAAAGCCAAGTTTAGAAGACTCATGACTCGAACCTCAAACAACAGAATGTACTAACATAGAAAGACTAGACACACATTTATTAATGCGAGAAAGAAAGGACATTCGATGATGCTGACCCAACTGACACGACTCACACTCCAAAGATGAAACATGATTAAAAGCTGGGACTAACTTCTTCACTGTCTCCAAAGATGGATGACACATCAATTGAGCAAACAACAAGGGATGGGACATGATCAAAATAATAAAGATCGTTAGATTCATGCCCTCCACCAATTATCTTTCGTGTTTTCAGATCTTTAATAATAACATAATTAGGGAGAAATGTAACAAAACAATTTAGATCTTTTGTAAGCTGACTAACAAATAGCAAATTATACCGAGAAAAAAGAGCATAAAGTACGAATGATAAAGACAGAAGAACTAGGATGCACAATGTCAATGCCACTAGTAGTGGTTTTAGATCAATCAGCAAGAGTAACATCAGGAAAGGATGATGTCTGAGAAAAAGTAGAAAAAACATCAATGGTACCTAACAAATGATTAGTTGTTGCAGAATCAAGAACCCAAGTTTTAAATGAAGAACTACTATAGGGTAAACAAGCAAATAGTCCACCTTTTTGGGTCAAAAGAGTAGTTATTGAAGATACTTGATGAGCTGCCTTATACTATAAGAAATCATCATACTCAGCTTTGAAAACTGTCAAAAAATTCTAGAACACAGGATCACATTCAATTAAATCAAAAGTCACACCATTAGCAACTAGAGGATGACCAACCAAGTGCCAACATGTCTCTCGAGTATGCCCATAACGGTGACAATGAGTACATTGACAAACTGAACCCTGACCATCACCATGATGACCAACAAATATTCCATTACCACCAATATACCCAAGAAAGATCTTGCTCTGATACCATGTTGAAATTAAGAATTGAAAAGAGCTCTATATTATTGATTGATTTGAATACAATTCAATCATCCAATATATAGACCTATGAATATTAAATCTAATAGGAATATGATATATTGATTAGATAAGATAAATATAAACTAGGCATACTAGGACACATAATAGGAATCCTATTAGGATTTTCAACAAAACTAAATACACCAAAGACCTTTTATTTAAATTTTTTGTATCTTCTGCAAAGCCAATAAAACTCGCTACCTTCCCAATTAGCATCTAACACGATGGTGAACTACTAACATATCCCTCTGAATTTAGGATTTTTGTTAGGGGTCTTCAGTATTTAACCATGACTGAACCTGATATTGCATATGCTGTTAATCTGTCTAGTCAGTATTTGCGTGCTCCTCGTATGGCTCATTTTCAGCCTGTCAAACGCATTTTTCGATATTTAAGTGGTACTACTAATCATAGGTGGTTTCTTGCTTCTACAAAGGATTTCTCTATTTCTTGTTATGCAGATGCAGACTAGGCAGGTTGTCCTGACAGTCGTCGTTCCACCACAGGTTATACAGTCTTTCTTGGACCGAATCTTATTTCTTGGAAAGCAAATAAACAACTTACTGTGTTTCGTTCTAACACCGAATCTGAATATAGATCTCTTGTTTATGTTGTGGTTGGGACTTACTGGATTCGTTAGATTCGTTAGCTTCTATATGACTTACATGTGTTCTTGAGTCGCCTAGTTCGACTGTAATATGATAACATTGGTGCCATTTTTCTTGCCGCTAATATAGTTTTTTATGCTCGTACCAAGCACATTGAAATAGATTTTCATTTTGTTGGTGAAAAAGTAGCCCAAGGAGATGTTCAGATTCGCTATTCCCACTAATGCTCGCCTTCACCTCGGTTTCTTCAACATAAAAACAATCTCTCTATAGTTCCCATCCATTTGGATTGAGGGGGGATGTATAAATGTATATACTTCCTAATGTAAATAATATTAGGAAATCCTATTTCTAATGTAAATAGGAAACCTACTTCTAATGTAAATGAAAAACTCTTATGTACTCATACTATAAATATAAGGTTCTACTACTGCAACATTAACCAATGAGTAAGCACAAAACATTAATTTCTCTTTTAATTTCTTTAGTACTCATGAATTGTTTGTCCGTGTCATGTAATGTTTTACAGGTTTTTCGTTTCTTTTTCTTTTTTTGGTTTTTGGATAAGGGTGGGAGAATTAATTATTCTTTTTTCACTCAGGTGTCTATTCTATGTAATCAAATTTTCAAGAGAAGTAGTATGTTGGCCATGTTTGTGTTGTTATGTAAGCTAATTTAAAACAAATTAGCTAAAATGAGTTCAAAGCAAAATAAGCAGTTTTACCTATTTTTATTGTGAATACTATGGTTCGGGGGATCAATTGTAATGTCGACTACTGAGGACTTTTTATTGAGTTAGGTCAATGCTAGGAGTTGAAGAGAAACCACTCTACACATCATCATATTCTTTTTTGAACACATAAAGGAAAGCAATATTAACCATCATGATTCAACAGTACACCAAAAACCAGAAACAGCAGCAGAAATAAGGCCACAATGCAGCCACTTACACATAGAAACTAGATACTGCAAAAATCTAAGTTGAGTCTCAGATTGGGTCTCAGATCATTCCAAGTCGGGTCGTCTTAGGTTTGGATCATTCCAGGTTGGGTTGTCTTGAGTTTTGGATCATTTCGAGTTTCAGAACCTTAGTTAATGAACTGATTAAAGATCAAAAAGAGAAATCTAAGTTATTGAGAATCAAAAACCCTATCTCATATTGTGGAATCTTCAATCAAATAGAAAAATTATAGGTATTTTTCAAAGAGAGAAAAAAAATTCCTTTCTAGGTTTTTCGAGTTTTTCCTCTCTTCTTAGTTGCTATAACCTCGAGGTGATGGAGGAATAGAAAAGAAATGGGTAGCTTGACAACACCAGCAGAAGACTTAGAACCTTGCAGTCAAATACAGAACTACATTAATTTAACTGATCAAAGTCAATTAAACTGATCACCCACTAATCAAAATATTTAAGGAAAGCACTCCATTAATTTTTTATTTTTCAAATCAAGAACTCCGCATGTCCTTGTGATCAAGCTTTCACATAAGCATCAGTGTGGTGTTTCAAATAAAGTAAATGGTAGTATGAGACAGTTGGCTAATCTGAACCCTTTTAATTAAATGTAAAGTGTGCTTAAAATGTCAATACGATGCGACTAAGTAGATAAGAATCCCAAATAAATGCTTATATAACATTTTATTTCTTATTTTCTTACCATTATGGCACAAAACCAATTTAGGTTTTCAAACAATTCTTTTATTCTCATTTTGAAGCTTGTAAATTAAGATTCCTTTTGAATCAAAATAAATGTCCATTAAATCTCTAACTTAAGTTTAATTTAATACACTTAATTAAAGGTTTTTTAGTGACAATTAATTAACTCAAATTAAGACCATAAAATGGTCTAAAATCAACTCTTAATATATATATATATATATATATAACTCCTCCAATTACTTCATCAGCTTCATTTCTTTACTCAACTTTGATTTATTTTACTACTTTTTAAAATTAGTATCTTATTATCTTGCTTCACAGAACTTGTTGACTCGGCAGTTCCACACGCAAAGACCGAGTCACCGAAAGAAGGTGCTAGCTTATAACTTACACAAGTAAAAATCTTCATGAATTTTATTTATTTTTTAATTCAGAGAATAATTTTGCTAGTCTGACCAAATTAATTATAACATGGAATTATATAATCATTAGTTACATATACAGATAGCCACTGCGAGAAGATGTCAAATTAAACACATGTATAAATCTTGCTAGAAGTTGCTGCTAATTTTCATTCACCAGATACTGACAAATAGATAAGAGAACTACTTATCAACCAATCTTCAATAATGTACAGGAAATTGTACAAACCTGCAGGTCAATTAGAAGAAATAATTGTAGGGATATGCATTGCAGCAGCATTAGTAATCATCTAACTCCCTTACCAAAAGATAGATGGAAACCGAATTCCAACTATCATCTTTTAAGGACAGGCCTTTCTTCTTTCATGCTTTCATCTTAGGATTAAACTTTTCATTCTTTGGAGCTGTTACAACGATATCTCTTCGTGAAAAGCATCCGAGGTTTGCACACTACTGCCTTCGTCTTGCTGTTGTTTCTATTGCCATAACAACCAGCATAGTCATCTGGCTAATATTTCCATTAAGCTTCAGGTTGGTGGCGTATGCAGCTTGTGCGTTTAGCCAAAGATGACTAAGGGCTTCATATTTCATCCAAATAAAGGGCAGTAAGTTTTACAATAACGGTTAAGCACAATAATTTGTGGATCATTGTATTAGTCTTGTAAATATTTGGTTGCAGATTGTCTAGATGATTTTCAATAACTTGTAAATATCCCCATTTGTGCTTGCAGGTTGAATACAGAATATTGTTAGATATGATGATTTTGGACTCCAATTGCTTGTAAATACGTTGGATAAATTTACAGAAATAAAAGAACGGTGTTTATTAGGAAAAGTTTCAAGGCGTGTAGCAAGATACAATTTTGATTGTTGCATTATATGAACACTCGTTATACTGTTATAAAGCAAAATATTTTTGTGGCATAGAATTAGAAAATCGTCCTACCATTTTAGCCTGTCACAGTTGATTTATAACGGTTTTTCTAGGGGTCGTTCCAATATATTTAAGAGGTACACATAACTTTGTATACGTAGCGTGAGTCACTTGTCAAGTGGCCGCTTTAGCGTTGTAATAAAGTTTACTAATATCAGGTTTGGGTCGGGATTACACTAAATTTTAAGCCCGATAAATATGAGTCGATCTTTTTGGTTTGAAATTTTGACATTAATTTTTGTTCAGACCCAATCTTCATATATTAAATCAAATTCAAGTCTGTCTTGAAACCCAATTTTTTTTTTTTTATTTTAAGTTAGCCCAAAATACAATATTAAACACAAAGTTAAAATACAATTATTACTATAAATTTATTACTTTTTTATTTTTTAATAGCATAAAATATTACACTTAAAAGAATCTGAATGCTAACATAACACATTACATAAAATATATATTATTTAATATATATAAATAATTAAATGTAATATATTTAAGCACGACGAACCAGTCCGGTCTGCCTTATTTTAATTCTCCAACCCGGGCTTTTTTTTCTTTTTTTAAATCAAACCTATTTTTGTTGAAACACGATCCATTTATGGATTTTGCTTGTCCAACCAAGGGTCATAGTAACTAAAAATAGTTGGGACATTCCGATGACTGAGGCTCAAAATGGTAAAGGCCAGGAATCGGTACTTAACTAGAGCAACGACTTGAGCGCTTCTTCCAATACTCTTCCATACTACCAATCTCCAGAAACATGCAATGACTTCAAATTTTGTATTTGTGTGAGCACATAAACACAACAAAACAAAACACAAATAAACATAAAAACTAAACTAAACCACAAGTGCCTCATTTGTCTATCCAATCAGTTCACAAAATAGGGTGTTCTAGCATCAAACCAAGAACAAAGCACAACTCAAGGATGCACCCAAGAATCGAACTCCAAACCGATAGAACCAACAAGCCTGCCCTGATGAACTAAAATCCTCTTGGCTACAAATGCTTAGGCAGATATGAAATTCCAAAATGCTATGGTGAGGGTGTGCAGCGCACGTGCAACGTTGCCCGTTGGACTGATCAGCTGGGTTGCTCAGATCTATTAGCATTAAGCAGAGAGGAGGGAGATTTTGAGTATTAAGTAAGAGAAAGCAAAGAAAAGGTTACTTCAAAACTCTAATTGAGAGTACTTTTTTTTTCATAAGGAGGTATCCCAAGAAAAACATTTATCAATGGAGGACTATCAATGACAATCTATATGTTGTTGATCTAACCAATCCATTTATGGTCTATGTTCAACCTTTTGCTGCCTCAACTTTTTGACTGCCCATGAACCTTTTGGCTGCCTCAACATTTTGGCTATCCATTGATTGTGGTAACAAATATATAGAATATGAATGGACGTTCTTGATGGGAGAAAAAGTATAAATACAGGTTTGGTCCCTAGACTCGGTACTACTCTTTTTTTTTTTTCTTTCATACACCATCAAATTGGAGAGTTCTAAGAGTCTAGAAGAATCAATACTGAGAGAATAGCAGATTGTGTAAGTGAAAAAATTCAATGGCCAGAGGTATGTTTACGGTCCTTTTAATTCCGCATTTGATTTATATGCTATTTAAATTGTTTAGCATGTTTAGATTATATTTAAGTTTTACATTTGGTATTAGAGCATTGTTTGTCTCTGCCTTGAAGTATTAAGCAATCTGTAAAACTTTCGATTTATACCCGAAAAATAATTTGATTTCAAAGTTTGTTTTTTGAGAATTTTTTGATGGAAAATAATATTAAAAATCATTAGGAAATTTGATTTCTAGTATTTCTGAGTTTTAAAATCTTGCTTTGGTATCCTGGAAGCCAAGATTTAGTTGGGTTTTGAAAACGAGTCAAAAACGACCCGGCTGAAGGTTGAAGACAACTGGTTTAGGAAAATATCTTGCAATTTCTAAATTCGGTAATTTTTCAGAAATACTATATATATATATATATATATATTTGGAAGTTCATATTTTGGCCTTATTTTATGGATTTTCACAATTTTGCATATGATTTGTAATTATTTGCAAAAATAATGTTAATGAACCCCTCGAGGTAGCCTAGTAGTAAGGGCAAATTTGGGACTTTGTGGTAGGAGCACACTATTGGGTTCGATTCCCCTTGGGATCAAACTTTTGATTATTTTGCTCAAATTAAGATTATGCATATGTACTATTTATGTTAGTTCTATATATGCAATTTGATTAAATGCTCATATTTAGCATGATTTTTTGTTTTTCAATTCATGCTTTTAGAATGAGTTTATTTTATGCAATGAATTAAATTAAGTGCATAATATTTTGTTTAATTACGCAATTTATGTTTTATTTATGATAATTTTATTTGCATATGATACATATTATTAAGTTTAGATATTGTTAGATTATGTAAACTTAGGTTATTCTCATAAAACTTAATTTGTGCATAACACATTAAGGTTCATAATATATTAGTATGAACAATTAAGTTAAAAATTATGAATAATTCATAAACAATTTGTAGTTGGCATAAGATAGCATGATCTGGGACAATACTCTGTCTAAGGATTCTGGTTTTTATGAGGTTTTGTCCCGAGGAATTATCTTGGGAGAACTCTTAGTGATTGCCTATTATATTACTGCGTAATTGTTTTTAGGCATTAAGTAGAGCCTAAAATATAGTAAATATAAATGTCTAGTGAACCATATAATTTTAAATATTTAAAGAGTAGCCACATCATCTTTAATTATATAAAAATTATATATTAAGTGGATTAGGATCACATAATAGACATTAATTGTAATTACTTATATAAATATAATGATTTTACCTCACAGGGATTTTATTATGTTTATATAATTAATTAGGATAATATATTAAAATTAATTTTTCTTAATTTACCCACAGGAGTTAGAAAAAATTAATTTAATAGTTTTATCATAAAGTTTAAAGATAGAAAAATATCAAACTGTAATCATATATACATTATGAATTTAGTAAAAACAGTTTGATAAAATCTATCATAAGGTATAAAGAATCTTATTGAATTAAAAATTTAGCCCACAGGTAATTTTTAATGAAATTAGATTCAATTTCAGCGTGTTTTTACATTGGTAAAACATGCAATTTAGAAAATTAGACCTCAAATGTTGACATAAGCTTTTGGACTTTATGCAGTTACTCAACCCACTAGTTTTTCTGATATCCGTTGTGACATACCCGAACTTAGGGGAGATAACTATAAGACATGGAAGGAAAGGATTTTCCTTCATCTAGGGTGGATGGACATAGATTATGCTATTAGGAAGGATGAATCACCTGCAATCGCCGATAACAGCACTCTAGTTGTGGTCACGCTAGATGAGCTATGGGAGCGATCCAACCGGTTCAGTGTGATGTTTATCAAGACTAAGATAACTACTGATATACGTGGTTCTACCGACCAGCATGAGAAAATTCGTGATTTGCTGAAAGCCATTGACGATCAATTCGTCACTTCAGAAAAGGCATTGGCAAGCACCCTGATAATGAAATTATCATCCCTCAGACTCACCAGCGTAAAAGGTGTGCGTGAGCACATAATGCAAATGCGTGACATTGCGGCTCAACTTAAGAAACTTGAGGTTGATATATCGGAGTCCTTCCTGGTGCACTACATTCTGAACACCCTTCCAACTCAGTACGAGCCTTTCAAAATCTCGTACAACACACATAAAGACAAATGGTCAATTAATGAATTAATGACCATATGTGTTCAAGAAGAAGAGAGACTTATGATGGAACTGGGTGAGAGTGCAATGTTGGCTACTACCCGTGGGAAGGACAAAGCTAAACCTATCAAATCTCAAGCCAATCACAAAGCTAATCATAAGGGGAAAGGTAAAATACCACCTCAAGCTGATATCAAGAAGGAAGAAAAGTGTTTCTTTTGTATAAAGAATGGACATATGAAGAAGGAATGCATCAAATTCCAAAAATGGCTTGAGAAGAAAGGTAATCCAACCTCATTTGTTTGTTATGAATCTAATATGGTTAATGTTAATATTAACACCTGGTGGATTGATTCTGGATCTACAATCCATATTGCAAACTCCTTGCAGGGTATGCAAAACCTAAGGAAGCCATTAGGAAGTGAGCAAAGCATCTTATCAAGCAACAAGATGGGCTCACATGTGGAGATGATTGGAACTTGCATTTTAACTTTAAGTAGTGGCTTTATTTTAAAATTAGAAAGGACCTTTTATGTACCAAGTTTCTCACAAAACTTGATTTTTGTTTCCGGACTTGTACCATTTGGATATTCCTTTAATTTTCAAGACACATCTTTCAGTTTATTTTATAAAATTGATTGTGTTGGGAATGGTATTTTGTATGATGGTCTTTATCATCTTTATTTACAAAATGATGCCACTTACAGTTCAATGCATGTTCAAACTGGCATTAAAAGGTGTAATATTAATGATGACTCATCTATGTTATGACACCGGAGATTATGACATATCTCCTTAGAAAGAATTAAAATATTAGTGAATGAAAGGGTACTTAGTACTCTAGATTATACTGATTTTGAAACTTGTGTGGACTGCATTAAGGGAAAGCAGACCAACAAGTCCAAGAAATGTGCTAATAGGAGTTCGGACATATTAGAAATCATTCATACTGATATATGTTGTCCAGACATGGACGCACATGATCAAAAATATTTTGTCACTTTTATCGATGATTACTCACGATATATGTATATCTATTTGCTTCATAAGAAAAATGAAGCATTGTATGCCTTTAAAGTATTTAAGGCTGAAGTTGAGAACCAATGCAGAAAGTAAATACAAATTGTGAGATCTGATAGAGGTAGAGAATATTATGATAGATACACAGAAAGTGGACAAGCACCTGGTCTTTTTGCTAAGTTTCTTCAAGAACATGGGATTGTTGCCCAATACACTATGTCTGGTTCCCTGGACCAAAATGGTGTTGCAGAAAGAAGAAACCAAACATTGATGGACATGGTTCGGAGTATGCTTAGCAACTCCAACCTTCTTACATCCTTGTGGACTGAAGCACTAAAGACGGCTACGTATATATTAAACTGAGTTCTAACCAAGGTTGTTCCCAAGACACCATTTGAATTATGGAAAGGTTGAAAACCGAGTTTATGACATATGCACGTTTGGGGATGTCCGTCTGAGGTGAGGATTTATAACCCACAAGAGAAGAAACTGGATCTGAGGACCATTAGTGGGTATTTCGTTGGATATGCCAAAAAGTCCAAGGGTTATAGGTTTTATTGTCCAACTCATACTACTAGGATTGTGGAATCAAGAAACGCTAAGTTTCTAGAGAATGATATGATCAGTGGGAGGGATCAGTTCAGGAACTTAGCTCCTGCACATGATCGTACAGAACCTGCACATGATCATACAGAATCTCAACCTTCATCAAATGATAGATTAGTTATAGTTCATAGCACGCCTCAAATACAAACTCGTGTTGACCAATCGATCATTGAGATTCCACAAGTTGTTGACAACATTCTAATAGATCATGCAGTTCAGGAAATACTACAACCTCCTGAATAACCAGTTGAAGCACAAGCTCTCCTAGGAGACATTGGTACAACATTAAGAAAATTTACTAGAGACAGGAGATCAACAATTCCTAGTGATTACATTGTGTATCTACAAAAATCTGACTATAATTTTGGAGCCTAAAATGATCCTGAAACCTTTTCACAGGCCATGAGTTGCAAAGGGTCAACCTTGTGGCACGATACCATGAAGGAAAAGATGAATTCCATGAAAAGAAATAGAGTCTGGGATCTTGTAGAGTTTCCTAATGGGGCGAAGACCATTGGTTGCAAATGGGTCTTTAAGACCAAGAAAGATTCATTAGGCAACATTGAGAGATACAAAGCGAGACTCATTGCTAAGGGATTTATTCAAAAAGAATGAATCGATTACACGGAGACTTTTTCTCCTATATCTAAGAAAGATTCTCTTCGTATTATTTTGGCATTAGTTGCTCATTTTGACCTTGAGCTGCAACAAATGGATGTGAAAATCGCATTTCTTAATGAAGATCTGGAGGAGGAGGTTTATATGAAACAACCTGAAGGTTTATCCTCTAATGATGGTGAGTATTTGGTTTGCAAGCTTAAGAAATCCATATATGGTTTAAAACAAGCCTCCTGTCAATGGTATTTTAAATTCCATGAAGTAATTTCTTCATTCGGTTTTGTTGAAAATCCCATGGGTCAATGTACATACCAGAAGGTCAGTGGGAGTGAAATTTGTTTTCTTGTTTTATATGTGGATGATATTTAACTTGCAACCAATGATAAGGGCTTGTTGCATGAGGTCAAACAATTTCTCTCTAAAAATTTTGATATGAAAGATATGGGTGAAGCATCTTATGTCATTAGCATTAAGATCTATAGAGATAGACCTCGAGATGTTTTAGGTCTGTCACAAGAAACCTATATCAACAAAGTTTTAGAGAGATTTCGGATGATAGATTGTTCACCAAGTGTAGCTCCCATTGTGAAGGGTGATAGGTTCAATTTGAACCAATGCCCAAAGAATGATTTTGAGAGGGAATCCATGAAGAACATTCCATATGCTTCTGCAGTCGAAAGCCTTATGTATGCTTAGGTCTGCACTAGACCTGACATTGCATTTGCTGTAAGAATGCTAGGGCGATATCAAAGTAACCCAGGTATAGACCACTAGAGAGCTGCAAAGAAAGTAATGAGGTATCTTCAAGGATCTAAAGACTACAAGCTTATATATAGACAGACGGACAATCTGGATATGATTGGCTACTCTGATTCAGACTTTGTTGGCTCTATTGATTCACGTAAATCAACATCAGGGTATATTTTTCTGATGACCGGTGGAGCTGTTTCTTGGAGAAGTGTCAAGCAGACATTAACTATTACTTCTACTATGGAAGTCAAGTTCGTCTCCTGTTTTGAGGCCACTTCACATGGTGTATGGCTTAGGAGTTTCATTTCTGGACGTAGAGTCATGGATTCTATATCTAGGCCATTGAGAATTTTCTGCGACAATTCAGCTGCTGTCTTTATGGCTAAGAACAATAAAAGTCAAAGTCGAAGTAAACACATCGACATTAAGTATTTAGCCATAAGAGAACGTGTAAAGGAAAATAAAGTGGTCATTGAACACATTAGCACTGAATTGATTATCGCTGATCCTTTGACTAAAGGCATGCCATCTCTGAAATTCAAGGATTATGTAGAGAAAATGGGACTTGGTTCCACTTTGTAAGTGTATACATACAGTTTATTAATGAAACTCTTACATATTTTGATGTTTTCTCATATTCATGTGCACATTAATTTCTTTGAGAAAATTCATCTGTATAGAACCAAGAATAAACATAGGGTTTATTCATTTAGAAATGTTGCCACATGAAGAATAATACTTGAGGAACTAAATGCATCGTAATACATGGAAGGTAATACTCACTCTTAGAGGACTTATCGCTATGATTCATGTATAAACTTCTTAAAATATAATCAATGAGATTAAGTTAGGTTAAACATATGGACCAAGTGGGAGAATATAACCAATCCATTTATGGTCCATGTTCAACCTTTGGCTGCCCATGAACCTTTTGGCTGCCCATGAACCTTTTGGCTGCCTCAACTTTTTGGCTACCCATTGATTGTAGGAACAAATGTATGGATTATGAATAGACGTTCTTGATTGGAGAACAAGTATAAATACAGGTTTGGTCCCTAGACTCGGTACTACTCATTTTTTTTTCTTTCATACACCATCAAATTGGAGAGTTCTGAGAGTCTAGAAGAACCAATACCGAGAGAATAGCAGATTGTGTAAGTGAAAAGCTTCAATGGCCGGAGGTATGTTTACGGTCCTTTAAATTCCGCATTTGATCTATATGTTATTTAAATTATTTAACATGTTTAGATTATATTTATGTTTTACAGTTGATTGTCACTAATTGTGACGGTGAAGAATACCAATTTCGTCGCTGAAACTCCAAGAAAGCATCAGTGACGGCACCTCCGTTGCTAATGAATCAGATGTCATCACTCATATTCTTAAAATTCTGTGATGAAAAATAAAAGTAGATAAAATATCAGCGATTGAAGGTGTTGTGCTGATATAAAAATTAAATATCAACGACGGTATTCCATCCTTGAGCCATCACTGATATTGAAAAAAATTCAAATAATTTTTATTTTGTGTGGGATCCTAGCAACATTAAAACTATCAGCCATTGCAGCGGTCGTTGCTCATTTCATTAAATCTCTACCCCTACCCCCTCCTTGCAATCTCTCATATGCTCTTTCTCTCTCTCTCCTCGTTCTCTCTCTGTCTCCATCGCTCCATTGCTCTCTCTCACCTCTATATCTCATCGTTCTCTCTCTTTCACCTTTGTGTCTCTTTGTGATTGCAGACAGCACACAACAACCATTCGCCACCATCCATCTATCGCCAACTGTTAAACTCCTTGTCTCTCTCCTCTCTTACATTTTGCAGTTATTAGTAATTAATTGTTTTTTTTCTAATGTGAATTTTCGGACGTCCCTGTCCATTCATCCTCTAACTAGGTAAATTTTCAGATTATAATAACTATTTAATCTTTCATTTATATAATTGAGTATGAAGAATTTCTCAGGTTAGTTGGGTTATGTTAAATTATATATATATATATATATATATATATATATATAAAAGAACATAGTTTCTTAATAGTTATGTAATTAAATTTAGTAAATAAAATATACTATAAATTTAAGTTGATGATTAAACTTTAAAGAGCTATATATGATTGGTTAATCCTGACAGTATAATGTATTTTCTTAGTTACCCATTACTTTTAAAAATATAAAAAATAAAAATAAATTTTAAGTTTTAGGTTTTAAAAATTAAAAAATAAAAATATTTTTTTAAAAATTTTATCCAAGAGAAGAAAGATCAAGGAGATCAAAGGTTTATTCAAAATAGAAACAGATTTGAATAATTCATTGTTTTTGTCCAAAAGAAACGATTTGAATCAAATGGATAAAAGATTTGAATAATTCATACAAGACCTTTTCATGAAATCCAGGGAAGGCTGGGCCTGGGAGTCTCATTAGATCATCTATAAGAGATTGGAATTTGGGCTTTCGTGCCAATCTTGGGGTGTGCACTAACATGCTAGCAGAAATTGAAGCTCTTCGTATAGGCCTTGAGCTTATATGCGATCGAGGTGGATGCTCAGGTCTAGCTTATTGAAAACAATTCATATTATGACCCTATACAATCCGAATTTAAAATGATCTGACCCCAAAACTCGGCCCAAATACGAGTGACTCAAAATCCGAAATAACTCAAATTCAAAGTGATTCAAACTTGACTTGGTTCGAATTTGAAGAGACCTGAAATTCGAAATGACACGAACCCGAAACTGAAAATGGCAATCGAGTTTGGTCAGGTTATTTCTGGGTCGGGTCATTCTGGTTTAGGTCATTTCGGATCTCGAGTCGGGTTCGAGTTATATCGATCTCGAGTCATGTCACGTTTTAGGTCATATCGGGTCCTGTCGAGTTTGAGTCATGTCATGTCTCGGGTCATTCGTGTCGAGTCAGATCTTGGGTCATTTGTGTCGGGTCGTTTTGAGTTTTCGAGTAGGTTCAATATGACTTATAGGATTTGTTTCATCTATGTAAAGTAACAAATAAATAAATGAACAATTTGCAAACTTCTTGAGATACACACAATTGTCATACTTACTTCTGGAATACCCGTTACTCATCATGAAGAAGTCAAACTACTTGTACCACTGATGATGAGACTATTTCAAACCATGTAAGAACTTTTTTAACAAGCAAATATGGTCTTCCTTACTCTCAATAACAAACTCTCACGTTAGTACATGTAAAATTTCTTTTTAAGCTCACCATGCAAAAACAGGGTTTTAACATCAACCTGTTCTAATTCCAAATTTTCATAGCAACGAATTATAAGAGTACACGAATGGAGCTATATTTCACAATCAAAGAGAAAACATCATTAAAATCAACTCTTGCAACCTAGTTGTATCCTTTAGCAATGAGACGTGCTTTATGTCTTACATTCTCAAACCTTGTGATACATTCCTTTTTTCTTGAATATCCATTTGCAACAAACTATTCTTTAACTCATTGGTGGTTTTACCAATTTCCAAGTTTGATTCTTCTCAAGAGACTCCATCTCTTCATGCATAGCTACTAGACACTTTGAAGAATATGCATAAGCAATGGTTTCTGTACATATGGAAGGTTCATCTGCGTCACTAGTTTCTTACGCAACTAACAAAGCATAGGCAACTGCATCACTATTACTAGACAAAACAATATTAGTATACCTCGATGGTAGTTTAGTCTCTTTTCTTAGTCAATGTTTGGCAATACTGTAAAACTTATTTTGAATCTGTTGAGTCTCTTTTTCACCCAAATTCTCACTCTGTTAAAAAATAAGCTGTATGGAAATGTTATTCATAGGATCTGAATTAGAACTTTCCAACTCTACCTGTTGTGTGCTACTCTTACCTTGATAAAAATCACAAGCAACAAACTCTTATTACTTCGGGTTAAGCATAGCAGATTCATTAAAAGTTACATTTCAACTAATGAAAAATATAGGTGACTTAGGATCAGGACAACGCAATCTCTATCCTTTCACACCATCAACATAACCAAGAAAAATGCACTTTTTAGTCTTATGCTCTAATTTTCTATCATTTACATGTGCATATGCAAGACATCCAAAATTGTTTACCGTAGAATAATCTGGAGGGTTACTAGACTATATCTCATATAGGGTTTTGAACTTAATGGCTGTAGTTAGAGATCGATTCACCAAATAACATGTAGTGGATGTCGCCTCTACCCAATACTTCTTAGTCAACCTAGCATTTGAAAGTATATAGCGAACTCTCTCTAAAAAAGTTATGTTCATTCGCTCAGCAACCTCATTCTGTTATGGTGTACCTCTAATTGTCTTGTGCCTAACAATACTCTCATCTCTACAATAGTCATCAAACTCATTTGAACAAAATTCCAAGTGTCATCAGGCTCTTAATATGCTTCCATGTTTACATCTCAATTACGGTTCTTGATAAGAGCCATAAAATGCATCTCAACAATGTTTAATTGTTAGCATTTTATGATTCTTCTCGGTCTTTATTGCACTTTTATGTGTTGATAACTCTTAAGTAATATTATTGGACCACTAACTTATTCTAGTGCATTTTCAGGTATTTTGAGTTCAAAAAGAAGAAGAAGCGATTGTTGTTTAAAAGCACCAAGATTCCATGCACGACGGAGCATCAGAGTGGCTGTGGAGAGGTAACACATGAAGAAAATCAACAATCAGTGAGCACTACGGTGCCCAGAAGCTTACCCAGCCAAATCATACCCAGCATCGCAGTGCCCATAAAGCAGCACCGCAGTGCGCACACGATGTTATATCTTCGAGTTAGAACTTAATTAGGGTTTTAACAATAGATTAAACCCGAAAACACCCTTAGACCTTTGTACTATAAATAGATCACTTAGGGTTGAAGAGAAAAACATCTTTTTGAGAGGCTGGAGGCCGGGGAAAACATCATGAAGGCTGCCACACTCTCCTCCATAGCCAACTAATCTCCAAGCAAGGCGAAGGGATGAATCTCTAGGTGTAGTTGTTCTTATTTTCTAGTCTTGATTCATTGTAGTTTAGATTTATTATCATTAAACATTGTTATGATTTACTTTTTAATCTAATTAGAAGATTTCCCCTTAATCCGGTAATAAGTCTAGTCATGCTCTTCTTATGTGATGTTGTTAAAGTGTGATTGAGTTCGGTAGATTTCTCTTATAGATTTGTCCATTACTGCGGTATTGTCATTATGATATATTGTCGTTTCTTGATAATCTATAAGTTAGGTCATGTGTGCTTGAAAGCAAGGAGTATTTCATAACAATTACATTAGGGTTTATATATGTGCTTTAATTGAATATTTGTCGATTGCTTGTTTGGGATGTGAAACTTGCAATCAAGATAAAAACAACTTAATTAAGAATAGAATAAGGCAATGAACCTAGGGAGGATTCCCGGACCCTTGTTGTTCTCTATTATATTTACACAATTATTTCACACTACTTCAAACTCAGATTTTCTCGTTTAACTTTTATCGTTCGTTTTAAGGTTTGCACTTTCTCTTGTAGTTAGTTTGTCTCCCTGTGGAGTCAACACCCTAAAGCTGTGCTACAACAACCACGTTACTCTTTGGGCGTAATCAAATTTTGGTGCTGTTGCTGGGGAGACGCGCTTAAGTACAAGGAAGATTGTCAACCTTAAGACAAGACAGTAGAAGAATTGTAGATAGTTTTTCTTTTCAGCAGTTTGTAAAGGCGGTAACTTCGTTCCCTCTTTTATCTTGTTGCATTATTTTCTTGTTGTTTTTTTATTATTATTATTTTGTGATCTTGTATGCCCTGATATAGAGACACTTTGGGTAGATTTGCTTGTAGGCCTGTGTTGGAGTCAGAATTAAATTCTTTTCTAAATCCTTTATTTGACAACCCATCTAGTCCCAAAGAGATGAGTGAACATGAATATCAACCACCTAAGACTCTTCAGGATTACCTCCACCCTACACGAACAGTCACACCATCATGCATCATATTTCCAGCCAATACTTGCCATTTAGATTTTAAAACAGGGATTATACAATTACTCCCTACGTTTCATGGCTTGGAAAATGAAAACTCATATGTGCACATTAGAGAATTTGAGGAAGTAGTTGCGACTTTTCATAGTCAAGATGCAACTACTGACATTGTAAGACTTAAGTTCTTTCCTTTCGCTTTGAAGGATAGAGCTAAAAATTGGCTATACTCACTGAGACCATGATCTATTGGGTCGTGGACTGAGATCACTCGGATTTTTTTTAATAAATACTTCCCCCAACATAAGATCAATGCTTTAAAAAGGCAAATCTCCACCTTTGCACAAAAGAGCAGCGAGACTTTGTATCAGTCTTGGGAGAGATTTAAGGAGTTGTTGAGTATGTACCCTCACCATTGGTATGAAAATTGGCGCTTAGTGAGCTATTTTTATAAGGGACTTACATATAGAGAGCGCCAATTTGTAAAGATGATGTGTAATGGTGAGTTTTAGAAAAAGATCCTGATGAGGCCATAGAGTACCTCAATGAGCTTGCTAAAAAAGCTCACACTTAGACTAGACCTAGTGCTACTAAAAGCACAAATAGGTCACGACCTATAAGGCACTCGAATGGTGGTGGAATTTACCATCTTAGGGAAGAGGATAATCTTAAGGCCAAGGTCGAGATGCTCACTAGGGAACTAGAGGTGTTAAAGACTAAAAGCTCAAAGCCAACACAAGTAGCTAATTTTGCAGCGTCTTTGAAACCATGTTTTGTGTGTGTCAAGGTAGATCATCTCGCCCAAGAGTGCCCCACATTTACTGAGATGAGAAGGATGTATGAGGAACAATGTAATGCCTTAGGTATGTACAAGAAGCCTTTGGCACCCTTCTCCGATACTTATAATCCGGGATGGCGAAATTACCCCAATTTCAGCTGAAAGTCTGAAAACCAGCAGCTTGCACAACCCCCTGCACCATATCTTGAACCATATCATGCACTTGTACCTTCTAGGAGTTCTTTAGAAGACACTTTACATGCTTTTATTAAGGCACAAGGTAAGACTAATCAAAGACTTGAATCCTTAATTACGCAGGTTATTGAAGAACATAAGGATCTAAAGAGCCAAGTGTCCAAGTTGATGAGCTCCTTGAGTGTGAATGAGCGAGGTAAGTTCCCTTCCCAAGCTCAGTCAACATCTCATGGTCAAAACCTGGCACAAAAGAATTTGAAGGAGGTGAATGCCATTATAACACTAAGTGGTAAGTCATTACACATCCCAACACCGAACAAATCAGAGGATGTGGACAAGAGCCACCAAGTATATATGATTAACTCACCCATGGAAAAGGTCCATCACCTTAATTCATTGAAGTCAATCCATACCCATGGGTTCACAATAGCATATATTGAGCTAAAATCTAGAGATGTTACTGATGACATCCTTGAGACCTCTTCAAAGCATACAAGCACCCAATTTGACAGTGAAGCAGTTGCTGGTGCATTCAGTTCATGTTTGTCTAGGAGGGGATAAGAGCGTCTGGCTGAAGACGTAAAACTTAGCGCTCATGGGAGGCACCCCATAGCTTATCCTTTTTACTTTTATTGTTTTTACATTTCTTTTTCTTGTTTATTGTTCATATTTTTTTTTCTTTTTTCCAGTATTAACTTAGTATTTCTTTTTCAATGACAAATATATAAAGCAGTTCAAATGGTGGAGCACAATTTTCAGCTTCTGTGCACCTTTGGCTACAAAGGGAGTTTTCTTTACTCTTTTTTTTACATTGAGGTCAATGCAATTTTTAAGTTAAGGGTGGAGGAAACGCATCTCTTTGTTTCCATATTCTTTATTATTCCATACATTTTTTTTCTTCTTCTTTTTCCATTGAACTGCTTGGTGTCATTCTCCCTTTTTGTTTGTTTTTATCAAGCTTTGTGTTAGCTTTAGAGTTAATTCACACGTCAATGATATGAACTTAATTGAGGTAGTATATATCATTTAGAAGTAGTTAAATCTTGCTTTGGTTTGAGAATAATTTAAGCGTCAATCTTGATTTGGTTTAAGACTCTAGTTTATGATAAGATTGTATGAATAGTCTAAAGCATTTAAAGAAGTTTTATGTGTGATTGTTTTGTGAATACTTTTGTGGTCTCAACAAGCTCTAGAACTTATTTGATAATCACTTGAGGCGAATTCCTAGAATGCACATTACTTAAGATATGATGTAGGCCATTTTTGGACCGTTTGAGCCTTTGAAACTTATCCTTGCTATATCTATCACTAGTCACCTGTTTGAGCCTTTTTCTTGAAAAAGAATTTGAGTCTTGTTTCTTTCAAAAACCCATTTACTTACCCTTATGAGCCTAAAAATATTTTATCCTTACCTTTCTTTTAAAAGAACTTAGTTATACACATTTGTTGAGAAAGCACTCAAGAGGAGTAAGTATGAAAATACGCAAAAGTATATTACTATCATAACCCAAGTACATTAAAGGAGATAAGTTGGGGGTTGTGGAAAAGAAAAGAAAAGAAAAGAAAAGAATGAAAAATGAGGTAAATGATCTTATGCCAAAAATACAAAAGAAAAAGAATGAAATATGGCAAAGAAAGAAGAAGAGAGAAGAAAAGTGGTGACTCATTGAGAGAAAAGATCTTCTGAAAATGTTTGAAAGAGTTGGGTGTTAAAGTAAGGTTATCCAGTGCTTAAAGCGGTTGTGTTCAAAACTAAGAGATTGAGTTATGTTACTTGTTAAATCCTTCCCGTTCTATCTTAACCTTCACCTTAGCCTAACGTTACAAGCTTATTAAAAACCTATTGATCCAATGTAGTGTGATTTTTCTACAATAGTGGAGAGTGATTCGAAAAGTGAGCCTATGGAGCTTGTTTTTGTGATTAATATCACTCAATATAATATATTTTAGAGGCCAAGAATTGTATTCATGAATGTTGTGCATAAAATCATCCGGGTGTTCGGATTAATGGATTGTGATAAGATGGATGTTAAGAGTCGATAACAATTTTAAGATTGATGTTTGGATTACTTTCGAACTTGGGTGAATTTAAATGATTCTATGTGTTGTGTGTTATGTGAAATTTTTGAGACAAAATGTGAATTACTATTGGTTAACTCTAATATTGCTTTACTTTACTTCGATTCCCACCATAAAATTCATCTCTTGTTTTCCCTTGAATTGCTAGGACTAGCAATAAGCTAGTTGGGGGTTGTGATAAAAGCCATAAAATGCATCTCAAAAATGTTTACTTGTTAGTATTGTAGTTGGATTTATTATCATTAAACATTGTTATGATTTACTTTTTAATCTAATTAGAAGATTTCCCCTTAATTCAGTGATTACATCTTTCTCCCCCATATAAGTCTAGTCATGTTCTTCTTATGTGATGTTGTTAAAGTGTGATTGAGTCCGGTAGATTTCTCTTATAGATTTGTCCATTACTGCGGTATTGTCATTATGATATATTGTCATTTCTTGATAACCTATAAGTTAGGTCATGTGTGCTTGAAAGTAAAAATTATTTCATAACAATAACATTAGGGTTTATATATGTGCTTTAATTGAATATTTGCCGATTGCTTGTTTGGGATGTGAAACTTGCAATCAAGATAAAAACAACTGAATCAAGAATAGAATAAGGCAACGAACCTAGGGAGGATTCCCGGACCCTTGTTGTTCTCTATTATATTTACACAATTATTTCGCACTACTTCAAATCCAGATTTTCTCGTTTAACTTTTATCGTTCATTTTAAGGTTTGCACTTTCTCTTGTAGTTAGTTTGTCTCCCTGTGGAATCGACACCCCAAAGTTGTGCTACAATAACTGCGTTACTCTTTGGGCGTAATCAGTTCTCCACTTTTTAAACATCTTGAATGTGTCATCCTTGATCTTCAACATAAACACCCAAGTTTTTCTTGAGTAATCATCAATGAAAGTAAGTATATACCATGCACCAGCCTTAGATGGATCACGTGAGAGTCCCCAAAGATTATAGTGAATATAATTCACAGTACCCTTGGTTCTATGAATCGCTATACTGAAACTAATACTCTTCTGTTTGCAAAAAACACAATGCTCAAAGAATTCCATTTTACTTGTATTTTGTCCACACAACAAATCTATTTTGCTCAACAAAGTTAATCCCTTTTTTCACTCGTGACCCAGTCTCATACGCCACAATTTTGTGATCTCGGAATCTAACATTGTGGAAGTAACCGTTGAACTAGTAACAGTAGTACCCTGTAGAACATACAAATTTGGTGACATAATCTTTGCTTTCATGATAACTATAGTTGCATAACTCCACATTCAGATGAATACTTGTACCCTTTGACATCAACAGTACTAAAAGAAATCAAATTCTTCTTGAAGGCAGGGATATGTCTAACTTCTGTTAAAGTCCTTATTACACTATCGTGCATTATGATATAAACAGTTCTTGTACCAATAATTTTTTGAGCTGCATCATCACCTAGCAAGACAACTTCGCCATAAGTTTATTCTAAAAATCAATATTTATTTCGAAAAATATGGTAGGAACAAGTTGAATCCATGATGAGGATCAAGTCTGTAAATGATGGTGGTAGGGAATACAACATTAGCAGGGCTTGATCCTCATCATCTAATTTAACTTCCATTGAATTCAAATCACTAATAATGAAATTAAATTCATTAACATAAGATTCCATTAACATACCTTCTGCCATACGCAAAAAATATAATTACTGCTTCAAGAACAGTTTGTTGGTGAATGATTTCGTCATGGACAACGACTCTAATTTACACCATAAGCCGACATTGGTTTTATGTATAAGAAATTCGCGCAAAACTCAATTTGATAAATACAACTGAATTACAATGAAGGCCTTCTCATCCATATATTCTGTTCATCTGTCATGGTACTAGGCATCTTCTCCTTCCTCAGCAACGCCTTTTTCAAACCCTTTTGGGTTAATACGACTTGCATATTTATTTGCCAAAGACTGAAACTGGTACTATCAAACTTATGTATCTCATACGAAGTGGTAGAAGGCATCGCACCCATATCGATATTAACAATAGCTCTGATACCAGTTTGTTAAGAATAAGCAATGAAAAGTAAATAGACATAAATAATTTATATGTTTAGGAGCCAAAACTCTTACATCTATGGGTTATGGTGAGAGATTTTACTATAATAATCAAATTAGTGTACAAATAAAAAGGGATAAAACTCAAATCAAATATAATAGCCTAGAATGAAAAATACAAACTGACTATCGTTTTTGCTGTGATAACGAAGAAAATAATTGTTTTTTCATGTTCTTGTTGTACCCAAAGAAAGAATAAAACCTCCTTTTATAACTTTTCTTGGATTATAAGTATCAAAAGGATTCTATCAACATAATTACTTGTCATTGGTCTCCGTGTCCGAGCAATAATGGATCACTCGCATTTACTCTTCTTTTTTATTATTTTATTTCAACTAAAATACTTACGACCTTAATATTGCATAAGATATGACCAATTTGTAATTTGTGTCTCAAAACAAACACATTAGTTGCACAGTTGTTTGCTCGAAACTACTTACTGTCATAGGTATATGAAACGACAATTAAAGTAATATTGGTCTCAATTTAATTTTGTACTTCCATGACTTATAGGTAGACCAAAAACCCCAAAAGATAAGTCCTATACATGATTTGGGATATCTACAAGTAAATTATCGTATATTTAAAACAAATAGAATATAAGAGTAGGTTATATACATATTTTGAACCTAAGACTCATGAGTTTAAACTTTTCAGTCATATTGGTGTCCATCCATATATATCAAGCCCGTGTGACATACTCCCAACCTTAACAAATGGTATCAGAGCTTGATTCGAGTTAGTCACAATCGTGTGACTCTTACGATGTTGCTCCGTGGTTAAGTTTGTAAATAAGAAACGTTTGTGTGCTCACAGTTTCTTGGAAGACTGTCATGTGTGCCTTGTGATACGGTCTATCTTGTGAGGACTCCCATGGTTGAGTTTGACATGGTTTCTCTTGTTGATCGCGTGATCGGTAGTTCCATTCAAGAGAAAGTTTGGTATATAACTCACACGTAAGAGGAAGATTTGTTAGGATATCCATATGTGACTTATCCTACATTTAAAAGAAATGATAAATAAGAGTAACTTGTATACATGATTTTGGTCCAAGACTCATTAGCTTAAACTTTTTAGTCATATTAGCGTCCATTCATGTATATCAAACTCATATTTGTGTGATCTCTCACTGTATGATATATTATTGACCTTAACAGGATTATGGTTGAAATTTCAATTGCAAATAAAACCAAATAAGTGTTTCTTAATACTCCCAATGTCTCAATTTCTGTCACAGTGCACTATTTATATGATTAAATAATTAATATTTTTACTTTAAATTTTATAAAAAAAATTTAAATTTTTCAAATATAATTTTATAAAGTTCACAAATAGTTAAAAATATATATATTTATAATTTTAAGTTAATAATATATTAAAAAAATAACATCAAAATTGTTTTAAAAAATCAATTATGACGTATAAAACGATACAAGGGAAGTAAACTGCCTTCAAAATTGTCTTTGCCTGGTACAGCCAAGTGTCTTGAATGACTCATACGGTCATACCATCATATCAAAGCCCAATGTAAAGTAATTAACATCTCCTCACCTGCACACCTCACAAGCTCCGCTCGATCAGCCAAGGCCGATAAGGTCTGCCCGATCTCTTAGCATCATAAGAGAAAGAAAAAAATCAATATATTGTTAACTTTAATTTTAAAATGAAATTTGATGATTGAAATATGTTCAATTTGTTTCTCTGTTTCCAGTTTGAAAAAACAAAAAATACCAAAAGTATTGTTAAAGTGAGTAAATTATTGATTTTTGCACAAAATTTATGTAGATAAATACAAATGGAACGCAATCCGATTTCCTACCATATAAAGGAAATGAAATCTGAACTATAAATATCTCTATCTAGTATCAAAGTCAAACATGAACTGAACTATAAATATTGCCTAACAAAACATAAACACCAAATTATCTAATTAAGCACTACAACCATTATAGTTTATCCTCGTAGCCTAAAAGCAGAATGGAAAAGGTCTCTACTAAGTTGGTGTTCTTGGTAGTCTTGATTGCGGCATCCGGTACTACCCTCTCTCTTTCTTTCTTTTTTCTAACTTTTACCCCAATATTTGATTATTATTGTCAATGAGGGTTGAGGTAATTAATAATTAGATCTATTTTTTGTTGCAGGTATGTTATTGTTGACCATGCCAGGAGCTGAAGCAAGGGGACCATTTCGTTGCCCTCGTATGATAAATTGCAGCAGTGTGTGTCAAGGTTTTCCCAGCCGATGCGTTGATGGCCAGTGCATATGCGATGGAGGCCCGAGTCCACCCCCGGCTCTAACCACTTTTGACTTGAACCACCTTTGATTTTAAATCGGTTTTAGGTAATTATATTAAAATGATCGGTTCTTATGTCAATCTACATAAGTAATTGATAAACCGGCTAAATCTCCTTTTTTTTTATGATAGCACGTCCTGCATTTGATTCCAATTACTGTCATTTCAGTTGAAATTAACAGTAAGAATAAAGGTCTATTTAACAAAAATATTGGATTGCTATTGGAAGAACAAGTCAAGGAGTTGACACCAATAACTAATTTGATTCCCAACTACAGGACATACGCACATTCTTTTTCACCAATCCCAACTACCGTTACATATGATTTTGCAGTATCTATTTAGCTGCTGTTAAATCTATTTTGGAGGCTTTCCTCCATTTGCTACTTTCTCAGTACCCCCTTGTATATTCATTTCTACTATCATTCATCAATTTAAATAAATAAAAAATGCCAAAACAAACTAATGAAACCAGTAGCTGTAATTCAATCAACAGCAAAAGACGAATGAAATTATTTTTTATCATACACAAGATGGTTCTTTTACATTAGGAAAGAGAAATAGTCTATTGGCGCCATTGTTGCCCCCCACTCTGCGTACCTTGTAGTAGTCTTCTCTTTCTCCTTCATCTATTTCCAAATAACAACAAAATAAATAAAGCTTACAGTTTTAAAACCTTTCATTTCTTTTATAATATATCAGATTAAAACCCTGCATTTCAAATACCAGTAATCGAGAATATTAATTCCATCCCTCAGCTTCTAACTGAATACCAGATGTAGCAGCACACACTGTAATGAAATTTTTTAATGCAAGCAAATGCTGAAAGCATGTCACCTGCTAAAACTCGTTATAGCTCACCAGAATTAGCTAACTCAATTGGCACATGAGCTACCAACATAAAGATCAGATAACAAAGCAAATTAAAATTTGCATTCACATCCAAAAGAATCGCTAAAACATGAATTCCTTCTATAATTTATCAAAATAGAAGTACTATATGAGAAAATAACACACTCATCAAATAAATGTGCGAACCTTAATCTTGCAGGGATAAGGAGCAACTTCACCACCACCACTTCCACATCCAATCAACCTATAAGCAAGTGAGTCAACCAGGCTGCCACAATAAACCAGCTCCATAACCATGGACGGGAAACAATAACTTCACACTCAATTAAGCTAACTCACTCTCAGCTCAAATACGATCCTCCTATATACATAGAAAATCAAAACACTCTAAAAAGAAAGAAGTAAAGAAAAGAGGATTAAATTGCATACCTCTTGCGGCAAGGTAGCATCAACGGTATTGAAAACCCAAAGCAGAGTCCTGTTGGTGCTGGCTAGCAAGTGGCTGCGTGAGTACGAAGAATTAACACAAGTTCAATTAACTAATAAAAAAACTGTTAGCAAGTGGCACTGAAGCTACTCCTCCACATGAACTAAAGTGAATTATATAAATATATATGCATTCTGCCCAGTGTATCCGCACATACATAGACCAAATTTACTCAGTTTATCATAAATCCCAAATGAACAAAAAGAAAATCATACTTACTGATACCACACTAGAAACTAATGACATCAAATCAATGCTTTCTGCCCCCTGAAGCTTCGACGGTTCGACCAGTGAGGTATTTGAAGACTAAGAGGAACCTATCTGTGAAGATAAATGAACTGATCTATATTAGAGTTTTATTAGAGGGGACAAAGATTTTGGTGTAAATCTCAATAGTGCTTGCAAAGAGATAAGAAATCAACTCAATAGGTGCCTGATGACAACCATCTTCTGAGCAGAATCCCCATCGCAAGGGTTCTAGAAATGCAAGTTTTAGTTACAGAAAATTTAAAAACAAAATAATATATTATCTCTTATCTCTTAATCTATTCCTGCTCTCTAAGACAAAAGATGAAATGATTGAAAGATATATATTTTCGCATCTTTTGTGAATACACAGTGTCCACATTCGAGCTTGTCACGTTAGAAGCACATATTCAATGATTAAAGAGAAAAATTATCGACAATAAAGATTATCCTAAGGCCTCAACTGTACCAGTTATTTGGTTAATAACATAAAATTAAGCACAAAATTATTACTATTAATTACCTTCAAAGGCTATAAGGATCCTAGACAAAACCGAATACTAAGCATTTCCTCGTCTATTTGATGTGAAATTTAAAAAGAAGACATCAGAGTCTGATGAAGCAAAACTTAATCTTATCTCACTAAATCAAAACCTTCGGTACCAAAAACTAACGCGCAGCAATGGAAAACTCCTGAAAATTCAACTCAGAAGAAAAACCTCTAAATCAAAACCTTAGTCAATCAACAAGTACCTAAACTTACTAACACCATACAGAGAGAAAGTGGAAAAAAGAAGAGCAGAAAGAAAAGATGCAAAGCAGAGAGGACTTACATCTTGTTCGGAGAATCGCATCTTCCATGGTGAGTCCGTTAGCATCAGAGATTTTTTCCCATGACGAACGAAACGAATTCAGGGACTATTTAACTCAACATTTCTAGTAAGGACACAACTTATTGTAATTATTGATGTCAGAATAAGGCACCTAGCTGCTGGGGCGGCTCCCTCCCCAATAACGACGGAGATAGTGCTCCGTTTTGGTACGGCGCCGCCGGATCGTGATCTGTCTCTGGCACCATCGACGAATCCACATCCATTGCATTACGCATCTCTTATCAACGTTTCGGGCAGAGGTGGCAAAATCTATTAGCAACCGATCCAAACATAAAATTATTAATATATCGTGGTCTTAGCTCGATTCAAATTAAACTCGAGTTATCCGAACTCGAAATTATTTGAATATAAAATAATCGAACCCGATTTGATCCGAACTCTAAATTACTCAAAACTCAATACGATATGAATTAACCTGATAAGATTCAAACACGAAACTGCTCAAACCTTATCATTATAATTACACATTATAATTTATTGTATAGATTTTTTAAATATATTATATAGTTTTTATTGTTAAAAAATAATTATTAAATTTAATATTATATTCATATATATCATAATCAGCTTTCGCGATATATACTAAAAAGTTACATTTCATTAATTATTAGCTTATCAAAATTTTTATAGTTTTATTATCATCATATATAATTTTGTTTTACATTTAATCAAACCATAATTAGTTAAATATATTAAAATGAGCATAGTTATTTAAATTTAAATTAGAGTTCAAATGATTTTCTCAAAAATTGTAATAGAAAAAAATGGAAAAATATGCCCATTTCTTGTAAGACTAAATCTAAGATTGCTAGCCTAAAAGAAATACTCAGTAATGAATTCGAGATGAAAGATTTGGGTCCAACTAAGAAGATTCTTGGTATAGAGATCATAAGAAATAGAGGTGCATGTTTATTATATTTGACACAAAAGAAGTACATTGAGAAAGTTTTGGCAAGAATAATGTCAAACCCGTTAATACTTCTCTTGTTGCTCACTTCAAACTTTTAGTTGCTTTGTCTCCATAGAAAGATGAAAACAAAGAGTACATGTCACGTGTTTCCTATTCCAGTGTTGTTGTGAGTCTTATGTGTAACATGGTTTGCACTCATCCAGATATTGCACAGGCTGTCAATATGGTTAGCAAGTATATGGCTAATCCAATGATGAAGCTTTGGAGAGCTGATAAGTGGATACTTTAGTATCTTAAAGGTATTAGAGAGGTTATTAAGAAAGTTGTTTAGTTGAGAGGGTTGTTTAATGAAGTGTATTGGGTTCATGATTATATTGTTGTCTATTATGATAGTCAAAGTGTCATTAACTTGACTAAGGATCAGATGTTCCATGAGAGAACGAAGCATTTTGATGTTCATTATCACTTTGTTCGAGACATAATTGATAGTGGTGAGATTTTTGTGAAGAAAATTGAGACAACAGATAATCCAACAGACATGTTAACTAAAGCACTTACATTGTACTAGTTCGAGCATTACTTGGACTTAATCGATGTTGCTTACAATTTTTAAATGCCCCAGTAGGGTATTTATGGAGATGGTGAAAAGTATTTTACTTTAAGTGAAAATTCAAACCAAGATAAAGATTTGTTAACTTATAGCTTGAACTTTAGAGCTAGAAATAAAAGAAAATGAAAACAAAAAAAAGGACACTAAAGGTGGCAACGTCTAATGCTAAGGTAAAAGGAAATAGTATTTTTTTTATTGAAATGAAATAGCAAAAAGGAAAGAGTTGGGGCGGTTGAAGAGTACATATGGGCGCGCTATCCTAGACGAACTAGAAGAATCTTTTTTTTTTGGGAAGATATATATAAGAGACTTTGGGTCTTTTTTGTGCATTAGAGAGAAGAAAAAAAAATGAAGAGCTTTATAGACTGAACATTACAACAAACAGAGTTTGGTTGAAATTTCATTTTTTTTCTTTCTAAACTATTGTATTTTTCTTATTAAAATTGTGATAGTTTAGATTTTGGTATATTTGGGATTTGGGCTTAGAAAGTTTTATCTCTCTTGATTTGTAATCTAATTTAGTTATAGTGAAATCTTTCACCATCGCTCGTGGATGTAGAAGTTTTGACTCCAAATCACGTAAATTTTTTGTGTCTGTTTATTTTTCGATATTTTATTCCTAGAAAATCCATTACTAGTTTGTTGAGATATTGAAAAACGATTGTAACCTCATCTCAAATATATGTAATATTTTTCTATCTAGGAGTAGCAGTAACGTAAATTGTAGGAGTAACAATAACTTAGTGCACTCAATTCATTGCTAGTACTTTGTATTACAACATGTGGAATAGAGAAACCGTACATGAATCATTCTCTGAAAATAGATCACTGAGCAACCCTAGTTAACTTGTTCTCGCAATTGCTTGATCAATTTGGGTGCGTAACAACATTCTATTCTTTCTGACATGCTCGCGCAACTCACATAATTTTATACATCAACAATTTGGCGAAGCATTAAAGGCACAACACCAAGAAACAAATGAACTCAGAAAAGCAATTCAAGCTTTACAAAGTACACAATAGAAGAAAAGAATTCTGAAGGAAAATAGATTCTTAATTCAAGCAAATCAACCAAAGTTTGAAGTAATTCTAAGTTACTATCTAGAGATACAAAATGGAGCTTAGCAATCAGAATTTGAAAGAAAATTACAATTCACAACACCCAGTGACAACAAAAGATCAAGGAATATATAACTTTAGGAAATATCAATCACAGATGAAACAAATCCAATTAGATGTTTCTCGTTTCAATGGAACAGATCCCTCTAGGTCGATCTTTAAGGCAGAACATTTTTTCTCATACCATAACACACCCATCAACCTGTTGTTAGTTTATTCTTTTCACGTGGACGATCCTACTCTCTCTTGGCACTAGTGAATGCAGACTAATGGATTTATGAAGACTTGGAGTGGAGTCTTAGAGGCATTGCAGAGCAGATTTGGTCTTTCTTTCTACACCGGCTATAAGGAAGCACTGGCCAAATTGTAAGAAACTTCTACCTTAACTGACTATTTTTTTTTCCTCAAATTTGAGGAATTATTTGACAAGGTGTGTGGGTTATCTGAATCTTTTTGGGTTGAAATCTAATATTAGACGAGAGCTCTTAGTGGCTCAACCAAATACCTTAATTCAAGCTATTTCATTAGAAAAATTACAATAAGAAAAGTATGAGGACATGATAAATTATCAAAGGATTTATAGGATGTTGATACTTAAAGTCTACTGCTGAGCTAGAGGTTCCACATCCGATGTCCTGAACGGATAACGAGGGGTAAACTAAAGAGTCATCGAATGAGAGGGGGTTGTGCCTCCGAAGACTCTCTTATGCCTTTTTTAGGATAGGGTTTTGGGCACAATGGAAAGTTGGTATGTATATTTCAGTGATGAACTTGAGATTAGAGATGATCTTGAATTCACATACCTTGTGCCTTTTATAGTGTTTTGGAGGAAAGTCAGCCACGTGCCAGGGATGGCGCGATCCTTGAGATCTCACTGTTCTGGCAAAAGGGTCTTATTGCGTGTTCAGAGATGACTGAATCCCCGCAATTATGCTTACATTTCTGCATGGATAGTCCGCAAGTGACGATGGTTATGTCAACTACTCGTCTATGTGTTGCCCAGTTTTTAGAAGGGAATTGTTCCATATGCTAATAGGCTACTAGAGGGTGACTTATGGGCGTAGTTACGCGTTGTTTGGTCATTGGAGGAGTGTTGTTCCATGTGTCATCAGGCTACTAGAGGATGGCTATATTGGCCCCACTTCTTTACGGACAATTATGTGCTTCGAGGAAGTATAATAAAGCTTCGGCCTGAGAGACATTGGGCCAAGCGTTTGAAGAGCAGTTAATACGCTCAGCCTTCGAGATATTGGGCTGAGTATTTGTGCAGCAGTCAATATGCTCGGCCTTGGAGACATTGGACTAAGTATTTGAGCAGTAGTCAATATGCTCGGCCTTGGAGATGCTGGACCGATCATTTGAGCAGTAGTCATGCCTGGCCTTGGAAACGTTGGACCGAGCATTTGAGCAGCAGTCAATATGCTTAACCTTGGAGACGTTGGACCGAGCATTTGAGCAACAGTCAATATGCTCGACTTTAGAGATGTTGGACCGAGAATTTGAACAACAGTCAATATGCTCGGCCTTGGAGACGTTGGACCCAATTTTTGAATAGTAGTCAACATGCTCGGCCTTGGAGACATTGAATCAAGAATTTGAGCAATAGTCAATATGCTCGACCTTGGAGATGTTAGACCGAGCATTTGAGTATCAGTTAATTTTCTCGGCCTTGGAGACATTAGACCAAGTGTTTGAGCAGTAGTCAATATGCTCGACCTTGGATACGGTGGACCGAGTGTTTGAGCAGCAATCATTATGCTCGGCCTTAGAGAATCCTTGTTTTGGTCTAGGCTGTCTACCCTCGAAGTCCTTAATGGATTCTTGGGTCTTTTTCTTCTAATGTCTTTTGTGGACTTTTGGGCTTCTTCCTTTGGAGTTCTTAGTGGAATTTTGGGCTTCTCCCTCTGGAGTTCTTAGTGGACTTTTAGGCTTCTCCTCCTAGGGCCCTCAGTGGACTTTGGAAAATTTCTTTGACCTTTGGGCCCATAAAAGAAAAAGCTTTTTGGGCTATTTCCAGAATCAGCTATAAGGGCATTCAATGCAGGTGCGTTAGACCATTTTTAAACGTGGAACATTGGGCTCCGTTTGTCGCCTTAGGGAGTGGAATAGAGCCTTGGGAAACATAATGACACCTTGGTTATACTAAGCACCATTTTATTATGGTTGAAGGAACCTCAAGGAGCGTAACGACACCTCGAGCACATAAAACATCGGGTCGTTACGATCATTAGAGCCTTTGAAGATCGTAACGGTGCCTCGATCATACCAAACGTCACATCTTTCCAACTTTAATATAGTTAATTTTCCTCGTTTATCATGCTCGTACTCCTATATAAGAGTGGCTCTTTCTTATTTCTCTTCACTTCATTTCATTTGTAATTAGAGAAAAAATTTGAGAGCCCACAAAGTTGGTCAAAAGTTTAAGATTTCTCGGAGATTAGGAGTGCTTGGAGTCAGGTGGAGATATTTGGTAGTACTTTCACTGAAAGGAGATCGAGGTATGGGCTGAGGAAGGGATCAGTCCTCCGAGTAAACGCCAATATCTAATCTTGATGAGTCTTTCTACCTACTTTAGCACGTCTTCGGTAGATAGATTTCGCGTTAGGCCCAGTAATGGTAGTGAGGATAACGGGGAATTTTCTAGGGAGTTAGAGGAGACCATGGGCCTGTCCTCCAGTGGGGCTGAGTCCTCAGAGGAGGTTATCGCCCTGGAAGGGCCACTAGCAATGGTGCCCTACACGCCTAGGGAGGAAGCGGGAGAGGAGGAGGATCCCTCCTCTAAGGGTGAGGACAAGGTGGATAGGACCTTAGTCGAGCTGAGGGTTGATATGATGGTTGAGGAGAGAGTTCAATGGTCCTTTGTGGCTAACTCTGTGCCCAACCAGATGTACGAGGGGGAACTCAAAGTCATGTGGAGAGTGTACTGTATTCTTGAGGAGTACACCCTCAAGCCAACTAGGGTTGCAGAGAAGGCTAGCAACATCTTCTCGAGCCGCGCACCTTATGAGATATGTGTTTACAAGCAACACATGAGAGTTGGGCTCGGGTTTCTTTTCCATCATTCTTCTGCACAGTGCTAAGGTTCTTTGACATAGCACTGTGCCAATTGGTGCCTAATTCAGTGCGCCTGATCATGGCTTTCATTTGTGTCTGCACGAAGGTGGAAGGGTTGATGAATATCAATGTCTTCAAGGCCCACTTCCAAATAAGTAAGCATGGCCAGCACAGGTTGGTCATGATTAGCTTGATGGCGAAAAGGGGACTATTAAAGAAAAAGCCTTCCTCGATCAAGAAGTGGGAGAAGTCTTTCGTCTTTGTCCAGAGCGAGAAGAGCTTCTAAGTTCCCCTTTTTTGGAGTCTAGATCGTGTGGGCAAGTGCAAGAAGCCATACCTCCTGCACTGCGAGTAGGAGACGCTGAGGGACATGGTGGTCGTGCCCTTGGACATGGAGGTCCTGCATGATTTTGAAGAGTTGGCGAGGCACGGCCTCTGCCCTCGCTGCCCATAGGAATCCATAGAGAGGGGTAATCTCGGTGTTTGCACCTCCCACTTTTTGCTTTATGTTTTCTGTACGTTCTTCCTTGCTTTTTTATGTCTTTACCTCATTTTCGTACTTGTGTTTTTTTTCTTGAGCAGAGATGGAGGCCACTGCCAGGGCTAGGGAATGGGCTAAGAAGATAGTTCAGGAGAATAAGAGAGCTACCCAGACGGGGAAGCTGCCCGTGCCAGCTCAAAGTTCCAGGAAGAGACTGAGGGCCCCCTCTCCCATTCTTATTAACATGAAGAGCCCCTCAGAGCTCTCCATTGAATTGAAGGTTGTCCTTATCACACCCCTGCATGAGCCGACTTAGGCTCCGTCATTGTCACGGGGTGCTTCTTTTGCAGTCAGGGTCTTCACGCCCAACTGACTCTGTCTATGCCCACCCTCGGGTGGCTCGGGAGCACCGTGTTTTGGGGATCCCACCTCGAGACATGATCGAGCTTTCGCGGAAGCCGATCGAGGGGCTTTGCTCGGCAGCCGAAGCCCTGACCTCTTAGGTGAAAGCTGTCACTTTTCTATTTTCGAGTTTCTTTCACTTCCTGTTAGCTAATGAACCTTTGGTTTTGTTTCAGTCGGGCATGCTGCTTGGAGTGTTGTCGCGCTGGTGCCTGGATATGGCTGAAAAGCTAGGCCAATGCTAGCAAAGACTGGATGAGATCTGCGAGCTCGTCCAGCAGCTGCAAGCATCCCTAGAGGGGGCTAACTAGGCCAAGGTCGAGGCAGTGAAAAAGAAGGACGCCTTGCATTTAGAATGAAACGCCTTATGCCTGGAGAGAGACTTTGCGGTGGCCTTGGAGCAGTGGTTGAGGGAGGAGGTGATAGAGGCTATGGATCAAAATTCATATAACTCATACCTAATGGAAGTTACACAAATATTTTTTTTCTTTTGAACAACTAAACTTCAATTTTATTAATACTTGAAGAGGATACAATGAAAAACTGACAAGAGCCATAAAACACCAAGAATGAACTAAAGCCTGACAGCAAAAAACCAATAAACCAATCTAGAGAACATGATGGACAGGCTGAAAACTCCAAGAAGGGAGCTCCAATAACCTAGAATAGTCATTAAGGCAGGAGCTGAAAACAAAAAATGCAAAGAGACGAACTCTATAAAAAATGTCTGCATATTCACCTGAATCTGCTACTCAAAACCAAGCCTCCAAGGCTAAAATTATGTTAACCCCTGCTTTAGTCAATGTATCAGCAAGTTCATTAGCTTTTCTCATGATCTTATTGATTATAAACTCATTTTTGTTAGGATTTCGGCTTATTTTAGTAGGAGTAGTAGTAGTTTCCTATATTATTGTTCTTTTCCTAGTACTATTAGTAAAATTTCTTTTATATAAAGTGGTTATAGAGAAGGTTTGAGGTACATTCATAATTTCAATATATATTATTATAAAGTATAAGGTTTACTACTACAGCTAGGTTGAAAGATTTGGTTGTATTAGAGGTCTTCGGTTATGATGTAGTGAGAGTTTAGCAACTTTTCTCTTCCGAAAGTTATAACAGAAGATTAATAAAGTTGTGAGTTTATTGGTGGACGTAGCAAAGAGGTAGTCGAATTGCATTAAATTATTTTGTTCTTGCTTTTCATTTGTTTTGTCTTTTATTGTTGTAGCTGTGTGTTTTTGTCTAAAATTTGAGTAGGTGGATTTTAAAGGTAAAATCCTAACAAGTGGTATCAAAGTTGTGGTTATGATATCAAAAAAATTAAAGATAGACAAAATTAATATTGAGTTATTTGATGGGGAGAACAATTTTCTCTTTGGAAAAGTTCCGTCAAAGATGTGTTAACGGGACAAAGGCTTTATAAGACGATTGAAGAGTCCAGGCCATAAGAGATGATAGAAGAAGTTTGGGAATATTGTTAATGTAGGCTGTGAGCAAAATTCGTTTGGCGTTGGCTCCTGAGATAAGGTATAGTGTGTTGTTCGAGACATTTCTGATGATTTCGTGGGATAAACATGAGAGAACTTACAAAAAGACATGTCTAATTAGTCATCTAGACTTGAAGGATGAAGATATTGATGAATTGAAGACGGAAGAAGTTTGGATGAATGGAGAAGTTCTCACGGAACCTCTTGAGAGAGATAAATTGAAGATTTCAAGTATGTTCGAGATTGAAGAATTATTCGTGATCATATCAAAAGACGAGCCAAACAATGAGAGGATGTTGCTTCAAGAAGTAAGTTGAGGAGATGGGAAGACTAAAAGAAAGTGTTGACCCTCGCCCGTATTTTAATGATGGCAAAACACAACTGTTATTTAACTAACATGTTTAAACTAAGTTGTATTAAGGATCAAACACATTCAACCAAGGAACAAAGTGCAAAAACTCGAACCAAATCAAGTATCAAGTGAAGACTGAAGATCTAGTATAGGTCTTAAGGTTTAGAACCAATGTAAGTCTCACTCATACATTGTATTAGCTTGTTTAAATGGCTCAAACACAAATGGTTTTTCTAAAACCATTAATTTTAAAATGTTTTTAATGAAAAACAGAAGAAAAACTGGGTTGGAAGACAACCCAGTCGACTGGGTACATATACCAGTCGACTGATATATGGGTCAGAAGGTACCCAGTCGACTGGATGAATTAACCCAGTCGACTGGTACTTTGACCAGTAATTTCCCAGTCGACTGGATGAATCAACCCAGTCGACTGGCACAATGGACAGAAAGTCCCCAGTCGACTGGATGATATATACCAGTCGACTGGATACCCAGAAGGTCTGAAAACGTATATTTTTCAAGTGAACCCAGTCGACTGGTATCTCGACCCAGTCGACTGGTAGTTCAAAAATATGACCGTTGGACTCCAAATCTGAACGTTTTAAAGTAAATCTTTTTCAAATTAAAGTCCAAAACGGCCATATTAATTGATTGCTATATAAACCCTCTCAGCAAAGCATTCAATAACTAGCAGCACATATTCAAAAAGAGTTGATCTCATATAATCAAGTTTTTATACTCTTGAAACACAAAAAGCTTTGAAATAATCTTATTGAGCCATTTCTTCAAGCTTTACTTTGAAAGAGAGACATTTCTGTTGTAATAAGCTTTCATTTGTTGTCTCTCTACCTTTTACTTTACACCATCTTTGTAAAGGGATTACTTCCGAGAGGAAGGGGAAACTTCCGAAAGGAAGGGGATTTTTCGGTTTAAGCAATTCCTGTAAATTGCTTGTGTACGGTTTGTGCAACACCCGGCTAAGTTGTGCGACTAAGTTTTCTTAGTGGATTACTTCAAGGAGTTCCTTGAAGAGAGTGGACGTAGGGTCGGAACGAATCCGATATTGCCGAACCACTATAACTGTGTTTGCATCCTCTTTCCTTAAACTCTTTATTTACAGCTTTCTACTTGTATCAATTATTTGTTGCTTATCAGTTTTTATAAACTTGTATAAATTCCGCAAAAGTTTTTAAAAACCCAATTCACCCCCCCTCTTGGGTTGAAACCTCGAGCTACAATTGGTATCAGAGCCTAGTTCTCTTTATAAGGCTTAAATTCCTAGAGTTGATCCAATGGCAGCAAATAGCTACTCTGAGGGACACTCTTATACTAGACCTCCATTGTTCAATGGATCGAATTATAACTACTGGAAAAATAGAATGAAAATCTTCGTCGAAGGACAAGATTACAATCTATGGAGAATTATAGAAGAGGGACCTAAAATTCCCTCAAAAGAAATAGTTATTGGAGAGACTCTTCATACAATGCCTAAACTCAAAACTGAGTTTACTGACGAGGATTGTAGAACAATGTCTCTCAATAGCAGAGCAACAAGCATGCTACATTGTGCTTTAGATATTTCTGAATATAACAAAATATCTGCATGCGTTTCTGCTAAAGAAATATGGGACAAATTGCAAGTCACATATGAAGGAACAAGTGAAGTAAAAAAGTCTAAAATTTACATGCTAATTTCTGAATATGAATCTTTTAAGATGTCTCCTAATGAAACCATTTCTGAAATGCACTCACGATTTACTACTATTATAAATAGTTTAAAATTGCTTGGCAAGAATATTGAGGAAGTTGAACTAACCAGAAAAATCTTAAGATCTCTACCTCCAGAATGGAAACCAAAGAGGACAGCCATTCAAGAGGCCAAAAATCTTGACAAGCTTGATGTTGAGACGCTGCTTGGGTCATTATTGACATACGAGATGGAAGAAATGACTCCCATCGTCAATGATGATGAGAAGAAGAAGAAGCAAATTGCTCTCAAAGCTTCTACGAGCAACAAAGAAAAGGAATTAGAACAAGAAGCAGAGAGCAGTGAAGAGGATGGTGAAATGGCTTTAATCACCAGACGATTCCATAGGTTCTTGAAGAAAAGCAAGAAACCTTACTCAAAGGATCCCACCTCAAAAAGGGAACCACTTATGTGCTATGGCTGCAAGAAGCCAGGACATATAAAAGCTGACTGTCCGGTTTCAAGCAAACCATACAAGGGCTTCAAGAAGAAAGCTATGGTAGCAACTACCTGGAGCGATGACGAAGAAGATGAGTCATCAGACAAAGAAATTGGATACGAAGAGATTGCCAACCTCTGTTTAATGGCAATCGATGATGAAAGTGAGGTAACATCTTCTCCCTCTTCAAAAAATAATATTGTTACTAGTAGTGAAGAATTACTAGAAGTCATAAATGAAATGCATGAAGAATTAAAGAAATTTGATTCTAGAAATTCTGTTCTTAAGAAAGAAGTATCATCTCTTTCTAAGGAAATGATAGTTCTTAGAGAAGAAAAAGAAAAATTATCATCTTTACTGTATAATTCGTCTCAAGATTTTCTTAAAGATGAAAATGAAAATTTGAAAAATAAAATTTCTGAATTAAACAGCACTGTATCTAGACTTATGCTTGGTAAAGAAAAACTTGATGAAGTGCTTTCTTCCCAAAGATTAAGTGGAGGAAAATCTGGTGTAGGATATTCTCCATTGGGAAAACAAAAAACAAAAGAGAGCTTATTCATGAAAGCCTCTTGTGCAGATGGAGCTTCTACTTCGAAAGCTCCTAACCTTGTTAAAAGCACTCCCTTAATAAATCCAAGGAACTCTAGAAACCTAAATGATCATACTAAATTGAAGCATCCTAAAAATACTCATGCTTATTTGTATGCTCATTCTAGAAATGCTCATACACATCCTAGAAATAATCATCATGCTCATTCTAGGAACAATGTGTATAATCAAAGAATGCATTCTGCTCATGCTCAACCTAGAAATCACCATCATAGCTATTTTAGAAATAACTTGCATACATATGCTAGCATGTATCCTATAATGCATCATCGTTCATTTTCTGGAAATGACATGCATTTTCATACCCCTTACCATAGAATCATGTTTCCTAGGAACTATCATCCTAAGGATTATAGGAATGCACATGTAAAATTTCCTAGAAATTTCTATGACTATAATGATAGGTCTGTACATCATCAACATGTTCATAGAGCACCATATATTGTTAAGAAAGTATGGGTCCCAAAAGGAACTGTATTTTCAAGGACTAACCCCAAAGGACCCAAGAAATTTTGGGTACCTAAAAATGCTATCGTATATCCTTGTGTGATGTAGATTTGCCTTCACACCAAGGAGAAAGGTAACTGTTGGTACCTTGATAGCGGTTGCTCAAAGCATATGACCGGTGATAAAAGCGTATTCAAGGAGCTAACTCTAAGAGATGGTGGACTTGTGACCATTGGAGACAATACTAAAATAAAGATCATCGGGCATGGAAAAGTCGGTAATGATTTCTCAACTTTAGATAATGTATTGCTAGTACAAGGCTTAAAGCCAAATTTACTTAGCATTAGTCAATTATGTGACAAAGGATATAAAGTCACATTTGAGACCTCTCATTGTCTAGTTATAGACATCAAGAGCAACAAGATCAAATTCATTGGCCATAGACATGAAAATGTCTATATAGTTGATTTGAAATCCTTACATTCCAATAATGAAAAATGTTTTCCTGCTTTTAGTGAAAATCAATGGCTATGGCATAGAAGGCTTGGTCATGTAAACATGAACTTGCTAAAAATTGTTTCAAGAAAAGATTTAGTTATTGGTCTTCCTAAAATCAATTTTGAGAAAAACAAAATTTGCAATGCTTGTCAAATGGGAAAACAAACTAGGATATCTTTCAAAGCAAAAAATGTTGTCTCAACTACTAGACCTTTGGAACTTTTGCATATGGACTTATTTGGTCCAATTAGTACCATTAGTCTAGGTGGCCATCAATATGCTCTTGTTATTGTTGATGACTATTCAAGATATACCTTTGTTATTTTTATTGCTTATAAGGATGAAGCTTTCAAAGGATTTGAAAAGTTTTGCAAAAAAGTACAAAATGAAAAAGGAATTTGTATTTCAAGCATAAGAAGTGATCATGGCAAAGAATTTGAAAATCAAAACTTTTCAAAATTTTGTGATGAAAATGGAATTAATCACAACTTTTCAGCTCCTAGAACTCCTCAACAAAATGGAGTTGTTGAGAGGAAAAATAGAGTTCTAGAAGAATTTTCAAGAACAATGCTTTGTGAAAAAAATTTACCAAAATATTTTTGGGCTGAAGCCGTGAATACTTCTTGCTATATTTTAAATAGAATTTTGATAAGGCCCCTGCTTGATAAAACTCCTTATGAACTATGGAAAGGGAGAAAGCCCAATATTTCCTATTTTCGTGCCTTTGGTAGTAAGTGCTTCATCTTAAATAACAATAAAACTAACTTGGGTAAATTTGATTCCAAGACCGATGAAGGGATATTTTTAGGATATTCTACTACTAGTAAGGCTTATAGAGTTTTCAATAAGAGAACTCTAGTAGTAGAAGAATCTGTGCATGTAACTATTGATGAATCTAACCCAATGAGTAGTGGAGAAGTTTCCTTTAAAGATGATGCAGATTTTATTCCAAGAATGGAAACTTCTACTCCCATTGTTGACCCAAAAGTGAGTTCTTCTCAAACAAATGAAGGGATGGCAACTCCAAATTTAGACCAACCATCCTCAAGTCAACAAGAGGAAAATCTACCCAAGGATTGGAGGTATGTAAATCATCATCCAATTGATCAAGTAATTGGTGATCCTTCACAAGGGGTAAGAACTCGCTCTTCCATTAGAAATACTTGCAATTTTGCAGCTTATTTGTCTCAAGTAGAACCTAAGACATTTATAGAAGCTGAAAAAGATAATGATTGGATAATTGCAATGCAGGAAGAGATAAATCAATTTGAGAGAAACAATGTTTGGGAACTAGTTCCAAGACCTAAAGATCATTCAATTATTGGAACTAAATGGGTATATAGAAATAAAATGGATGAAAATGGTATAGTAACTAGAAATAAGGCTAGGCTAGTTGCTAAGGGATATAATCAAGAGGAAGGAATAGATTTTGATGAAACCTATGCTCCCGTAGCTAGATTAGAAGCTATTCGAATGTTATTAGCCTTTGCATGCTTTAATAAATTTAAGCTATTTCAAATGGATGTGAAAAGTGCCTTTTTAAATGGCTTTATAGAAGAAGAGGTTTATGTTGAACAACCTCTTGGTTTTGAAAACCCTAGTCTTCCAAATCATGTCTACAAGCTTTCTAAGGCTTTATATGGGCTGAAGCAAGCACCAAGGGCATGGTACGAAAGACTAAGCAAATTTTTGATTGATAATGATTTTGTAAGAGGAAGAATAGATACAACTCTCTTCACAAAAACTCACAAAAATGACACTTTGATAGTTCAAATATATGTTGATGATATTATATTTGGTGCTACTAATGAATCTATGTGTCAAGAGTTTGCTAAGTGCATGCAAGGTGAATTTGAAATGAGCATGATGGGAGAACTTACCTACTTCCTTGGACTGCAAATCAAGCAACTAAAAGGAGGTATCTTCATCAATCAACAAAAGTACGTCAAAGATCTACTAAAGAGGTTTGGGATGGAAAGCTCAAAACCAATTGGAACACCTATGAGCACAACCACCAAACTTGATCTTGATGAAGGAGGTAAAAATGCAGATTCTAAATATTATAGAAGCATGATAGGTGCTTTACTGTACTTGACTGCAAGTAGACCTGATATAATGTTCAGTGTATGCATGTGCGCTAGATTTCAATCTAATCCTAAGGAATCACATGTAGTTGCAGTAAAAAGAATCCTTAGATATCTACAAGGGACCCAGACCATAGGATTATGGTATTCTAGAGAATCATCTTTTGAGCTAGTAGGATATTCGGATGCTGATTTTGCTGGATGTAGGTTAGATAGAAAAAGACAAGTGGAACATGCCAATTCTT
Source organism: Bretschneidera sinensis (assembly GCA_023935145.1). Lineage (NCBI taxonomy): Eukaryota > Viridiplantae > Streptophyta > Magnoliopsida > Brassicales > Akaniaceae > Bretschneidera > Bretschneidera sinensis. Next base: position 37,533,242 of record CM043705.1, read on the forward strand.
AGGTGCTATGTTAACTTCTTGGTTCTCCAAGAAACAGAATTCAGTTGCACTATCAACCGCTGAGGCGGAATATGTAGCAGCTGGCAGTTGTTGTGCCCAAGTACTATGGATGAAACAACAACTAGAAGACTATGGCATGAGTCTCAAAAATATTCCTATATTTTGTGATAATACTAGTGCCATCAACCTAACCAAAAATCCTATTCAGCACTCTAGAACCAAGCATATAGAGATTAGACATCATTTCTTAAGAGACCATGCTCAAAAAGGTGATATAAGATTAGAATTTATACCTTCAGAAGATCAAATAGCTGATATTCTTACAAAACCCTTAAGTGAAGCTAGTTTTTGCAAAATAAGAAAGTTGATGGGATTGCTTGATTTTGATAAACTGAATGTTTGATTGCATCTCATTTCATCATTTGCATGTTTGACATTGAGTGATAGAGTATTAATCCATGTTTAATTATTCCCTTCACTCAAAAATGTCATAGATAAACAAAATCGTGCTAAAAAATTAAGGACTGGAAATTTTACTCAGGATCCAGTCGACTGGTAAATGTTCTCCAGTCGACTGGTAAGTCTCTGCCTGTTTTTCCAGACGATTGGTAATTTTGATCCAGTCGACTGGTAACTCTCTGCCAAAAACTCCAGACGACTGGTAAGTCTTCTCCAGTCGTCTATAAGATCAAATCCTGCTGGGAGCCAAATTTTTTTCATTTTTATGAACCTCCAGTCGACTGGTAACGATAGCCCAGTAGACTGGTATCTCACTGTCAGTTAATCCAGTCGACTGGTACGTTTACCCAGTCGACTGGTAAGAGAACTGTTCATCTTTTCAAAGGGGCCCAGTCGACTGGTAAGTTTACCCAGTCGACTGGTATCGCGATTCTATAAAAGGGACTGTTCATTTTCGCCCTCTTTACGCCATTTTCAAAGAGCCCAAGCTTTCTCTCTCTAGAAAAATTCATCTTTTCGATCTAAAAACCATCAAAATCCCTTCTAAACACACCGATCTACTCATTCCTAAAGAGATTTTTAACTTTCTACGGTTAAAATCTCTCATTTTTACCAAATTTCCTTTTTCCAAAAACTTCAAATTTCTCGAAAATGAGTGACAAAATCCGTATAAAACTCACAACAAGTGGACCTAATGCGCCCAAAAAGCCTAGGTCTTCAAAACCTTCGGCTTCGGAATCAAAAGGGAAGGGAGTAGCAGGGTCATCCAGCAAGGAGCCCAGAACAGAGTTGGAGCAGGCTCTGTTTTTCAGCCCAGCTGCTCATAAGAGGTATAACTCTATAATCCGTCACAAGAAAATCATGACGGGTAGAGTCGTTGATTTCGACTCCATTCGTCATGGTAATTTCGATATTCTACCAGCCTTTGAGGCAATAAATCTGACCCCACTGGTCAGTATTCATGAAAAATATTACCCGCGACTGATTCACCAGTTCTATGCGAACTTGGTGAAACCCAGTCCTCTGGCTCTGAGATTCAGAACCAGAGTTAGCGGTGTGGAGTTTGAGGTCAACACTGACCTCTTGATGAGCATTCTGAGAATCCCTATAAGGGGGGTTCAATGGAGTCTGGATGGATGGCCAGACAACTTTGAAGTTGAGGAGGCCTGTCGGATAGTCAGGGGCGACCCTAACTATGTGTACAGACCCACTACATTTCACACATGTAGTGACTTGCCCCTCGACTCAAAAATGTTTCAATTGATTGTCAGTTGGACCATCCACCCGAGACTCGGGAGTCGAGGGTATCTATCTAAAATAGATACGGTATTGATTTGGTGCCTAAAATCTGGGCACCACTTCAATATATATCCTCTGCTGCTCGCCAACATGATAAACGGTGAAGCAAACGACTCCGGGTGTCTTCCTTATGGGATGCTCATTACACTCATCCTCCAGCACTTCCGGGTACCTTTGCCTGCCTCCGAGGCTCAGGATATTGGATTGACGGATATCATCAACATCTCATCTCTGAAGAAGATGGGATGTACTGTTCGTGAAGGGTTTCTCTATCCTAAGGCTGGAAAGCGCCTAAGGATTCGAGAGGATGCGAGTGACAGTGGTGAGGATGCTGATACGGCTGCTGAGATGGAGACAGATACCCGAGCACCTCCCATTGGTGGCTCGAGTACTGGTCAGACTGGATATGGTGACATCCTACGAGCTATCACGAGTCTTCAGATGACGATGGAATCTGGTTTTCAGTCCATGCAGTCCGATTATCAGAGGCTGAGCTCCTCCATAGACCATCTACGGGATGACTTCGAGTTACATCGAGAGCACACCGAGGGTTCCCTAGCTGAGATTAGGGAACTTCTTCGTGACAGCTCGGACTCTCCCGCACCATGAGTCTCATTCATTTAATCAGTTCTTAGCACTTTTCCAGTATTTGTCACTTAGCACGGACATCTCATGTTTGTTTTTCTTAGTTATGGCTCTATAAGACTCTACTTGTATTGACTTTTTCTATGATGATGTAATACTATAAGCCATATTTCTTGCATTTATTTAAGCTATTTGTGATATGTTAGAACTGTTTTTAAATATCTGTTTGTCTCATAGCTTATTTGTTAATTGTTCTGCCCCCTTTGGTTGCTGTTGTCAAAACGGGGGAGAAAAATGAGAAAAACGAGAAAATCTAAGTAACGAGAAAATCTAAGTAAAAACGCAACCAATGCATAGATTTAGGGGGAGCATTGCTCCATATCTATGTAAAAATGTTTATTGATTGGTTGAGTTTAATTCTGGATTGGTTGAAAGAAATATAAACTGTGTTTGCTTGTTTACAGGGTGATTTTTCTCGAAAAACAGAGGAGACTCTGTCCAAATTTTTGTAAAATCTTAACACTTAGTTTTTAAAACTGTTTTTACATTATTAGTTTTGTCATCATCAAAAAGGGGGAGATTGTTGACCCTCGCCCGTATTTTAATGATGGCAAAACACAACTGTTATTTAACTAACATGTTTAAACTAAGTTGTATTAAGGATCAAACACATTCAACCAAGGAACAAAGTGCAAAAACTCGAACCAAATCAAGAATCAAGTGAAGACTGAAGATCTAGTATAGGTCTTAAGGTTTAGAACCAATGTAAGTCTCACTCATACATTGTATTAGCTTGTTTAAATGGCTCAAACACAAATGGTTTTTCTAAAACCATTAATTTTAAAATGTTTTTAATGAAAAACAGAAGAAAAACTGGGTTGGAAGACAACCCAGTCGACTGGGTACATATACCAGTCGACTGATATATGGGTCAGAAGGTACCCAGTCGACTGGATGAATTAACCCAGTCGACTGGTACTTTGACCAGTAATTTCCCAGTCGACTGGATGAATCAACCCAGTCGACTGGCACAATGGACAGAAAGTCCCCAGTCGACTGGATGATATATACCAGTCGACTGGATACCCAGAAGGTCTGAAAACGTATATTTTTCAAGTGAACCCAGTCGACTGGTATCTCGACCCAGTCGACTGGTAGTTCAAAAATATGACCGTTGGACTCCAAATCTGAACGTTTTAAAGTAAATCTTTTTCAAATTAAAGTCCAAAACGGCCATATTAATTGATTGCTATATAAACCCTCTCAGCAAAGCATTCAATAACTAGCAGCACATATTCAAAAAGAGTTGATCTCATATAATCAAGTTTTTATACTCTTGAAACACAAAAAGCTTTGAAATAATCTTATTGAGCCATTTCTTCAAGCTTTACTTTGAAAGAGAGACATTTCTGTTGTAATAAGCTTTCATTTGTTGTCTCTCTACCTTTTACTTTACACCATCTTTGTAAAGGGATTACTTCCGAGAGGAAGGGGAAACTTCCGAAAGGAAGGGGATTTTTCGGTTTAAGCAATTCCTGTAAATTGCTTGTGTACGGTTTGTGCAACACCCGGCTAAGTTGTGCGACTAAGTTTTCTTAGTGGATTACTTCAAGGAGTTCCTTGAAGAGAGTGGACGTAGGGTCGGAACGAATCCGATATTGCCGAACCACTATAACTGTGTTTGCATCCTCTTTCCTTAAACTCTTTATTTACAGCTTTCTACTTGTATCAATTATTTGTTGCTTATCAGTTTTTATAAACTTGTATAAATTCCGCAAAAGTTTTTAAAAACCCAATTCACCCCCCCTCTTGGGTTGAAACCTCGAGCTACAGAAAGGATCGCACCAAACAGAGTAGAAAGTTAAATTTGATGATGAGGTGGAGATTTGAGCTAAAGTGGAGATTTTTTGGGATTTTGACTCAAATCCCCACAAAAAGACTTCTAATTGGTTTTGGAAAAGTGGTTTTCTATTTTATTGTTGCTTGTTTTAGTATGAGTATTATTAGTTTCTTATGTTATTGTTCTTTTCTTAGTAGTACTAGAAAAATATATTCTATATAAAAGGGTCCTAGAGAAGGTTTCAAATACACATATAATTCCAATATAAATTGTAAATCAAAGGGGTTTACTATTAGAGCTAGGTTGAGAGCTTTAAGTGTATTGGGGTTTTGGGTTATCAAGTAGAAAGCGCTTACATCTAGAGCTAGGTTGAGAGTTTGGTTATATTAGGGCTTTCGGGTTATGAGGTTGTGAAGATTTAGCAACTTTACTCTTCCTAAAGTTATAGCAGAAGATTAATAAAGTTGTAAGTTTGTCGGTTGACGTAGGTAGGTTGTCGAACCATGTTAAATTGTTGTATTTTTGTTCTTTGTTTGTTTTGCCTATTTAATTGTTTAGTTGTGTCTTTTACCTAAAATTTGAGTAGGTGGATTTTAGAGATAAAATTTAACTGAAATATTTCTAAGTGCCTCAAATTGATGGGTACTATGTACACAAACCGATTAAATTGAAAGAAAAATAATAAAAGAATATTATTTTCTAGTGGCTAGTTTATATAAATGGATAGTTTGGAATTTATAAGAATTTTTTAGAGGGTAAATCATTTAAACAAGTAAAAAATACTTTGCGTTAGTTGCCAAAACTTAGATTACCCTACATTTGTACCCACTTTTGATTGTACTTGCAAAAAGTCTTATACTTGGGATCAAGCCCTCCAGTGTGCTACAATGAAGTGAGACAAGTTTTTTTTCGAAGAAGCAATCAGATTTTTATACATTACTTAGATAGATATAAACAACATGTACATCATGGATATATCCACCTCCCTCTGCAACTGATAAACACTCACACCACCTGTGCTATTAACCAGAAAAAACAAATACCTTTCTAGACTAAAAAGACCCAGAATCCAACTCTACGACTGACACAAGTTTTTCATAGACATTCTACACTCACTCACATAAGACTGTACCTGTAATATTACTACTACCTTAACCCCCAATGACTTACAAGGTCAGTAAAATACAATAGAATTTGTGCTTTCTAATTCCTCATACTCGATTGCATATAGGTTGCAGCTTCTATCTTTAATCCATGCCTTCATATCATCTAAGCTTCCCACCCTTGATTTTGCTAATAAATATGCATTGTTATTTGCCTCTATGTTGAGAATCCACTAGATAAATTCCTTCCATAGCATTCTGCATCTCATAGAAAATCCAATTATAATTTCATAACCTTGACTCTCTTTCCATCATCCAATCAACCATAATTTTCGAATCACTCTCTATAATCACTTTCACCTCCTTGCCCTAATCAACCTGACTATAACACTTCATAACTTCTTTAATTTCCAGCAATTCTGCTAAGTTAGACTCTCCCAGTCCCACTTTTTTGAAAAAACCATCAAAACATAGCCTGGGTGATATCTCAAAACATCACCTATGCTTGAAGGCTCGAGGTTCCCACAGAAGATCCATCTACATTGAACTTAATCACCCCCCAAAGTGGTGGACTCCATATATAGAATGTCTCATCTCCTATTCTTTATATTTCTAAATAGAAATCTCCCCAATATCATTAAGATGTCATTTATCTTCACTCCAATCTTATCACATTTTGCTTTGAACCCCATGTCGGTATAACCTTAATCAAATCGGTTAGCTCAGAGATGGAAAATTTTTATTCTAGAACAATACTTCATTCCTATTAAGCTACAATGATCATACTACTGCATATTGTTGTAAAGAGATCGATAAAGATAACAAAATAGAAATAGTGAAGCAATAATCAAAATAGTCACACAAAAATAAAAGAGACAAGGTTTATATAATTCGGTTGGTTAGACTTACATCAGCGAGCGAGAGTAGAGAAATTCACTATCAAAGATGAAGATTACAAAATGTCTTCTAAGTAGTATGTCTTCCAAACCCTAACAAGTGGTTTTATATAATAGGCTATAAAAAGGGGATCCGCTTCGCGAACTAAATCTCACTTTTCTTTCCCTTCAAAATCGTTCCAAAATATTTTGGGCTGTAGCAGGTCTTCCGATCGAAATGTAATACAAGGTATCTCAACAATAAACGTATTCCATATATCCATAACATTATCTCTAGGACACATGCCACTCCATTGCTTAAAGGCTTCCTTCACCCTTTTTGGTTGCACCTATACTACTCCCCACCAACCCATACATATACACCGTATTTTTCAGCTCCACAAACAACCCATAAATAAGTGACCCAGTCTATACGTCCTCTTCACATAACACACATCCACTTTGGTTTGCCTCTAGACACTTCCTTTTTATAAGTATATCTTTAATTTGTACTTTTGGAGGAGCTAGACCTCTCCACACCTACTAGTTATATACTTCTATTTCTGGAAGATCAAGGCCTCTCCACACTTATCCCTCTACTGCTTTCTCCCTCTACTATCATTTTTTAACAACTTTGGAAAATGAACTAGCATTGTATTTCCCATTCGCATTAAATATCCACACCATTTTCCTACTGATTTGATATGAATCAATATTTGTGTCTGCCTAGGTGTAGAAAAACACAAAACATTAATAGGATGCCACCAAATCCATCCAAACATTATTGTATTGAAAAAAAACAAAATTAGCTAACACTTTAATTTAAGTGATGGGATATAGTGAGTAGTGACCTTGAATGTATTTTTGGTCTATTCTATCATAAAGATGTACAATTCTCAATAGTTTGAAAGTGGATCAGAGAAATAAGAAAAAAAAACCAGTATTTGCATTCTCTCCATTATTTTAGTTGTCAAAACATAATATTATTAAGTAATAATTCATATCTAAGCAACTTGGATACAAATTTATTAGTGCGATCGATTATTTATCTTTCTCTAAAATTACATTCACAAAAGCATGTTCCACTAATATATTTGATGATTTTGTACCCAAGTTGGCAGAACTTTGTGAAATCTTTTTTGTTGGCCCAACCTTTAGCCAAGATTGGATCAATATGATGGTTACAATGTTGTGGAAAAATCTACCTAAATTAATAAGCAAATATATCTTTCATTTGTACTTTTGGAGGAGCTAGACCTCTCCACACCTACTAGTTATATACTTCTATTTCTGGAAGATCAAGGCCTCTCCACACTTATCCCTCTACTGCCTTCTCCCTTTACTATCATTTTTAACAACTTTGCAAAATGAACTAGCGTTGTATTTCTCATTCGCATTGAATATCCACACCATTTTCCTACTGATTTGGTATGAATCAATATTTGTGTCTGCCTAGGTGAGGAAAAACACAAAACATTAATAGGATGCCACCAAATCCATCCAAATATTATTGTATTGAAAAAAACAAAATTAGCTAACAATTTAATTTAAGTAATGGGATACAGTGAGTAGTGACCTTGAATGTATTTTTGGTCTATTCTATCATAAAGATGTACAATTCTCAATAGTTTGAAAGTGGATCAGAGAAATAAGAAACAAAAACCAGTATTTTCATTCTCTCCATTATTTAAGTTGTCAAAACATAATATTATTAAGTAATAATTCATATCTAAGCAACTTGGATATAAATTTATTAGTGCGATCGATTATTTATCTTTCTCTGAAATTACATTCACAGAAGCATGTTCCACTAACATATTTGATGATTTTGTACCCAAGTTGGCAGAACTTTGTGCAGTCATTTTTGTTGGCCCAACCTTTAGCCAAGATTGGATCAATATGATGGTTGCAGTGTTGTAGAAAAATCTACCTAAATTAATAAGCAAATATTTGAATAGTTTTACTTGCAAGTGCACAAGGTCAACATACCAGTATAATGTGCAAAAGCGAGATCATCTCCACAGGGATTGGTAAATGTTGTTTTCGAATTAGTTTCGCTATATAATACGATGGAAATAATAATTGAGTTTGAATTAATAATGATAAAAGCGTAGGGCTTTGATATCCACCTCTAATTATATTTTCTCAATAAAACAGTGTGTCAATGCTTTAGTCACATTATGAATACCTAATGTTGTCAACCTAAGGGCATGGTGTATACTCCTTAAGCTATTCATTTCCCTAAGCAACAAGTTAGGTATGGTGTATACTCCAACTCTTTTCTTTCTTAAAGGATTTAGCATGGTGAATACCAAGTTGTTCTTTAAGAGAGCCTAATATTTGTGGAAATCGACAAACACACGAGACCTAACGCATGTTATGTTCTCCCGATTTTCCATGTTGATTAACCCAAGAATCCGGCTTGGATTTATTTTGTTACTATTTTTAAACCCAGGACTCGGTCATCCAAATTGATCTAACTAACTAGTCTATACCACATGCATATGTTGATCAGGCAAACACATATGAGGAATTCAATAAAACAAGTATTAATAAAGTTAAGTATCATAACACAGCTATTGCAAAGGCAACAATATTCATATATGGAAAAACATAATCAGGGCTTCAATCGAGCCTTACAAAAAATTTAGTTACACATCAGTTTGATGTAAAATATCTTCATAAAACAAAATAAAGAAAAGAAGAAACTTGGAAATACTTTCTAGACGAGTCGTCAATTTGTCTCCAAAATCTCTCTCAAAAACACTTTCCCCTTTACTTCTGTGTTTACAGGCCTATTTATAAGGTTTAGAAATATCTGGAAACCCTAAACTCGCAAAACAAAACCCTACACAACTTTCCAAAATAGGTTCTGTTGTTTAATAGTTCACTGATGCACGTGTGCGCTCGATCACAGATTGGTGCGCTCGATCATGGCATGGGCCCTTGAGCGCTGTTGCACTCGATCGCAGGTCTCTTGTGCTCGATCGCACTAAGTAAACTCCAGTTTTTGCTTTTTAAGATCGATAGTTCCAAAATGCTTCACTTTCTCCAAAAACCTATAAAAACACAGAAAACACAGAAAGGAAATAAAATAGCATGAAATAACACAAACTAAGAACTTAACAAATGTAAATTAAGCGGCTTAAATATGAATATTTAAGCACTTATCATGCAACTACAGACATAAAGAGTACAATGGGTATGACCTTCTTGACATGGAATTATGCAATCGACTTTGCCAGTGCAACTCTGTTGCTCTACCACTTCTCTTACTTCAACTCCGGGTAGTTTTGAGAATGATACACCTGTCAAAATTATACCATTACTCATTAGATAAATAGATAGCTAGATAGATAGATTGAGAGAGAGGCTAACAAAATGTGTTGGGAAACCACCTCAAGATGCCCAAGTGGTGATACAGAAATCAAACAATCAAAGAAAGAACACAAGCAATTTGTCATCGAGGTTCGCCAATGTGCCTACGTCCCCGTGAGCTTCTCCGAGCCCTCTGCACTAAATCAATGAGTTCTTACAAGTTACAGCAACATCTCTTCAAGAAACCTCCAGTTCTTGAAAAAAGAAGAAAAGCAAAAGAAAGTGATAAGGACTTGAGTTACCTTGGAACGTTCCCCCTTGGAAATTCCACTTATAAGGCCCTTAAATCCCCAATCTATACTACTCTCTCTCTAAACAACCACCCTCTCTTGTGTTTAGTGTCTTTGCACTCTCACACAACCATGTGTTCTATTTCACACACACTCACATGTCATTCTCACCTCTCTTATTGAGATGATCACTTGTATGTCACACTTCTCTTGTTGAGATTGAAGCTAGGTGACCATTTATATAATGCACCACTTCTTGAACCTATCTTGAAGACAATCTCAACCCTTAGATCTTGAGGACAATCAATCATAGCCTTCTAACAATCTTAAGTGATCCTGTTCATTTTGTTCATGCCCCACGCACCTTTCAAAGAGGCTGAAATAACCCTCATCAGTGTGCCTGGCGCCGTGGCCTAGAACAGGGCAGACCACGGCTCAAGGCAGGGCTGAAACCACCATCTCTCTGGGCGCCGAGGCTTGGGAAGTCTGGGCTGCGATGTGGCCTGATGACTGAGCTTCCTGGACTTTCTACTGGCCGTGACGCACAAGGCTGGGCTGCGATGCACAAGGCTGGGCCGCGGCGCACACCTCCAGACCTGATGCTGAACATGCTGATTCAACCAGTTTAATCCTTGGACAAATACCAACAATCTCTACCTTTGTCTAAGCGATTAAACCCAAACCCTTGTGCAGAGAACTCAGGATCCAAACTAAATTTGAGTCACCATTTATCCGACTCAAATCCTAAGAAGTTCAAGACAATGATTGAACTTGCTTAGAGGTAGAAGTTTGGTGCCTAAATATGCAGGATTTTCTTCCATGGCTACCTTGTCCCCATGAATGCATCATTCCGTAATATTTTCCCGAATGAAATAATACCGAACATCAATGTGCTTTGTCCTCTCATGGAACACCGGATTCTTACACAAGTGCCACGCACTTCGGCTATCCGAAGACACCACCACCTACTCTTTTAGGACATTCCACTCTTCCAACAACCCTTTGCATAACATGGCCTCTTTTATGGCTTCTGTTGCCGCTATGTAATCAGCCTCGGTTGTTGAGAGTGCTACCTCCGGCTACCACTGAGCCTTCACGTACCTCAGCAACCACTTCATCCCAAACCAAAGCTCATTTTCGGGATTACTCACAAATCTGCTGAGAACACCCATTGCCTGAGAAATGTCGAGTCTATTGCTTATCATCATGAACATGACTGATCCAATCGCACTAGAGTAAGGGACCTTATCCATTTCCTTCTTCTCCTTATTCGTTCTAAGACATTGTTCGCTGGAGAACTTAAAATGACCAACAAGGGGAATCTTCACTAGTTTACCATATTCCATAGAAAATTTGTACAACACCTTTTCTATGTAGGAAGATCGAGAAACTTTCAACCCATTTTTCTCCCTTTCTCGAATTCTTCTCATCCCAAGGATCTTTTATGCAAGGCCAAGATCCTTCCTCTCAAACTCTACACTGAGTTGAGATGTCAACCTTTCTATCCTCTCCCTACTGTTCCGAACCAATAGTTTATCATTGACATAGATGAGGATAATGACCACTTCATCTACCTTGTTCCAGGTGAGAAGGTTTTTGTGAAATCTATGCCTCTTCTTTGCGTGAACTCCTTTGCCACTAGCCTAGCCTTATTCCAGACTTTATCCTTTGGAGGGTTCCCTTCTTTGACCTTGTAAGTGCACTTACAATCCACAACTCTCTGTTTTCTTGGAATATGCACCAATTCCCAAGATTTGTTCTTCCTCAAAGAATGCATTTCTTCCTCCATAGCTAGCTGCCATCTTGACGAATCCTTACATTCCATGGCATCCATGTAAGTTTCTGGTTCAACCATCCCTCATTCTGAACAAGGAACTGCTACATTAGCATCCGCAAATCCATATCTCAAAGGTGGTCTGACCACCCTCCTTCCCCGGTCCCTTGTGAGCTGGTAGTCATTCTGACTCGCTGCATCAACCCCTTCTAGTCCAGCATCCTTTTTAGTGCCCTGAGCTTGGCCTTCATCAATGGGCTCTACCTGGTCTGAACCCTCTTGCCTTCCTTACTCTACCTAAAATGAATTTTCCTTGATGCTATGCTCCACAAATACCAGACTGGTTTGTTCACTAGCCCCTACAGGGTTAGTTATCTCCAAATAGGGAAATACATGCTTATTAAAAATGACATCCCTACTTATTATGAGTTTCAATCCTTTTTGCTCTAATGACCACAACCTATACCCTTTAGTCCCTTCCCCATATCCTAGAAACACACATTTTCTAGATCCTGGGCTAAGTTTATCATCCTTTTGATGTGCATACGCAGCACACCCAAAAGTTCTAAGGTTGTCCAACTCAGGGGGTTTACCACTCCACATCTCCTCCGGAGTCTTAAGGTCCACAGCCCTAGAGGGTGATTTATTAACCAAATACGCAGTAGTAGACACCGCTTCCCCCCAAAAACATTTGGGTAATACGGATCCTATAAACATGCACCTAACCTTTTCCATAAGGGTTTTATTCATCCTCTCAGCAACTCTACTTTGTTGAGGGGTTTTCACAACTGTTCTATGTCTTAGAATCCCATTTAACTTACAGAATTGATCAAATTCCTTGTTAAAAAATTCTAAGCCATTATCAGTTCTTAACACCTTAACTACCCTGCCCGTTTGAGTCTCCTCTAGTCTTTTCCACACCACTAATTTATTCAAAGCATATGATTTATTTTTAAGCAAATAAACCCAAACCTTTCTAGAATAATCATCAATTAAAGACAGAAAGTAAAGATTACCTCCCTGTGTTGGTGTTCTTGCTGGTCCCCAAAGATCCGCATGAATATAGTCAAGAATGTCCTTAGACTTGTGCACTCCGGTATTGAAGCTAACCTGGTGTTGCTTCTCAAGAATGCAACACTTGCAAAAATCAAGTTTCTCTATTTTGTCACCACCAAGTAGGTCATCCTTGCTGAGAACTTGCAGGCCCTTTTTCGCTCATGTGTCCCAAGCGAGTGTGCCAAAGGGCTGCCCTATCCATCTCAGCTATCAAGCTTGCTGCTTGATCTTTGATCTCCGTGTCTCCAATCATCTCATAGAGACCATCTTTCATTGTTGCTTTGATCACTACCAAATATCCCTTGGTTACCTTGATTTTTCCTCCCTCTGCCTTATATGTGTAACCTATGGAATCCAGCTGCCCCAATGAGATCAAATTCATTTTTAAATCTGAAAAATAACTCACGTTCCTCAGCAGCCTTGTCATTCTATCAAACATCCTCAACTGGATGTCCCTCGTGCCCCTCACTTGGTAAGAAGTATCATTCCCCAGGAAAACCTTTCCATCATCGGTTTCCTTGAAATTCTTGAACCAATCCCGGTGAGGGCATATGTGATGAGTGCACCCGGTATCCAAGATCCATTTCCCGCTGCCTTCTTGCCCCTTGCTCACACTTGAGCACACAACAAGAACATCATCATCTTGATGTTCTCCTTTGGCAACCGAAGCCTCTCCATTCTTGGTATGACTTCCTCTCTCATCCCACATATTCTTCTTGCAATCTTTCTTGAAGTGACCATCCTTATTGCAGTAGAAGCATCGCTTCCCTCCAAACTCGATTTAGAATGCAATCTCCCATGGCCCTGCCCTCTACCGGTTGATTTCTCCCAGTAGTTGCCATTAATGCTAATGTCATTCCGAGTTGCTGGCCTTCCTCTAACGAATAACCCTTCTTCACTTGATGCTTCCCTCATCTTGGCTTTGAAATCATGAGCCCTTATAAAATTAATCACGATTTCCTTGGTTAGTGTATCTTTTCCATATTCAATTGCATTAATTAAACTTTCAAAACAATCAGGAAGAGAATTTAACAAAATAACAGCCAATTGTTCATCCGGGAATGTTATGCTACAGCTATTCAAATCTTGAACTAGCTTATTAAACACATCAAGATTATCTTGCAACTCTTTATTAGGATCCATTTTAAAAGCAAAGATTCTTTTAAGAAGATATATCTTATTAGGGAGAGTTTTTGTAAGAAACAACTCATCTAGTTTCTTTCATATGACAGCTGGATCTTCTAAGTCTCCGCACTCCCTTGTCACGCTATCTAACATGTGCAAAAAAATGGTGATGCATGCCATCTTCTTCATCTCAATCCGCTGGACCTCCGTGATACTTGCTGGAAAAACATCATCTTCTCCAATAGCCAAGTCCACCTTCTGTTGCATAAGAACAGCCTTGATCTTCCGCTTCCAAATGGCAAAGTCTCCCTTTCCATCAAACTTCTTAACAATGAAGTTTGAACCCATCTTGCGGAGAAAACCCCAGATTTATGCAGCACCCACAATTGCTTTTCAACTTTTTTCTAAATCTCAATAACATGATCAGGGACACGATCAGATCTTGATCTTTACTCCGTTCTTGAATCACCCAAGAAGTTGATATTTGATTCTTGGAGTTTTGCTCTGATACCTTCTTTTCCAGCTCTAATACCCACTCACCAAAGCTCTGATACCACTGTTGAGAAAGCACCTTAAAATGCCCAGGTGGTGATCTTCCAAACACCCAAGTCTAGAATAACTTGTAATGATCAGAACAGAAACAGAAATCAACCAATCAAAGAAAGAACACAAGCAATTTGTTATCGAGGTTCAACAATGTGCCTAAGTCCCTGTGAGCTCCTCCGAGCCCTCTGCACTAAATCAATGAGCTCTTACAAGTTACAACAACACCTTTTCAAGAAACCTCCAGTTCTTGAAGAACGAAAGAAGAGAAAAAGAAAGTGATAAGGACTTGAGTTACCCTGGAACTTTCCCCCTTGGAAATTCCACTTATAAGGCCGTTGAATCCCCAATCTATACTACTCTCTCTTTAAACAACCAGCTTCTCTTGTGTTTAGTGTCTTTGCACTCTCACACAACAATGTGTTCTATTTCACACACACTCACATGTCATTTTCACCTCTCTTGTTGAGATTGAAGCTAGGTGACCCTTTATATAGTGCACCATTTCTTGAACCTATCTTGAAGACAATCTCAACCCTTAGATCTTGAGGACAAATCAATCATAGTCCTCCAACAATCTTAAGTGATCCTGTGCATTTTGTTCATGCCCCACGCACCTTTCAAAGAGGCTGAAATAACTTTCATCAGTGTGCTTGGCGCTACGGCCCAGAACAGGGCAGGGCTGAAAGCACCATCTCTCTGGGCGCCATGGCTTGGGAAGTCTGGGCAGCGGCGCAGCCTGATGGCTGAGCTTCCTAGACTTTCTCCTGGCCGCAGCACACAAGACTGGGCCGCGGTGCACACCTCCAGACCTGATGCTGAACATGCTAAACCCTTCAATCGGTTTAATCCTTGGACAAATACCAACAAAATGCAATGACTAAAATGGAAGCTAAGAAATCCAACTTGAAAGAAAATCTCTCCGTTACCTTGGCTTGTTTTGTAACAAATGGAACTATAGGAGCTTTGGGAGTTTAGATTGGAATATGATAGTATTGCTCCTGTAGGGAGTTTATGTAGGGCAGGATTTTATACAATATTTACAATAACAATTGCATTGATTTCCATATAAGGAGTAAACTTTAGGATTTGGAACTTCTCCAAATCCAAGTTTATTATGGCAGCATTCAATTTCACTATTATCTTGACCTTTATTTCAATTCTTAAAAAGAGAGGATCCATATCATAACCTTTATAACCAAATCTAGTATTGTATTTGACCATATCTCTTTCACATGTTTCTTTCCATGGTAAGAATTCCCAGTTTCTACCCAATTTCTTTTCTTTTTTTTTTCGAGATGTTAGTTTACCTAATTAATATGGGAAAATATTTGTAACACTACGGATTCATCACTCAAAAGCGCTAGTTCAAATTTCTTTTGAATCTTTCTCATTAAACTATCGATGTAGGATATGATCGAGCCATCACAATTCATATTTTGAATTGCTTGGCAATAGCCCTTGTTACTAGACAAGTTTAGCGAAGAAAATTTTGGATGCCAAACCATTTCTCAGTTTTGTAAATAATGAGCAAATTAAAATATTTTGTTAACCGGTCATTCCTTTGTAGCAATCCATAAGAGAAGACATGCAATCAAGGTCATCAATTCCATTTCATTTCAATTGAAACAATTCGGTTTGCAAGATAAATGGTGCAATGAATTCCTCTTATTCTGTTTTACTATTTGTTTCGGTCGCTTTGTCCTATTACGATCCATTTCGGTTTACACTTAATTTCCTGGCAGATTGGGGTGTTTCAGGATTAAAACATTCAATTTTATCTCTCTTTCTCAATACTCTTTTACGATTTAAGAGTATTTTATGATTAAAAAATTGAGCATAAAGATTTTTGCTCAATTTTTGATGATATGTATGACTTGGTATTAATTATTCCATTACCCTTTTTCATTATATGTTTGAATAGTGAGATTTTTTCATGGTTTATCTATGTGTGTGTATATATATTTATAGTTAAAGAAATTATTATTAATATGAGCATCATAGATACAAAATACAAATGAAAATTCCAAAGAAGCCACAAGGGCTCTAAGGAAAATACTTAGCTACAAACCAGACCAACAATAGCCTCATTAAAAAATTATCCAAAACAATTATCTCTTTATCCTCGAAGCTTGATTTTTCAGCTCTCACAACAACAACAACGAAAATGACAACAAGAGCAAAACTTGAGATGTATATTGCCACAAATCAAAAAGACAATGTCATTGATTGTGGGGCTTAAGATGAAGCATGGTTACTGCTCAAAGCATGATTGCAGAATTTGAAACTCTTCGTTAGGGTGTTCATTTGGATTCCAATGAAGGCTATAAGGGAGTAGAGTGCAAAGTAGATGCTAAGGTTGTTTTACTACATGCACTAGTTACAAAATTATAATTTAGAGACCCAAGCCTTTTGATATAGTGATCACTTTGATACGAGAGTAGAGTGCGAAGTTGATGTTGTTGAGGTTGTTTTACGACACCAGCTACAAAATTATACCTTGGAGACCCAGGCCTCTTGATAAAGTGATTACTTCGATAAGGGAATAGAGTGCAAAGTTGATGATATTGAGGTTGTTTTACTACACTAGCTACAAAATTATAACTTGAAGACCCGAGCCTCTTAATCGAATGATAACTTAATTTCAAATTGTCCATGCGACCGATAGACCAGAAAAAAAAAATTAGGAGCTTGGATACCTTTTACTAGTTTTGAAGGGAAGTAAGCTCTCTTGTTTGATTTTCGATGAGAAAGTTACTTCCTTATAAGGAAATGTGAAAGTAATTTCTTTGTTGTAGATTTAAAGTGCGTTTGAGAGTGTTGTTGCTAAAAGTTAATATAGTGTTTGGTAAATTATCTTGCAAAAGTATTGTGAAAGTGTTGTGATCAATATTAATGTTTGGTAATTGTAATCTTAATTGTGTTGTGAAATTTTAAAATTATCAAAATAGACATGTCACAAAAATATACATTTTTAATGAATTGTTTTATTCAATAAAAAAATACTCTTGACATTAACAAGTAAAGCAAAAATAACAATTAACAACTTTGTACCAATAAAATCATTTATTAATAAATAATTAATAATAACTTAAGAAGTACTTCAGATTTTAATTAATATAACAACAAAATCAAGTTTAAGCAATTTGGAATTCCCATTTATATCAAACAAACTATCTGTAATATTATTTCTTTAACAAATTTTTTTTTTCCATCAAAATGCCTAAGAATTTAAAATAATGATGAAGCAATATAGTTGTGTCACCAAATTACACTTATGAAATAATTTAATTATTGAAGTTATAAATGGAATGTAAAACTAATCAAAAAGATCAATTTCAGTTCCATCAAAAACAATATCAAAGGTATGAATAGTATTGCTATGACATTTAGAGAAACAAATTGACTCAAATCCACCATCATTGGTTCTTGAAGCTCAATTATTTCCTTAAGCAACCTAATTAACATAATTGCACTTCTTCTTATGAGGAAACTTGCTGCATCCGATTAGCAAACAAGCAATAACAATCGATTGCATCCCAAGGATCAACTATAGAGCAGCCATAAGTGATTGCTGCAAACCCACCTAACAGACCATTGCACACATCAATGTCATTTTAGTGACCGGTAAGTAAGCGCTTAGTAAACAGAGTTGTTAGTGCAGCAGAGCATCCTGTAAGTGTTGTCATCACTACAGTTTTTCAAATAGCTCTCAATTATATGAAATAAGAGCCACTTTGTCCATAATTCTTTATGATATTGATAAATGACCCTAGATTGAATTCATACCAACCAAATGAAAAAGAAATGTAAGTAGACATTAAATTTGAAGCATACCTACATATAAAGATTGTTATACATAAGCTTCGAAAATTTTCAAAAACTTATTGGACTTTTGGGTAATTTACTTGATATAAAAAAACACATAACTGAATAATAGGGAAGATCATAGGTATTAAATGAAATGGAAAATCTGTAAGCATCGAATCCAACATGGCTATAAGGTTAATGTCTTCCTGTCAAGATTCAACTTGCCCTCAAAATGTAATTTTTTTAATCTAATCTAAACAAACCCCAGATGCACAAAACAATCTATCTGTCATGTAACAATAATAAACAACCATAACATGAGAAATAGGGTCTAAATTCACTTCTCTAATTATTTTCTACATCTCTAAACAGTTAAACAAAAGTCATATCAATATTCTCCAAACATACCATTATTGCCAGTTGATTCATTTCGAAAGAACCATCAATAGTCAACCGTGTAACACAACCACATTTATATAGCCACCAATTCACACAAACATATTCATATAGCCAACTGATTCATTTCAAAAGAATCATCAGTAATAAAAACCTACGATTTTATATTAAAAAATAATTCTTTCATTTTTTTAAATTTCGAAAAAGGCCATCAAGCCAAATTTCATTCTCTGATTCTATAGACAGGTTTGGTAATGAAAAAAGAATAGAAAAAATGAAGGGCATTTACATTCAAGACATGCACCTGATATGTAGGCTTTGTCTTCTCTAGTCCTATTTCTCTATTATAGTCGATTTTCACTTATACAAATCTTATGAATTGTCTTTTCAGCCCAATTCACAAATTTTATCCTTTTTATTTCCAAGTTAATAACTTGTCTTTGATCTTATTCCTCAATCGATGAGTATCTAAACTACCAATTACTAGAAAGTGAATTAATTATGAAGCCTAAGCATGCAATAAACTACCAATGGGAAAGTTTAGTTGGTTTTTCTCAATCAATTTCCAAGGAAGGAGATAAACATAATCAACATGCAAGACGAAGCCTACATATCCATGTGAGATCCATTAAAGTACCCAACAAGACCAAAGAAAGAGGACTTACTGGAAAAGGAGAAGGGGAGACACAACACCGTTGGCGTTGGCATTGGCATTACCATCGCAGTCACCATTGCCGAGAGAAATAGGACCGAGCTAGTCAATTTCAAAGAGACGTGAGAGAGACGAACCAATGTTTTCAGAGGCGGTGGAGAGGTGTCTAGGGCGCATCCTTGGGCGTGATGAAAGGAAAACGCTCTGGGGCGTGAAAATAAAAGTGTTCATTTTTTGACTTCAGGCCTACACCCATGCCTAAGTCGTATGTTTTTTGCGCCCGGAAGGTCGAGGTGTACGTCTCTTGAAGTCTATTTTTGGTGATTAAAATTTAAGAAAAACTGAGAGAAAAACGAAAATGCGAAGATGATGAGAACAACGTTTCTGGGTGACATCGAGATATCCCGCAATATGTGGAACAACAACCAATCAGGAAGCTTCTAAAGGGGGTGCTGGAGGGCGATATGGTGAGGCTGGGGTAGTTATTGTCGCTTGGAAAGGTGGTGGAGCAGAAGAGGACACCACTAATTCTAGGTACGGAGGCTACAATGAAGGTGGGATTTTTGGGTACACCATCAACGGTGTGGTCGGCGATGGCGGTGATAAATGAGGAAGAGAAAGGGGTTGAGATTGAAGAAGGGAAGTTGAATGTGAAATGAAAATTTGGGCATCTGTTCTCGACTTTGCTTGTGTGGCTTGCAGTGTTCTCAGAATATTCATATCTGAAACCAATAAATGTTGATCATCATTGCACTGTGGTTGAAGAGACTTGACTTGTGTGGCTTTGTATTTTGAGTCTTTGGCAACTTGACTAAATGTGGGTCGGGTTGGGTGCAAAATATAGCTTACTTCTTTTCTTTTTTTTTCAATTCATTGGGTTTACTTTTAAAATAAATAAATAAATCACAGGGTTTATATTTTAAAGTCTTAATGCCATGTGGGGAAGTTAAGGAACTTTTGATTGATTTTCTTTGAAAAAAATAATTTCTAGTTTGTAAATTAATAAATTATTAATTTACCAATCAAATCTCTTTTTTTTTTGGCATATGTTGTTAATATTACTTATTTATTGGGTTTAACTATTTCAAAAATAATGCAATTACTAATATAAAAATAACAATACAAAATAAAATCATTATAAATAATAAAAAAATATTGAATTTAAGTATTTTCTAAATAATATAATTTAATGGGTTTTATTACTTTTGTCCATTATTATTAGACTTATTAAATCAAATCACCGTATAATAAAAATGTTTTAAATCTATTAAATATAACTACTTTGGAAGATGTATATAAGGATGGAGAGGTTGTAGTTAATTTTAGTATTTTGCCTTCCTTTTATTAAAATACTTTTTAGAACGATATATTTTTTATATTTGTTGTTATGTGAGATGGAGTCCAATTTATAAAACTCGTAATGACTCAAAATAATAAAACTTAGTATATAAAAGGTCCAAAATAATAATAACATGAAATTTTGGCCTAAAGGTGTAATCATTTTTATATATTGACCACATCCATCTAGGATCATAGTTCATATATTTATACATATATGACTCTAAGTTACATAATCACTCAAGCAACAAAATCAATTTGTTAGATCTTTTCATTTTGAGTAAATTGCTTTTGATGAGTAAGTCTAGAGCCCTCACAGAAAACATCAAAATGCTCATCTAAGAGTTAGCAACATGATTACACGACTTGAAAGGATTTTGAAGTCTAAATCCAAAAGAAGGAATGAGACGTGTAACAGTCCATGGTAGGAGAATTTTACCATTGAAATAGTTTTATTTCTATTTCCTTCCTGCATCCTTCATTGGAGTTCTCCAATAAAATTATTATAACTTAGTTTTTCTTTAAAATAACAAATTAAACATCATATTGATATATTAGTTTTATGTTTAATTATTTCTTTAATAAAAAATAATAAGTTCACTAAAATTTGGGAAAAAAATAATTATATATTTTAAAATAATGCTTAAAAATTTTACATCTCGATTCAATGATATAAAACCATATAAATTCTAATTATTTTAAAAAATTATAGTAGCAATGGTAAAAAAAGAATATAAATCCTTTACTCATATAATAATGTCTAAAATGCACAAATTATACTTTTTTAATTGAATTTGAAAAATTATATTTGGTAGATGAGTATATAAAGATATATCTATCAATCAATTAAAAAAGGGTTATTATCATCACTTTTACATTTTGTCACGTGTTTCAATGTCCCATTTACATTTTAAAAGCGATCAATTTACCCCTTACATTTTAATTATGTGTCTAATAAAATCCTTTAATGATAATTTTCGCGAAATTGATATAGTGCACACAAAAATATTGACCATTAAATAAGCCAAAATTTTTTGTCATGATTTTTGTGTGCGCTGGTATCAACTTTGGTCAAGAATTTTGTGTTTGTCAATTTCAGTTTTGCCAAAATTATTACTATAATGGTTTATTGGACGCATGCCTAAAATTTAAGGGGTAAATTGATTTTTTTTTAAAATGCAAGGAGGACACTGAAACACAGGGTAAAATGTAAACGTGTTTGGTGATAATAACCCTTAAAAAAAATAAAAGTTTTATAACACTTGCTTTGCACTATAGTTAGAGTGACCAATTATTCTAAACTCTTAAAATTGTGGTAAATGGTTGGATTGTTTTTTTTTTTACTCTTAACAATTATAATAATTTTTATTCATTATGTTGTAAATCAACTATGCTATCAGTTCTTATCTGTAGAGTCCGATATTTAATTAATTATATTTTAATTGTGAAAGTGCACTTTTTAAATCAGACTTGTATGTTTGTTGATAATAAGAAAATAAGAAAATAATTAATCTAAGAAAATGAAAATATGCCTTGAAAGGAATATAAATTTCCCGATGTAATTTTATGAGACTAAATATAATTCTTTGGAAGTTACTAAAAATGATTTGAGTTAAAACAAACAGAAATGGTTAGAGAGGGACAAAGTCGTAAAAAAAGAGTACTAGGACATATAAGAAATGTATGACTTATCATATAAGGAGTAAATTAGACATAAGGCGAATGGGGGTTTATGTATAAAAGCTAAGAATTTCTTATAGAGAAATGAATTGTAGAAACGTTTGGGTCCTAGTAGAAATAATTAACTAGGAAAAACAAGGAGAATGGCTAGTAAATAAAATCAAAAACTTATGAAGGGAAAAAGAGTAAAAGCCATGGCTTTAGAACACATATATAACACCTAGAGACCTAAAGAAACAACACACACCTCTCAATTTCTCTAGAGAATTCGGGCAGTAACTCAAATTCTTTCATTTTCTTCAACTTTTCAAAAGCCCAAAAATTTCCTAAACTTCCAAGAGCTCACCCCTCCGAACAACATGTCCACTCACCCTAAACTTTTTCAGGAAGCTACCTAACATCAAGAGAAAAATGAAGGCCCATGAGGTGACATTACACGAGAGGCCGAAGGAGGCACATGGGCCCCACGCATCGGACACCCAATTCTCCCCTATTTTGTTTTTTCAGCCATTTTTACAAGATATTTGAGGTATAACCTTCTTTCATATTGTTTCCCCTTTAAATTAGGCTTGAAAACTTAAATTTAGAGCTTTGATTGGTTGAATTTGGAATTAATTTGAGAAATTTTGAGTTGTTGGAATTTAGATTAAGTTTTTGGAGAAATTATCTTAGGATTTAGGATGCATGAGCATGATTTGAGTTGTGGGTCTTGTAAAATATAAAATTTGAGACCTAAGAGAGTATGGGTATAGTTGGATTTGATTTAATTTCATAAATTGAAGAGTTTCCTTGAGAAGGGTTATAATTTTCATGGAAATTTTCATAAGTTAGGATAAGAAAATTTGGATAGATATTTTTAAGAAAAATTATTCTAAACACTTTAGTTTTGGAAAACTTGATTTTTCCATGATATAGTTCTTGTAATATCCTATTAAAAATAGAGCATTAACATTTTGGCATCAACTTGAAATTTGAGAAGATTGGAAAGAAAGTATGGGAATTGAGCATGTTTTGTGAGTTAGGAATTTGTTTTCTCTAATTAATTTTGGATAAATTTATTATGTGAGTTAGGAGTTTCACCTTACTTTTATAAGCATAATAAATTGTTCAATGAAAATGAAAGGTTAAAAGTATATACATGTGAATGATTATGGGAATACAATTAATATAATCAAGTCTTACTTATAAGGATGCACGAGAATAAGTAGATATGTCTTGATGATCAATTTTTTTCTTAGAAATATAGTAATGTGATTGATTTATAAATTTTATATTTGAGAAATTGTTGATTTGGTATTATTTTGTGAATATAATGGATTGTTATGAATTTGGGTGTGCGATTGCTTGTGTTTAAGAATCTGTTATGTTGTGAAAGCATTTCTTATGATATAACTTCTTGATGATATTATGGAAACGAGTGGAGTGAAAAGTGTTGGAAATCACCTTCAAGATACCCAGGTGGTGATCTTCCAAACATCAAAGTCTAGAATGACTTGTAAAAAACAGAAACAGAAATCAAAGAAAAAAAATAACACAAGCGATTTGTTATCGAGGTTTGGCAATGTGCCTACATCCCCGTGAGCTCCTCCGAGCTCTCTGCACTAAATCAATGAGTTCTTACAAGTTACAGTAACACCTCTTCAAGAAACTTCTTGTTCTTGAAGAATGAAGAAGAAAAAAAGAAAGTGATAAGGACTTGAGTTTCCCTGGAATTTTCCCCAAGAAAATTCTACTTACAAGGCCCTTGAATCCCCAATCTATACTACTCTCTCTCTAAACAACCAGCCTCTCCAATGAGTCTCTCTTTTGTTTTGTGTCTTTGCACTCTTACACTTGATCTCACATATGATGATGTTATGTCACACTTGTGTTTCTTGTTGAGATTGAAGCTAAGTGACCCTTTATATAGTGCACCATTTCTTGAACCTATCTTGAAATCAATCTCAACCCTTAGATCTTGAGGACCAATCAATCATAGCCCTTCAACAAGTCTAAGTGATCCTATGTGTTTTGATCAAGCCTTACGCATCAATCCAAAGTGCTGATCAGGAAGCATCAGGTGTGCCTGGTGCCGGGCCTCAGAACAGGGCAGGCCGCGGCTCAAGCCAGGGCACACTATTTCCACCTTCTGAGCACCGCAATGCACTCTTCCTGAGGTGCGGCGCACACCTGGGCAGAAGACTCCTCCTTGTTTGGAGGAGAGGCGGACACTTCTTGAGGTGCAGCGCACACCTGGGGCTGAACACTTCTCCTTGCTGGGGGGTGAGGCGCACACCTCCTGGGGTGAGGTGCCAAAGCCTGATGAAACTTCATTCTTCAACCTGTTTAATCCTTAGACAAATACCAAAAATCTCTACCTTTGTCTAAGCGATTAAACCAGAACCTATTGTGCAGAGAACTTAGGATCTAAACTCAACTTGAGTCACCATATCAACCGACTCCAATCCTAAGAAGTCTAAGGCAAGGATTGAACTTACTTAGAGGTAGAACTTTAGTACCTAAATCTATAGGATTTTCTTCCGTGGCCACCTTGTCCACATGAATGCATCCTTCCGTAACATTTTTCCGAATGAAATGGTACCGAACATCCATATGCTTTGTCCTCTCATGGAACACTGGATTCTTGCACAAATGCAACACACTTTGGCTATCCGAATACACCACCACCTACTCTTTTAGTACCTTCAACTCTTCCAACAACCCTTTGCATCACATAGCCTCCTTAATGGCTTCTGTTGTCGCTATGTACTCAGCCTCGGTTGTTGAGAGTGCTACCACTGGCTGCAATTGAGCCTTCCAACTTATACAACATCCGTTTAAGTTGAAGAAGTAGGAGGTAATCGATCTTCATTTATCCCGGTTTACTCTGTAGTCCGAATCCACATAACCTTCAAGACAAATGGACTTACCTCTCTTCTCATAAACCAGCCCCACATCTGGGCTTCCCTTCAAGTACCTCGGCAACCACTTCATCCCAAGCCAATGCTCCTTTCCAGGATTACTCATAAACCTGCTGAGAATACTCATTGCATAAGCAATGTCAGGTCTAGTGCTTACCATCATGAACATGACTGATCCAACCGCACTAGAGTAGGGGACCTTTTCCATTTCCTTCTTCTCCTCATCTGATCTCGGACATTGATCGCTGGAGAACTTGAATTGGCCAGCAAGGGAAACCTTCACTGGTTTGCTATCTTCCATAGAAAACTTAGATATCATATATTCTATATAAGAAGTCTGAGAAATCTTCAATCTGTTTCTCTCCTTTTCCCAGATTATACTCATCCCAAGGATCTTCTGTGCATAGTCAAGATCCTTCATCTCAAACTCCTCACTAAGTTGAGACTTCAATTTTCCTATCCTCTCCATGCTGCTCCCAACCAGTAGTATATCATCAACATAGATGAGGATGATCATCACTTTCTCCATCTTGTGCCCTTTGTAGTACAAGTACGAATCATAGTAGCTCCTAATGAAACCCAAGGTAGTTACAAAGGAATTGAACCTCTTATTCCATTATCGAGGTGATTGTTTCAGGTCATAGAGAGATTTCTTCAATTGGCACACCAAATCTCCATGCCTTCCTTCCTTATAGCCTTCGGGTTACCTCATGTAGATGGTCTTATCAAGCTCTCCATGTAAGAACACTGTCTTCACATCCATTTGCTCAATTTCCCAATTAAATTGGACTACCATTGCTAACATTATCCTTATCATCTTGTATTTTCTAACCGGTGAGAATATTTTGGTGAAATCTATGCCTTCTCTTTGTGTGAACCCCTTCGCCACTAGCTTAGCCTTATACCAGAATTCATCCCCTGGAGTGTTCCCTTCTTTGATCTTGTAAATCCAGTTACAATCCACAACTCTCTGTTTTTCTAGTTTGGGTACCAATTCCCAAGAGTTGTTCTTCCTCAAAGAATCCATTTCTTCCTCCATAACTAGCTGCCACTTTGACGAATCCTTACATTCCATGGTATCCATGTAAGTTTCTGGTTCAACCCCTCCTTCTGAATAAGGAGCTGCTACATTAGCATCCGCAAAACCATATCTCAAAGGTGGTCTGACCACCCTCCTTTCTCGGTCCTTTGTGAGCTGATAATCATTCTGATTTGCTACATCATCCCCTTCTAGTTCAGCTTCCTCTTGAATGTCCTAAGCTTGGCCTTCATCAATGGGCTCTACCTGGTCTGAACCTTCTTACCTTCCTTGCTCTACCTGAACTGAATTTTTCTTGATGCTATTCTCCATAAATACCAGGTTAGTTTGCCCACTATCCCCTGCAGGGTTAGTTTTCTCCAAATAGAGAAATAACAATTCATTAAAAATGACATCCCTACTTATTATGAGTTTCATTCCTTTGGTTCTAAGGACCACAACCTATACCCCTTAACCCCATAACCATACACTAGAACCACACATTTTCTAGACCTTAGGCTAAGTTTATCATCCTTTTGATGTGCAAATGCAACACATCCAAAAGTCCTAAGGTTGCTCAACTCAGGGAGTTTCCCACTCCACATCTCTTCAAGAGTCCTAAGGTCTAAAGCCCTAGAGGGTGATCTATTAACCAAATATGTAGCAGTAGACATAGCTTCCCCCCAAAAATATTTGGGTAATCCGGATCCATTTAACATGCACCTAACCTTTTCCCTAAGGGTTTTATTCATCATCTGATGAGGATACGACTAACAAATGGGAGGCAGATCCTATTCAAGTTCCAATTGGTCAAGTTACAAGGGCCCGAACTAAACGGTTTATTCAAGTTCCAATTGGTCCACTTACAAGGGCCCGAGCTAAACTGTTCAAGAAAACTCTTAATGGGCTTATTCAACATATTGGGGCTAAGAACCATCTTTGGGGGCCCAAGGATGATGCTATACATGATCTACAAGGACGAGTTTCCATGATCCAAGGGAACTTCCACTTTGGAATTTCAAGAGGACCCAATAACCAGAATTAAAATGATCATATTTTCTTGCTCGTATCTCCAAATGGGCTGAAACTTGTTGGGGTGGAAAGATGACGTCTTGAACTTCAATTTAGACCTAAGGAAGTTCCAAAAAGGATATCGTTTGGGCTTGTTATGATGGGCTTAAATCCAGCAGGCTATTGCATCCGAATCTTCTTCCACTTTGGGCTTGGACCTTGCACCTTTTCTTAATTGTTTCCTTCTGAATTTAATTATTTCATTATAAGACTTGTATGCCAAGTTAGGTACTTTCTTTATTTGGATTTTAGGTTACCAAAATTCTATTTAGGTTTATTTCCTATTTTGTAGTTTCCTATTCCTACCAGAATTCTGTTTAGGTTTATTTCCTATTTCTTAGTTTTCCTTTTTCTAATTGGTTACGAATTCTCATAGATTTAAATAGCCATTGGCTTTTGGAATAACACAATTCAGATTTGATTCATACTTTTGGAGAGAATTTTTTTTGGTTCTTTTA
Organism: Bretschneidera sinensis; assembly: GCA_023935145.1. Taxonomy (NCBI): domain Eukaryota; kingdom Viridiplantae; phylum Streptophyta; class Magnoliopsida; order Brassicales; family Akaniaceae; genus Bretschneidera; species Bretschneidera sinensis. The sequence goes on from CM043705.1 coordinate 37,560,832, forward strand.
AAACTTCTGAACTTATCGAAGATTCCATGGCGTTCATCTTCGACTTATCAATCAATCCTTCCATAATTGATTGTTGCGTCTTCATTATACCAAGGTTCTTGCTTCAATATAAGCAACGGGTCACAGTTTCAGTTTTCATTATACCAAGGTTCTTGCTTCAATATAAGCAACAGGTCGCGGTCTCACATAAATCTGCTTCTAGACGATCTCGGAAGTCTTCTTGATCCATCAATTTCTTAGTTCTTGGTGTGGATCATATCAGTTGGTATCAGAGCCTTCTAGTTGCAGGTTTGCTTATCTTTTGTTTTGATTCATAAAAAAAATAAAAAATAAAAATGTGAAAAAAAACAAAATTGAAAAAAAAAGGAACAAATTTCCAATTTAGAAAGAAAAAAAACGTTAAAAAAAAAGTGCGTAATATTTAGATTCAATCCTTTCAATTCTTATTTCAATTTCTCATCTTTGTTTCCTTGTATTCTAGCTTTTAAATTAGCCTTTAAATCCGAATTTTTTTGTGAGTTATTGGTGAATTGTTGCTGAAAACTTTGAGACTTGTTCGGTTAGTTTGATAAGAACCTATAGAGGATTATTACGAGTGGAAAAAGGCAATAGTGGTGAACACATAAGAGGGGAAAAGCCAATCTGATTTTGTGTGAAAACACGAGTGAAATTGAGTGACTTATTCTTTGAGTGAAACACGTGAGGGAGTATGTGAGGTCCTTTTGTTTTTCTAACGTTGTTTTTATAGCAAACATGTCTGACGACAAGAAAAAAAATAATTCCGGAGATATGTCGGGAGAGGGTGATCCGAAGTTGCTCATGGAGGCTTTAATGGGTGAGATGAGAAGAGTATTGAGAACGAAGATGGAACAGGTTCATGAGTGGATAGATTGAATAGAGAATGCATGTGTGGGGCAGCAACAAAACGCTCCTAATGTGCGTAGGAGGGAGATAGTTCAACCTAGAGAAGATAGAGTTGAAAATGAAAAGTATTATGGGAACGGATTTGATGAAGAAGATGATTGGGAATCAGTTGTTAGCCATAGGAGATTTGGTGGTCGAGGTAGAGAAGCTAGGAATCGGGAAGACAATAACTTTGGTAGTATTAAGATGAAGATTCCATCGTTTCAATGAAAAAACGATCCTAAAGCTTACCGTGAGTGGGAGAAGAAGATAGAATTAGTGTTTTGATTGTCATAATTATTCCGAGCTTTAAAAAGGTTAAACTTGCGGCCATTGAATTTTTTAACTATGCGATTGTTTGGTGGGATCAACTAGTGTTAAAAAGGAGGAGAAATAGAGAGCGTCCAATAGAGACTTGGGAGGAGATGAAAATCGTGATGAGGAAACGATTTGTTCCAAGCCATTACTACCGTGAGTTGTACCAAAAATTGCAAAGTCTTACACAAAGTAGTTGTAGTGTGGAGGATTATTATAAAGAGATGGAAGTAGCTATGATCCGAGCAAATGTAGAGGAGGATCGAGAGGCTACTATGGCTAGGTTCTTGGCTGGTTTGAACTTGAAAATTGCTAATTCGGTGAAGTTGCATTATTATGTGGAGTTGGAAGATATGGTGCACATGGCTGTCAAAATTGAGAACCAACTCAAGAGGAGGGGCAATAATACACGACAAAATCCTAACTCGGGTTCATCTTGGAGGCTGAATTTTGTGAAGCAAGCCACGGCCAAGCCCAAAATCGAGCAAAAGCAAGAAAGTACCAGCCATGGAAATCAAGGTAAAACTGACTCTTCTACCACTAGAAATCATGATATTAAGTGTTTTAAATGCCAAGGCTATGGTCATATAGCAAGCCAATGTCCGAACAAAAAAGTTATGGTATTGCGAGATAATTGTGAAATTGAAACCGAGGGTAAAGAAGATACCGAATCTATGGCACCATTGGAGTATACGAGGGATGAGGAGTACGTCGCCCAAGGAGAATTGTTGGTTGCAAGGAGAGCTCTAAGTGTGCAAATCAAAGAAGATGACGAAGTGCAGTGAGAAAACATCTTTCATACTTGATGCCACGTGCAAAACAAGGTATGTAGTGTGATTATTGATGGAGGTAGTTGTACTAACGTTGCTAGCACTACAATGGTTGAGAAATTAAGGCTGTCAACAATTGAACATCCTCGGCCTTATAAGTTACAATGGCTCAACAATAGTGGTGAACTGAGGGTGAACAAACAGGTGTTAGTTTCTTTTCGTATTGGAAAATATGAAGATGAAGTTTTGTGTGATGTAGTTCCGATGCAAGCTGGACACTTGTAACTAGGCCGGCCATGGCAATTCGATCGGCGTGTTAAGCATGATGGTTTCACCAACAAATATTCGTGTGTAATAAATCAAAGAACAACCACTCTAGTTCCTTTGACACCAAAGCAGGTTTATGAAGATCAAGTGAGGTTACAAAAAGAGAGTGAGTAAATGAAAGAGAGTGAGAAAAAGAGAACGAATAAAAACCAGAAAGAGAAAATGGGAGAGGCTGGAAAAATTAAGATAGAAAAAAAAGATAGCTGATTCAGCCATTGAGAAAAAAAAAATTTCTATGCAAGAACGAGTGAAATAAAAAGAGCGATGATTTTAAATCAGTCAATGATTGTACTTTTGTACAAAGAGGCGTTAAACACTAACCAATTTGACTCATCTTTTCCTAGTTCTATTGCTTCTCTTTTATAGGAGTTTGATGATATATTTTCCGAGGAGACTCCACATGGCTTACCTCCTATTCGAGGAATTGAACATCAAATTGATTTCATGCCCGGTGCTACAATTCCAAACCGACCAGCCTATAAAAGAAATCCCGAAGAGACAAAGGAGCTACAAAGGCAGATTAGTGAATTAATGGAAACGGGGTACGTAAGAGAAAGCATGAGCCCATGTGCTGTTCCGGTGATTTTGGTTCCTAAAAAGGATGGGACATAGAGAATATGCGTTGATTGCCGAGCAATCAACAACATAACGGTAAAGTATCGACATCCTATTCCTCGTTTAGATGATATGCTAGATGAACTACATTGTGCATGTGTATTCTCTAAAATTGATTTAAAAAGTGTATATCATCAAATAAGAATGAAAGAGGATGATAAATGGAAAAATGCTTTTAAAACGAAATATGGTTTATATGAGTGATTAGTTATGCCATTTGGACTAACAAATATACCAAGTACCTTCATGAGATTAATGAACCATGTTTTGCGAGCTTTTATAGGCCGATTTGTTGTTGTTTACTTTGATGATATTCTCATTTATAGCACAAACTTAGATGATCATGTTGTACACTTCAAATCAGTTTTGGATCTGCTTAGAAAAGAAAAGTTGTTTGCTAACTTGAAGAAGTGCACTTTTTGCACCGATAAGCTTGTGTTTCTTGGTTTTTTGTGAGTGCACAAAGTTGATGATGAGAAGATCCGTGGAATTAAAGAATGGCCAAGTCCCACGAGTGTAGGTCAAGTTCGTAGTTTTCATGGACTTGCTAGTTTTTACAAAAGGTTCATGAAAGAATTTAGCAGTATTGCTGCACCACTTATCGAAGTCATCAAGAAGAATGTTGGATTCAAATTGGGAGACGAGCAAGAGAAGGGGTTCCAATTGATCGAAGAAAAATTAACTAATGCTCATTTTCAAGTCCTTGAGTGCATCAATAACAATGCATACAAATTGGATTTACTAAGTGAGTACAATGTTAATACCACTTTCAATGTTTCTGATTTACGTCCCTTTTGATGTAGGTGATGATTGAAGGACAAATCCTTTTCAAGAGAAGGGGAATGATGAGGACATGGCTAACAAATTGGAGGTGGATCCTATTCAAGTTCCACTTGGTCTAGTTACAAGGACTCGAGCTAAACTGTTCAAGAAAACTCTCAATGGGCTTATTCAACACATTGAGGCTAAGAACCATCTTTGAGGACCCAAGGATGATGCTATACATGATCCATAAGGATGGGTTTCTATGATCCAAGGGAACTTCCACTTTGGAATTTCGGGAGGACCTAATGACCAAAATTAAAATGATCATATCATTTTGCTCGCATCTTCAAATGGGCTTAAACTTGTTAGGGTGGAAAGATGACGTCTTGAACTTCAATTTAGACCTAAGAAAGTTCAAAAAATGATATCGTTTGGGCCTGTTATGATGGGCCTAAATCCAGCAAGCTGTTGCATCTGAATCTTCTTCCACTTTGGGCTTTCACCTTGCACATTTTCTTAATTGTTTCCTTCTGAATTCAATTGTTGCATTATAAGGCTTGCATGCCAAGTTAGGTACTTTCTTTATTTGGATTTTAGGTTACCAGAATTCTATTTAGATTTATTTCCTATTTCGTAGTTTCCTATTCCTACCAGAATTCTGTTTAGGTTTATTTCCTATTTCTTAGTTTTCCTTTTTCTAATTGGTTATGAATTCTCATGTATTTAAATGGCCATTGGCTTTTGGAATAATACAATTCAGATTTGATTCATATTTTTGGAGAGAAATTTCTCTTTGGTTCTTTTAGAACTTCTGAACTTATTAGAGTTTCCATGGCGTTCATCTTCGACTTATCAATCAATCCTTCCATAATTGATTGTGGTGTCTTCATTATACCAAGGTTCTTACTTCAATATAAGCAATGGGTCGCGGTCTCAGTCTTCATTATACCAAGGTTCTTGCTTCAATATAAGCAACGGGTCACGGTCTCACATAAATCTGCTTCTAGATGATCTTGGAAGTCTTTTTGATCCATCAATTTCTTAGTTCTTGGCATGGATCATATCATCCTCTCAGCAACTCCATTTTGCTGAGGGGTTTTCACAACCGTTCTATGTCTTAGAATCCCATTTAACTCATAGAATTTATCAAAATCCTTATTAAAAAATTCTAAGCCATTATCGGTTCTTAACACCTTAACTACCCTGCCCGTTTGAGTCTCCAGCAACTTTTTCCACACCATAAATTTATTCAAAGCATCTGATTTATTTTTAAGCAAATAAACCCAAACCTTTCTTGAATAATCATCAATTGAAGATAGAAAGTAACGATTACTTCCCTGTGTTGGTGTTCTTGCTGGTCCCCAAAGATCCGCATGAATGTAAACAAGAATCCCCTTAGACTTGTGCACTCCGGTGTTGAAGCTGACCTGATATTGCTTCTCAAGAACGCAACTCTCGTAGAAATCAAGTTTCTCTATCTTTTCACCATCAAGTAGACCATTCTTGCTAAGAACTTGCAACCCCTTTTTGCTCATATGTCCCAAGTGATTGTGCTAAAGTACTGCCTTATCCATCTCAGCTATCAAGCTTGTTGCTTGATCCTTGATTTCTGTCTCTTCGATCATCTCATAGAGACCATCCTTTATTGCTGCTTTGATCATAATGAAAGATCCCCTAGTTACCTTGATCTTTCCTCCCTTTGCTTTGTATGTGTACCCCATGGAATCCAGCTGCCCCAATGAGATCAAGTTTCTTCTTAAATTCGGAAGATACCTCACATTCTGCAACAACCTTGTGACTCCATCAAACATCCTCAATTGGATGTCTCCTATCCCCTTCACTTGGCAAGAAGTATCATTCCCCAAGAAAACCAGTCCATCATTGGTTTCCTTGAATTTCTTGAACCAATCCCTGTGAGGGCACATGTGATAAGTGCACCCGGAATCCAGGATCCATTTCTCGCTGCCTTGTCTTCTGCTCATATTTGAGTACACAACAAGAACATCATCTTGCTGTTCTCCTTTGGCAACCAAAGCCTCTCCATTGTTGGTATGGCTTCTTCCTCTCTCATTCCACAACTTCTTCTTGTAATCTTTCTTGAAATGACCCTCCTTATTGCAGTAGTAGCATCTCTTTCCTCCAAATCTTGGTTTGGAGTGTGCTCTCCCATGGCTCTGCCCTCTACCCTTTGATTTCTCCTGGTAGTTGCCATGGATACTACTACCATTTTGAGTTGATGGCCTTCCTCTAACGAGCAGCACTTCTCCACTTGATGCTCCCCTTATCTTGGCTTTTAAATCATGAGCCCTTATAGCATTGATCACAATTTCCTTAGTTAGTGTATCTCTTCCATATTCAATAACATTAATCAAACTTTCAAAATAATCAGGAATAGAATTCAATAACATAATAGCCAATTGTTCATCCGGGAATGTTATACTACAACTAGCTAAATCTTGAACTAGTTTATTAAACACATCAATATTATCTTGCAACTCTTTATTAGGATCCATTTTAAAGCAAAGATTCTTTTAAGAAGATAAATCTTATTAGGGAGAGTCTTGGTAAGAAATAACTCATCTAGTTTTTTCCAAATAATTGCTGGATCTTCTGAGTCTCTGCACTCCCTTGTGACACTATCCAACATGTGCAGAAAGATGGTGCTATACACCATCTTCTTCATCTCAATCCGCTGGACTTCCGTGATACTTGCTGGAAAAGTGTCATCTTCACCTTCTGTTGCATAAGAACAACCTTGATCTTCCGCTTCCAAAGGGAAAAGTCTCCCTTTCCATCAAACTTCTCAACAATGAAGTTCGAATCCATCTTGCGAAGAAAATCCTAGATTTATGCAGCACCCACAATTGCTCTCCAACTTCTTCTAAATCTTAAGAACACAATCAAAGATTGATCTGTACTTCGTTCTTGAACCTCGAGAACACGATCAGATCTTGATCTCTACTCTATTCTTGAATTATCCAAGAAGTTGATCTTTGATTATTGGAGTCTTACTTCGATACCTTATGTTCTAGCTCTGATACCCGCTCACCAAAGCTCTGATACCACTGTTGGAAATCACCTTCAAGATGCCCTGGTGGTGATCTTCCAAATACTCAAGTCTAGAATGACTTATAAAGAATAGAAACAACAATCAAAGCAAAGAAAGAACACAAGCAATTTGTTATCGAGGTTCGGCAATGTGCCTATGCCCCCGTGAGCTCCTCCGAGCCCTCTGCACTAAATCAATGAGTTCTTACAAGTTACAGCAACACCTCTTCAAGAAACCTCTTGTTCTTGAAGAATGAAAGAAGAGAAAAAGAAAGTGATAAGGACTTTAGTTTCCCTGGAATTTTCCCCAAGAAAATTCCATTACAAAGCCCTTGAATCCCCAATCTATACTACTCTCTCTCTAAACAACTAGCCTCTCTAATGAGTCTCTCTTGTGTTTTGTGTCTTTGCACTCTTACACTTGATCTCACATATGATGATATTATGTTACACTTGTGTTTCTTGTTGAGATTGAAGCTAGGTGACCCTTTATATAGTGCACCACTTCTTGAACCTATCTTGAAGTCAATCTCAACCCTTAGATCTTGAGGACCAATCAATCATAGCCCTTTAACAAGTCTAAGTGATCCTGTGCATTTTGATCAAGCCTCACGCATCAATCCAAAGTGCTGATCAGGAAACATCAGGTGTGCCTGGCGCCGCGCCTCAGAACAAGGCAGGCCACGGCTCAAGCCAGGGCACACTACTTCCACCTTCTGGGCGTCACGACGCACCCTTCATGAGGTACGGTGTACACCTGGGCAGTAGACTTCTCCTTGTTGGGGGGTGAGGCGCACACCTCCTGGGGTGAGGTGCTAAGGCTTAGACAAATACCATTTAATCCTTAGACAAATACCAACAAAAAAGTAAGGGTAGGACCCCACCAGAAGGGGTGTAAGGGAGTCAAATAAAAATTGGAATGGTAGGACTCTGCCCGAAAAGGATATTGGGGATCCAAAAAAATATTGGAATGGTAGGACCCCGCCAGGAAATGGTGTAGGGGATCCGAAGATTTATAATGTGATGATTGACGTACTAGTACGTGGGGACACATCCCTATTGTGATATGATTTCTTCAGTGAGAGGAATTGTGATGAGATTAGCCCAGTGAGGAGTAATAAGATGAGATGTGCATGAGACACATTCATACATTACATTACATTTATCTGATAATCGATGTTGTTGATGTGATTGGCCTAATGATGGGGCACCTATTGTGATTGGCCTAGTGAGGGGTATGAGATGTTGATTTGTAGAGTTCGATCCTATTATTGGAAGACCTAGTTTCAGACTTTTATTAAAGGAGTGTTTTAGTATGAACTATATTCAATTATAGAATTTTGATTAAATATAAAACATTTGGGTCTTAGTTGAATTAGTTAAGAAAATGGAGGAAAGGTTGTACAATAAGATAAAAGAAAATGAGAGGGGTAAAAACAGAATTTCTCATGTTAGACTATATAAGGCCTAATTCAAACAAAAATACCAAAAATTTCATTTCTTTCCTTTATTTTCGGGCAGATTGCGAGAGAGAAGAGAGAGACCCATCAATTTTTTTCTTCCTAGAAACCCATTTCTCTTCCAACTTTGATTTAGCCTTAAGCCAAACAAACGTTATCTTTTTGCCCCCAACCTTGAGATTGAATCTTATGCAACCACCGCCTTTCATCCGGTATGGGAGATGGATCACCACGAGCAACGGAGGCCGGCACATAGGGCCCACGCGCCAGGAAGGTTTTTCACACCCTTCTCCATTTTTGGCTGTTTTTCGTCTAGATTTTGAGGTATTTTCGAAATTTAATCAATTAAAAAATTCAACTAGACTCCTTAAAGTTAACATGTGGATTTTTTATGAGGTCATTTAAATTTAATTTGATGGTTTTATGAATTTTTGAAGTTAGAGGATGGTTTATGGTAGAATTTTGTGTGCAGTGATGAATTTATATTATGTGTAGTTTGATCTTGTGATGGGTATTGTTGGATATGTATATATTAGGCTTGAAATATGAGATCCTTATTAGAGTTAAAAGAAATTTCTTTAGTTACTAGACTTTCTTGAAGAAAATTGATTTGTCGTAGAAAGAAGACTTTTGCAAAGTTGGAGTTTTGAGAAAATTTCTCTAAGTTAGACTTTGGAAAAGATTGATGAATATATAACTTTGGCAGTTTGATATTGTAAAAAATTATGGACTTGTGGATTATTGTAAGTTGAAAGTTTTACTTACTAGAATTAAATTGAAATTTCTATTTGGAGGATTTTTTTTTTTTGTGTGTGATAAAACAAGCTTGGAAGGATTTTTATTGATGAATCATTATAACTTTTTAAGTTTAATGAAGTTGATGTTTGGGAATTGTTTTTTTTTTAAGGAATTAAAACTTTGAGTTAGAAAGATACTAGACTTATATGATTTGCTTGAGTTGGAAGAAGTTTAGAATGATTAATAAAATCCTTACTGACAAAAGTATTAGAAAAAAAGAAATAAGGAAAGTAATAGAAACAAGTCAGTTTAATTAGTTTTGATACTCAAAATAATTTAGACTTCCGTGTCTTTTAAATTTGAATTTTTGTTTGTGAAAATGGAAAAGTAACCTTATCTTGGGATATGAATCTCAAGACTTAGGAAGAACAGAAAAGAAGGAAAGATTGAAGGATGGAAAAAAAGGAATAAGTAAGGATAGTTAAGGAAATAGGAAGTTAGTAATACTTACTCTTTGGATTATTTTGTTATTAAATGGTATAATTGGATGCTATTAAGTGTTTACATCTTGAAGTATTATAGTAAATGTGGAGCCCGGTACTTAATTTTAAATATTTTATCACGGAAATCCTAGTTGACGTGTTTTAATGTGTTTGTTCAGTTTTTATTTTTTTATTTAATTCGTGCTTAGACTTTTGGGAACTTAGGAATAAGTAATTAAAGTAAAATTGGTAGTAAAAATCAAATATTTGGGGGAAATGTTAAGTTTTAAAGAGTTTTGGGGTAGTTAATGGGGGAAAGGAAGAGTTGAGGGACTAGTGGGAAATTAAGGTAGAGTTTATAGTATAAATAAGAGGAGAGAGGGAGAGAGTCCAAAATTTTTGTTGGATTTCTCTATAATTTTCAGGAGAGGAGAAAAAGGAAAGAAATGGGAATTTCTTGCAACTTTTCAAGGTAAAAGCTTGTGTACTTTGTTTTTAATTCAAGTATATTTGTTAAACTAAATATTTGTGAACTTTAAGTTGGATTCAAAGACATTCTTTGAAGAAACATTTGAAGAAAAAAGGTTGTTTAAAAAAAAAAAAGAGTTTTTAAGCCAAAGTTGTGATTTTGAGGTTTGGATGTAAATTTTGGGTGTGGGTATCTTTGATTTTGTTAATATAACTAGTAGAAACTTGTATCTTTGAAGATTTGGAAAGATCTTTGGAAATCAAGAAGATTTGTTTGGAGAAAAGATGAATTTTCGCGATGAAAATTTGCTGGAATCAGGGACCCAGTTGACTGGGTCAGACACTCAGTCAATTGGAAGAGGTTTTGGGGCTGTTCTGGAAGGACCAAGTCAATTGGGTCATAGTACCAATCGACTGGATCATCAGGCAGAACCTTTTGGATGTTTTCCCGGCTGGATCATGCTAATTTTTCAAAATAATGGTTTTTCTCTTTAGTTTTTGAACATGAAAATTTTCCAAAACAATTTTAATGTTTATATACATTTGAAGTATGATTAAAACATCTTTAAAAATGGGTAATAGATTATTTGAAAAAGGGCTTAAAGTCTCGATTTCTTTGATTTTGGTTTCGCGTGAAGTGCGCTCTTGAGATTTAAAGTGTGTAAAAAAATTTGAGGTTGTTAAAGATTCTTTTAAATAAATTAAATTAATGAGATTATGTGTTGTTCATTCCTAGGTATTAATGGGGAAATCCCTGAGAGGCAAGGAAATAATAAGATCGCGTAACGAGGTGAGTACGCCTTACCTTTAGTAAGCGTATTTAAAATACACACACACACACATATACATATATGAAATGAGCAATAATGAATAAAAATATTATCTACTTTGGTAAATATAAACTCTGAAAATCTTATGAAGAATAATTTCAAGCCTTGGTATGAAAATAATAAGAATTAGTGTTATGGAAAAATTGATATGAGTGGAGAATTGATTGTGTAAGATACGACCATAGAAATGATTCAAAGTGGTCGTGTTGAGGATTTGTGATATGTGAAATTATAATGAGGGTGCTTGGTTGAATTAGTATGAAATGAGATGTTAATGATTGACGATTGCTTGTATGCATATCACTTCATGCATTTTGCATTATAATCTTGTTTGATAGTATGTTATTGAGGGGAGAGTTATACGTGAGGCCGATAGGTCCCTACCCAAAAGGGGTGTAAGGGTACCGAATGGATATTGGATGAGTAGGACCTTGCCCGGATTAAGGGAGTTCCGGATATACTGGTACATTGGGAAACGTCCCTATGATGATTATATTAGCTTAGTGAGAGGCAGTGATTTGTTTGTGCATTGCATCATTTAGCATCGCATTACATTTCATGGACATGTTGAGATGAATGGCCTATGAGAGGCATGTGATATATTGGCCAATGTGGGGCATTTGATGATGTGATATGCTTGGCCCAGAAAAGGACATAATTCTGATTGTAAGAATGTAAGAGTGTTAATATGAAAATCTACTATGTTTGCCTTGGCGTTGAGTTATATAATTGTACCAAGAGTTATTCGTAGTTTGTGAATTAAGAAAAAATTGTGAACCCTAGTATAAATGGATTTATGAGGATATAAGAAATAGAGAAAATATCTTGGAGAAAATTTAAAGGATTTAATTGGAGGATAATTGAGAAAAAATATGTAACGACCCACTCGGGTTGGCCACCCCTGAGATGGTGTCATCACATTTTGAAAATCTTAGCACGACACATATATGAAATAATGAAATAAATAGCACCAAAATAAAATTCTTTTATAAATCCTCCACCCTCAACAGGGGAGTTACATCAATCTGATCTTTAAACATTCTATACAACATAAATGCATGAAAATTTACAAATATATTTTTATTTTATTTTCTAATTAGTCTGAGGATGTTGACACGTACGTGGCTTACATAAAATGATTTCTTTTGAACCTTAACTCACCAAACTATTTGTCAAGCCTGCTACCTGAAAATCATTGTACAATGAGGAGTGAGCTTCACAAGCTCAGTGAATTAAATTTACTAGAAGTACTCATTTGTATAAACAGTATTTTAATATTTAAATCAATTTATATCTCATACACTTGATACTAGCACTCTACTATCACTTCATATGTCATCATATCCACCTCTTATTTATTGGTCCACCTTAAGACCATCAATTATCTCATAATTACCTCGTAATGAGGTTCACATCATAAAGTCACCATTTAGATGGTTTTTATCACCATTTCTGTCTCTCTGTAAAACTTATCCATCTATAAATAAATTCACAATCACACACCACACATTAATATTTCAATAATGCAAGCAATAATTAAATCAGATGCCATGCATGAATGATTATGATGGGAACGTCTTCCCACATATCGACAGGTTGTTATTATCTTAGACCGGTCATTTCCCGGTTCTTTTCTTTACAGCTTGTCCTGGCTCCCACATAATTTTTCCAGCATATACCGGCTATCACAGTGTCCCTTTTATTTCTAGCCATATTGGCTATCACTGTTTTTAAATTAGACCGGCTACCTTCCCAGTTCTTTCTTTTCATTTAATGCATATGTATATGAACAATGATATGAAATATGCATCTGAACAGTAATACAAAACAACATGAACTCAAAATATCTAAATTAACTATCCTGATTTTTCTCAAATTATATAAAAATTCCACTAAAATCCTCTTATCCCAAATCACATCAAGTCATCCATTAAAACTTGTCAAGATCCACTAAATTTCATACTAAATCACATCAAATCATCCATCAAAATTTGTCAAGATCCACTAAAATTCATCTCCTCAAAATTTATATCAAAACATCAACCATAGCTCATCAAGAATTTCACTTATCTCTATTATTATTAAATCAACCCATTATTATAATAATATTTTTTCTCACATAATAATTCTCTACGTGTCCAATATTCGTATAATATCTATCAACCAAATCTGCATCTATCACCAAAACATAAGCTAATAATTTAATTTAATATTATCACTAGATTTTTCATTTTTATTTATATTACTTAGAGTAAATCCAACTCACCACGTAGCACTTAAAGCTACCCATGGATCACCTCCTTACCTATCCCGTTCCTATTAGAAATTTCCCCCGGTTGTAGCTCGTCAATAGTTGACATCATATTTATATTAAATTTATAATTTATTCTTCAATTAGTTATAAACCACACCCTTGAAAATTTCCACTTTGACTTCAGGGAAATTTTATAAATGTCAAAAATTCAAAATAAACACTACGTTATTACCTTATATTTTTCTGATAGCTTCTCGTGATTCTTTATGAAATTCCGCAGTAAATCTCTTCAAAAATTTGTTCTTTCCACCTTTCTTTGGGTCCCTAAATATTTAGAGAAAAACAAGAGATTGAAAGAGAATATGTGAAATATGTTTACAGATTTCACATAAGTGTATATATATATATATATAGACACACACACACACACACACACACACATACAAGCTTTGCTACCCAAAAATCTCGGCAGCCTCAATTTACTTGCAGCATCTGTCTTTAACCCCCTACACATTCTCCACTATCTTCACGTTTCATAAAACATGCAAGACTTGTAGAGTTTCATTTGAAACTTTGTATTTCCTTTGTTTTGCTTGGTAGCAAGTGCTGCCAACTTTTGTTGACTTTTTTTTTGAAAACTTTTATTTTTTTTTCTTCCTTTTTTTTTCTTTCTTCTTGCTGGACCTGGATGTCCAGAATTAAATTTTTTTTCTTTTCTTTTAATGACGTCCATATCCTAATTTTTTTTCTTCAAAAGAATTATTTTATTCAATACTAAATCCTTTGCGTAAATATATTATTTAAATTTTATGTCGTATTTATTAAATTACTTCTTTGCCCTTAAATTTCAACTATGTACCCGTGGCTTTCTGAAAGCCTCTACAAAAACCAGGGCGTAAAATCTAGTATCTCTAAATGACACTATTCTCAATAGTATTCCATACCACCTCACAATCTCAGCTACATCATTCTTCAATCCTGACGACCAGAATTTTTGTCTCTATCCTCTATACATCTCATTGTTACTTGATTGAATCAAATCTACATCATTATGTGTCTCCCTCCTTATCTCTTTTCTTAACTCATCATTATTGGGAATACTATTTCTATGTTCCAAGACCAGGATACCATCATTTCAAATTTTGAACTTATATCGCTTTTTAGTAAGCACTAAATGCTTAATCTTTTCTATCTCTTCATCTCTACCTTGCATCTCTAAAGCATTTTACTATGGATGACTGTACAACTATATTATTTATCTATGATCCTCTACCACTGTTATTCAACTTCATTCTCATATCTTTTAAATCTATCATCAATTTCACATTAGGACTTCGAATAGCAGTTAAATTTCTTATAGACTTTCTGCTCAATGCATCAGCTATCGCCTTCGCAATTTTTTCTTTTCTAGATGATAGTGAATTATAAAATCGTAATTACTAATCAACTCCATCTACCATCTTTGCTTCAAATTTTACACTCTTTGGATAGGTAAGTATGTCAAACTCTTATAACCCATGAATATCTCACAAGTGGCTCCATACAGATGATGTCTCCAATCTTTAAGGTAAACATTATAGCAACTAATTCTAAGTCATGAGTAGAGTAATTTCTATCATGAATCCTTAATTGCCTAAAAGTATGAGCCACAACTTTTCGATGTTACACATATCATAATCATTGATGTGACGCATCACTATACACCACAAATCCTTCATCACCAAAAAGAAACACCAATACTGGAGCTGTAGTCAATTTTTCCTTTAGTAATTGGAAATTTTTCTCACACTTCCCTCACCATACAAATCTCATCTCTTTCCTGATCAGTCCATTCAATAGAAATTAATAATAGAAAAATTATAAAAGCTGCTATAATAACTAACTAAAAAGAATCTGCTATAATAACCAGCTAACCCCAAGAAGATTCTAATTTCAATCACCTTAGTTGGTCTCTCCCAACTTAACATTGTCTCTACCTTTTATGGATCAACTGTTATGCCATTTCTCGATATTGCATGTTCCAAGAAAGTTATTTCATTCAGCCAACTTTCACACTTAGAGAACTTATATCATACAATCTCTTTCTCCTCAAAATCTCTAACAAACTTTCTAAATGTTTCACATGTTGTTCTTCCTTCTTAGAATACACCAAGATGTCATTAATGAATACAACCACCAGATTATCAAGAAATGGTTCAGTCCTTTTATTCATCAAGTCTATGAATGTTTCTGGAATATTAATCAATCCAAATGACATCACAAAAAACTTATGAGCATAACGTGTCCTAAAAGCAGTTTTAGGCACGTCTCCCTTCTCTATCCTCAGTTGGTGATAACCTGATCTCAGGTTTATCTTAGAAAACTTTCTCACTCCCTACAACTGCTCAAACAATTTAATTATCCTGGGAAAAAGGTATTTGTTCTTATTTAACTATCTTTAATCTATACATACTCTTATCGTTCCATCTTCCTTATTCACAAACAACACAGGGTCTCCCCAAATATATTAGGTCCGATAAATTGTTTATCCAAAAATTCTTAAAATTGTATGCTCTACTCTTTCAATTCACCTGGTGTCATTCTGTAGGGTGCTATTAAATATATGTGATGATCCTGGTATCACATCCATAGAGAATTTAATCTCTCTACTTGGAGGCAACCTAGACAACTCATCAAGAATTACATTAGAATAATCTTTCACCACTAAGATTTATTTTAACTTTCTATTTTACTTTCTAGAATCCATTGTGTATGCCCAATACTCCTTACATCCTTTCTTCAACCATCTACTAGTCATTAAAGTAAAATAAGATAGTTAGAATGTATCTCCCGTCTATATCTTGAACACTACTCTCTTACTGGAACAATCAACCCAAGTGTAATACATCAACAACTAATTCATTCTTAAAATTAAATGAAATTATATCATACTCAAAGATAGTATCTCAGCTTTAGATTCTTTATCGCTGATACGAATCACACAACCCTTGTAAACATTTATGATTATCATTCTATCTCTAGTGGGAACTTGAAAAGAAATATTTTGCATCCAAGGACTAATATATGCTTCAATAGACTTCATATGAATACTTGATACAAAAGAATGGGTTACATCAAGATCAACCAATATTGACATGTCCACCTTCTCCACACATAAAGCACTTCAAATTTTGACAATTTTGGTATAAATATCTCATCCAAATATATCTATAACAAACTTTTGTCTCTCAATCATACATCAGATTACCACTTCCCTTTGGTGGCATACTTACTTCCTCTGCCATGACTCTCAGTTCCTATAACATGTCTCCCAACTCTAAGGGTCCCACCAATAGTATTCTGAGCTACAGAAGTAATACATAGATCTTGCTTTCTTCTGACTCTGTACTTCAGTTCTCTGTGACAAGGAATGCCTCATTTTAGGTGGTCTCTCACCCTGTACACTCATACTACCACAACCTCTATAACCTTTATGTCTAAGCCTCTTCAACCACTTTTTCTCTTTCCCTTAAACTCCATCACATCTATCTCAATCTGAAATGATATATCCACCAATCTGACATAATTCATATGCCTCATATAAGATAGGGTTGATCAAACCTTAAAACATAGTTCATCTATGAACTTCTTACACTTCTTATCCTCTGGGTATACCATTTTTCTGTTCAAACCTCGACAAAGCCACAAATCTCCTATCACACTGAGCCGCAGTCAACTCATTTGCCTCAAATAAATAGAACCTCTATCTTGTTGGGCTCTAAAGATCTCAGGAAAGTATTTATCAAAGAAAACCTCCTTAAACCTATTCTAGGTTAAGGGTTTATCAATATTTATACTTACCTTGGGAAGAATATCCTTCCATCATTCCAAAGCTTCTCCTTCTAACTCAAAAGAAGCAAAGACAACCATCTGCCTGTCAGTTATTGGTAAAATATCAAATAAATCTCTTTACATGTTTCTCCCGAAACTTAAGCATAAAAGGATTCATAGATCCTTTAAACAACAAAGCATTCAGCTTAATTATATCTACCTGCATCTCATGCATAAACTCACTTTTTCCCTTTTTAAATGTCTACCATTACTGGATTAACAACATCAGACATTGCCCTAAGCTGTTCATCAAGTCTATACTATAAGCTATCAACTCTATCATCTGTTACATTTATTTTCTCAAGAGCATGTGTAAGAGTTTATCTTAGCTCATCCCTTTCAATTTCTGATTCTCTCACACCTTTACTAATATTGATTATACTGCTAATATCAATCATACTATCAACATGTTCCCTTCTTGGAACCACAAATTCATACTTGATAACTCTGAATAAATCATGTTATTATACCACTTTTAGGCACGTTTTTGGTGTTGATCTTAAGCATTAGAATTATGTTGCATATGTTTTTAGCAATTTGAGTTTTGTTTATCTTATTTTACTAATAAGTTGTTTTAGTTGATTTATCAATGCTAAGTCATGGAAATTTATTGTGCAGACACTTGCTAGAGCGTTGGAGAACACTGGAAAACCAAAAATGCACGGAGAGGAAAGAAACTCAAGGCTGCAGCGCCAGGATATTGGCGCTGCAGCGCTGCTAGCTGACACAAAAAGGGAGGATTTGGACAGAAAGTTGGCGCTGCAGCGCCAGAAAGTTGGAGCTGCAGCGCCAGAATTAGGGTTTTTTGTATGTCTTGGCGCTGCAGCGCCAGCCCGCGAATTTTGGATCTATAAATTAAAACCCTAGCTGAACAAGAACGAGGAGCGGTAGAGAGAAGAAGGAAAACAGAATTTGGAGGAGAGGAGACACGAAAGGAGGCTTGGAGACACTTCGGGAGGCTACGCATCAAGCTTTTAATCATTCTTCTCTGGTTTTGTATTCTTCTATTCTATCTATGTTGATGTTTTATAATATGAACATGGGTTGTTTGATCATGATTATGGAGTAGATATTGTTGTGTTAAGGATAGATGGATCCTAAACCTTTATCTTGAGTTGTTGTTTGGACAAGTGGAATTTAATGTGTTTTTCAAATAGTGTGTTTTATTGTTCTTAATGCTTTTTATTATTTTGATTCCTTCTTTGGGCATGGTGATGTGTCGAATAGAGAAGCCATGCTGTTATGAATGGTTAAACTAATAAATATGATATTGGATTGTTATTTATGTAAAGGCCAGGGTAAAACATGCCATGAATGGAATAGGAGTAACCGAATAGGGATTCTAGGAAGTTTATGTGGTCCGCTTAAATCGTAACCGAATAGGGAGATTTAACTGAAAGGAATCCAAAAACACTTAATGCTTCTTAATTTGAATTAATCTAGAATAGACCTGGAATGCGGATATTCGAAGTTAATGATTCTTGAGATTGTGGTTAGACCTGGAATATGGATAACCAATTTATTGGGGATTCTACCATCTTGGAAAACATATTAAACGAAACTTGTCCATTCGAAACTCTTGTCAATTATGGTTTAAGTGAAGTCGAGTCCTTAGCACGTTAGTTCATAAGAGTCTTCATTCCAAAGTTTGCAAATCTTCTGTTATTTACTATTGCATTCTGTTTTTCCCTTTAGTTAATAGATAGTAAACTTTTCTCCAACAATTATTCGTTTGCTCAAATAACAGTAAGAGTCGAGTCATAATTTCTGTAGTATTTGCTCAGTCCTCGTTGGGAACAATATTTACTCATCATTTTATTACTTGAACGATTAGTACACTTACTAGTGTCAATTTCATCGCATCAAGTTTTTGACGTCGTTGCCGGGGACTGAAATAAAATATTACATTTATTGTGATTCTGCTAGTTAATTTGAGAGTTTATTAATTTGGTTTTTAAGTCTATTTTGCAAGGTTTTTGTTACTAGTGCATAACACGTACTAGTGGGAGAATATTTGTGGAATTGAATCCAGAGATCGAGCACACTTTTCACGCTTTGAGAAGAGCAGCACCAATAACAGTTGACACAATGACAGAAAGAAACAATGCAGAGGTGCAATGTGCACTGTGGGATTATGCCATGCCAAAGATGGATGGTGTTGAATCTAGCATTTGGCGACCACCTATACAAGCGAATAATTTTGAAATTAAGCCCGAAATCATTCAGATGATTCAGTATTCAGTACAATTTGGGGCCTATCGCAAGAGGATCCAAATGTTCACTTAACTAATTTCCTGGAAATTTGTGACACATTCAAGCATAATGGAGTATCGGAGGATACAATTCGCTTAAGGCTTTTCCCATTCTCATTGAGGGATAAAGCAAAAAGCTGGTTGACTTCTCTGCCTGCCAAATCCATAACAACATGGGCAGAGTTGGCACATAAATTTTTAGGGAAATACTTCCCTCCTGCAAAAACTGCAAAGTTACGTAATGAAATTATAATGTTTTTGCAGGTCGATCGAGAGTCACTCTATGAGGCATGGAAACATTTAAAAGACCTTTTAAGAAGATGCCCTTATCACGAGCTGCCCACTTGGATCCAGGTACAAACTTTTTATAACGGTTTAACCAGTGCAACCCGAAATATGATTGATGCAGCTGCAGGTGGCACGATCATGGGAAAAACTTCAGAAGAAGCTCTTGAATTGCTAGAAGAGATGGCCACAAATTCTTATCAATGGCCAGTTGAGAGGTTACCTGTAAACAAAACCTCAGGATTGCACAATATAGATGCTGTTACAGCTTTAACAGCACAAATGGAGGTTCTCACCAAGAAGATAGATGGACTTTATCCTACTACACATGTTATATGTGAATTGTGTGGTGGTAGTGGCCACCATAGCAGTAACTGTCATGTAGGTAATCAGTTTGCATATAATTCGTCTGCTGAACAAGCTAATTTTGTTTCAAATTTTCATAGGCAGAACAATCCATACAGTAACACATATAATCCGGGATGGAGGAATCATCCAAACTTATCGTGGAATCAAAACAATGCAAAGCAACCTCATCCTGAAAATACCCCTCAAGAAAAGAAGTCCAACTTGGAGGATATGATGGCCAAATTTTTAAGTACGGCAGAAACGAGATTCCAAAATCAAGAAGCATCCATAAAAAATCTGGAAGTTCAAGTCGGTCAACTAGCTAACATAATTTCTCGACGTGCACAAGGTTTTCTCCTGAGCAACACAGAAAAGAATCTTAAGGAGGATGTCAAGGCCATAACACTAAGGAGCGGCACACAATTGGAAGAGCCACAACCTAAGGAAATCACTAATCAAGAAGGTGAGAAAAAAGAGACTGAGCAAGAGGAGAAACATGTTTCAGCAAAGAAATGTACTGGTAAAGATTTGATCGATTCTAACCCTAAAACTAAATATATGCCACCTCTTCCCTATCCTCAGAAATTTATGAAAGAAAAATTAGATAAGCAATTTTTAAAATTTTTAGAGATTTTCAAGAAATTGCATATTAACATTCCATTTGCAGAGACATTAGCACAGATGCCTAGTTACACTAAATTTTTAAAGGAAATTTTGTCTAATAAACGGAAGCTCAAGGAACACAAAACGGTAATGTTAACTGAAGAGTGCAGCGCTATACTACAAAACAAGCTACCTCTAAAATTAAAAGATCCAGGGAGTTTTACTATACCTTGCACTTTAGGAAATTCATTTTTTGATAAAGCTTTATGTGACCTTGGTGCAAGTATCAATCTTATGCCTCTTTCAATTTTCAAGAAACTTGGATTAGAAGAAATCAAAACAACAACAGTGTCATTGCAATTAGCTGATCGATCTATTAAGAGACCACAGGGAATTATAGAAGATGTACTGGTAAAGGTCGATAAATTTATATTCCCTGTAGATTTCATTGTTCTCGATATGGAAGAGGATCGTGAGGTACCTCTTATACTTTGACGTCCATTCCTTGCTACAGGGAGAGCCCTAATTGATGTACAACAAGGGAAATTGACTTTAAGAGTCAATGATGAGCAAGTAGTTTTTGATATGTATAAAATTATGAAATACCCTTCTGGCTTTTCTACTTCTTCTTGTTTTCAAGTGGATATTGTTGATAACCTCATTGAGGAGTTTCAGGAGAAAACATTAAATGAAGATACTTTGGAGGGATGCATCATGGAATCATGAACTAATACCACTGAAAAGCTCATCATCGAAGAAGAGGCAAGGAACTTGGAGTCTGAAATGGGAAAAGAAGTGCCAAAAGAACAAATAATAATAACTGAATTGAAAACTTTACTTGCTCATTTAAAATATGCTTATTTAGAGAAAAATATTTTCCCTGTGATAATATCTTCTTTGTTGACAGGTAAAATGGAAGAACGGTTGCTGGAAATCCTAAGAAGGCACATATTTTCGGGAAAGCTGAAATCTCGGTGGACTGGACCGTATACCGTGATAAGTGTCTCACCTTTTGGTGCCGTTGAGGTTCGACACGAGAAAAACAAGGAGACATTCAAGATTAACGGGCACAGATTGAAGCACTACATTACAGGGACTTTTGACCCTAAATCGTCCGTCACCATTCTCTAAGAGCCATAAAATAGAAAGTCAAGCTAAAGACTATAAATTAGAACTACCATTTTGGTTCTTACTTTTTAATTTTTTCTTGTCTTTAGAAATTATTTGGTGTGTTTCAAATTTGTTTGTTTTGCTTAATTTATTTGTTATTTCAATTTTTATGGCCTTACGATGTGTATTTTTGATTTATTTTTCAGCTCTACGTGGAGCCAGGACAGAAATTCAGCGCTGCAGCGCCAGAAAATTGGAGCTGCAGCGCCAAGGCCTTCAATTTCACGCATCAACCCAGAAATCTAGCGCTGCAGCC
Organism: Bretschneidera sinensis; assembly: GCA_023935145.1. NCBI lineage: Eukaryota > Viridiplantae > Streptophyta > Magnoliopsida > Brassicales > Akaniaceae > Bretschneidera > Bretschneidera sinensis. Next base: position 37,582,591 of record CM043705.1, read on the forward strand.
TTACAAACTCAGCACTGCAGCACCAAGACCTGATCGTTCAAGACCAAAAATCCAGCCCAGCAATTCAGCACTACAGCGCCAGAAAATTGGAGCTGCAGCGCCAGATCGCATAAAGAGGATTAAATGCCCAGCTCTCCAACAGTTAGGGCAGTCCAAAAATTAGAACTCCAGCTGCTCTCCCTCTCCAAAACACAAAAAGTTCACTTCTCCTTCCCATAGCAACACACAAGCAAGAGTTTTTTTTTTGCATTTTCCACCATGGATTACTTCCACTCTCCAGGAGAATCAATCTTCTCAAGTGATTTTGGGTGCTATTGAGGTCTTTAAATCAAGTAAGATTTCTCCACTTTGAGACTCCTAAACTTCATATTTTTAAGTGAAATCACTTGAGTTGTTTATGGGTAGCTTATAATACATGGTGATTTGTGTAAAATTGAGGAAAAGATGAATGGGTAAGTTGCATTTTCACAAGTTTATGCTGAAAAATTTTCATGGGGCTATGCGTTGGGAGAGAAAGGTACTGTAGCTGATTAAATTTATGATGTTAATGAGTTAAAATTGCAATCTACTATGCTGGGTTATTCAAGACTCAATTGATTGAAGCAATTGCCCAATTTGGATTGAAAGTTCTACTGTAATTTTTTTTTTTATGTGGGAATTGGTGTGTGAAAGTGGGTGTTGCTCTTGGTTATTTTCTCCTGTTTGGAGTGTAATTATTTAAAGCACAAAATTCTTGATTAAATGGCTCCTCCCAAAAGCGTGAGACCTAGCTCCACTAGTTACAATTCAGAGCTTTTTGTCTCAAAGGAAGCAGAACAAAGGTTTGAGCAGTCTCAACTCAAGAAAGTCCCAATTCCTGAACGAGAATTTAATATCACCAAGGGACACTTCCCCCTCATTCACAGGATCATCACTGCTCGTAAATGGGAACAATTCTGTGCAACACCAGAAGCTACAATTATTCTAGTTGTGCGTGAATTTTATGCAAATGCCGCAGAGCACACGAATCTGAAGGTAAAGGTTAGAAGGAAATTAGTGGCGTTCGGCAGAGGCACAATCAACAAATTGCTTAACACCCCCACCATCCCAATGGATGAGTACAGTGCTTATGCTAGCGCACCTGACCTCAACGAAGTACTCCGGGTTCTTTGCAAAGTTGAGACACAATGGAAATTGTCCGGTGATGAGCGGACTTCATTTCCATCAAGTGCAATGGATAGGACAGCAAAAGCTTGGCATTACTTTATAGGCACTCATTTGCTTTCGACAACTCATTTAAGTGATGTCACAAGAGAGAGAGCAATCCTTCTATTCGCCATCTACCAAGGATTGAGTATTGATGTGGGACGCATTATCCAAAACAACATTCTATACAGCGCAAATTCGATCAATGCAGGGTTGTATTTTCCATCTTTGATAACAGCACTTTGTGGATCGCGTGGTGTTACCTGGACTGCAGGGGAGCAAATCAAACAACCAATGCATCCGTTGGACCTAAGGACTATCTATCGGATCACGAATATAGAAGAAGCACCAAGCCCAGGCGCCTCTTCCTCACAACCTCCTCCAGCACGCCAACAACGGAATATATCACTTTCTGATCGTCTAACAGTTGTTGAGACGGAGCTTCATGAGCTTCGGCAATGGAGTCAGAAGCAGGCATCCTATGTTGCAGGTTTTTTGCAAACCAATGATCAGATGATGAGGATTTTTGCCACTCATTTAGGCATTGACACATAGCAGCTACCCCAACTACCACCATATCCCGGTCATAGCAGTGATCCGGAGGATGAGGACATTGACAAAAACGATTGATTCGGCCTCCAACTAATCAGGGGAGTTCTCTTCTTTTACTTTATAATTCAAATTCTATACATTGCAGACAATGTATTATTTAAGTTTGGGGGTGGAAACTTTATCTGAATGTGTGCACTGCTCATGTTTCTAGTTATTTTTCTATTTGTTTTATTTGAGTGTTTTCTGTTGTTTGTGTTTGATTTTGATTTTGCCAATGATGAGTAATAGATTGACTTTATTATAGCCATTGAAAATTTGAAAATTTTTTGTGTTTTTCTGTGTGCTTGAATTTGTTGTTGGATTTATTTTACATCGAACTCTTTGAACTCAATGAGCACTTACACCTAAGCACTTTGTTGTCTTGCTGTTTCGGAGAGCGTTTATGTGAGCAGTGTAGTTTTGTGATCTCTTAGACTCTAGAACTTGTTTGAAGACCACTTGAGGCGAAATCCTAGGTAGTACAGTACCAAAGAAATGATCCAAGCCATGTTTGGAAAGTTTGAGCCATTTTAGCCAACCCTTGATATGTGATTATCCTTAGTGTTCCCCTTTTGAGCTTGGATACATATTGTTTTGTCACCCAATCATATAACCTATTTCCCTTTCAAATATAAAAAAAAAAAAAAATTATCTCCACCTTTCACCTATAAGCACGTTGATTAATAAAGGGACTATTCTCTTAAATGGTGACAGAGGATTGAGCAAGAGAAAGCGGTTTTCACTTGGCTATGATATGTATTACATATTTCCCATCGAGAAAGACCAAGGGAAAGATCGAAGTAAAAAAGGTTTACCACATGAACTATTTGATCAAGTTGTATTCTGCTTATCACAGGCAGCTGGCAAAGCTGTGTTTGATCGTCGTGTACATGCTATGTTATAGTTTCAGTAATGCACACAGAAACAAAGACTAGTGCTACTATAGTACAAGCATACGAAAAAAAAAGAAGAAGAAAAAGATGTGACAAGAGCAAAAGTATTGGAAGTATTCCATGATAACCAAGGGAAAGTTCGAACTAAACTTTTTATTGGTTGATGTGCTTAAGGTGATATGAGCCTCAAATCAATCTTTTACCATACCTTAACCTTAGCCAAAGTTATAAGCAGAATAAAGTCCTGGTGATCTCGGGTATTGTCATGGCCTACATTAGTGGAGAGTGGTGTGAAAAGCAAGCTTATGGACTTTGAAAGATTGGCATTATCCTACATGCTTGCATAAACCGATCAGAGTGGCGAGATGATTTAGTTTATAAAGGTGTCGCACACACACACGTTCGAAGAATTTGATGTAAAAATAAGGCTAGCAATAAATTTGAAATTCTAGACATTTGCAGCATTTGGAAAGTTTTCTTGCGTTATAATGTATATGCAATCTTTGAGGCATGTTATATGAAATCTAATCAAACCAACTCACACTCTTAGGATGTGTGTGCATAGAATTGTGTTCTAGTTTGCTCGAGGACTAGCAAAAACGTAAATTTGGGGGTGTGATAACTCTGAATAAATCATGTTATTATACCACTTTTAGGCATGTTTTTGGTGTTGATCTTAAGCATTAGAATTATGTTGCATGTGTTTTTAGCAATTTGAGTTTTGTTTATCTTATTTTACTAATAAGTTGTTTTAGTTGATTTATCAATGCAAAGTCATGGAAATTTATTGTGCAGACACTTGCTAGAGCGTTGGAGAGCACTGGAAAACCAAAAATGCACAGAGAGGAAAGAAACTCAAGGCTGCAGCGCCAGGATGTTGGTGCTGCAGCGCTGGTAGCTGACACAAGGGAGGATTTGGACAGAAAGTTGGTGCTGTAGCGCCAGAAAGTTGGAGCTGCAGCGCCAGAATTAGGGTTTTTTGTATGTCTTGGCGCTGCAGCACCAGCCCACGAATTTTGAGTCTATAAATTAAAACCCTAGCTGAACAAGAATGAGGAGCAGTAGAGAGAAGAAGGAAAACAAAATTTGGAGGAGAGGAGACATGAAAGGAGGCTTGGAAACACTCCGGGAGGCTACGCATCAAGCTTTTGATCATTCTTCTCCGGTTTTGTATTCTTCTATTCTATCTATGATGAAAAGATTTTCTTGGGGAATGATATTTCTTACCAAGTGAGGGGGATAGGAGACATTCAGTTGAGGATGTTTGATGGAATGGTAAAGCTGTTGAGGAATATGAGGTATCTTTCAGATTTGAAGAGGAATTTGATCTCATTAAGGCAGCTGGATTTCATGGGCTACACATGCAAAGTAGAGGGAGGAAAGATCAAGGTGGCCAAGGGATCTTTGGTAGTGATCAAAGCAGCAAGAAACGATGGACTCTATGAGATGATCAGAGAGACATAAATCAATGATCAAGCAGCAAACTTGATGGCTGAGAGGATAAGACAGCCCTTTGGCACACTCGCTTGGGACACATGAGCGAAAAGAGCCTGCAAGTTCTTAGCAAGGATGGTCTACTTGGTGGAGACAAAGTAGAGAAACTTGATTTCTGTGAGTGGTGCGTTCTTGGGAAGAAACACCGGGTCAGCTTCAACACCGGAGTGCACAAGTCCAAGGGCATTCTTGACTACATTCATTCGGACCTTTGGGGACCAATAAAGATACCAACACAGGGAGGTAACTTTTACTTTTTGTCTTTAATTGATGATTATTCAAGAAAGGTTTGGGTTTATTTGGTTAGAAATAAATCAAATTCTTTGAATAAATTAGTGGTGTGGAAAAAGCTAGTGGAGACTCAAAGGGGCAGGGTAGTTAAGGGGATAAGAACCGATAATAGTTTAGAAATTTTTAACCAAGAACTTGATCAATTCTATAGGTTAAATGGGTTTCTAAGACATAGGACAGTTATGGAAACCCCTCAATAAAGTGGAGTTGTTGAGAGGATAAATAAGACCCTTATGGAAAAGGTTAGGTGCATGTTAGATGGATCCGGATTACCCAAATGTTTTTGGAGGGAAGCGGTGTCTACTGCTGCGTATTTGGTTAATAGATCATCTTCTAGGATTGTGTACCATAAGACTCCCGATGAGATGTGGAGTGAAAAACCCCCTGAGTTGGACAACCTTAGGACTTTTGGGTGTGCTGCATATGCACAATAAAAGGATGATAGACTTAGCCCAGGATCTAGAAAATATGTGTTTCTAGGATATGAGGAAGGGGCTAAGGGGTATAGATTGTGGTCCTTAAAGAAATAAGGATTGAGACTCATAATAAATAGGGATATTATTTTTAATGAATTGCTATTTCCCTATTTGGAGAAAACTAACCCTGCAGGGGCTAGTGAGCAAACCAGTCCGAAATTTGTGGAGCATCGCATCAAGGAGAATTCGGTTAAGGTAGAGCAGAGGAGGCAAGATGGTTTAGACCAGGTAGAGCCCATTGATGAATGCCAAGCTCAGGACACTCATGAGGAGGCTGAACTGAAAGAGGATGATGCAGGGAGTCGCAAGGACTATCAGCTCACAAGAGACCGAGAAAAAAGGCTGGTCGAACCACCTTCAAGATATGGGTTTACGGATGCTGCGGATGCAGCAACTCCTTGGATAGAAGGAGAGATGAGTGAACAAGAGACTTACATTGATGCCATGGAATGTAAGGATTCGCCAAAATGGAAGCTAGCTATAGAGGAAGAAATGGATTCTTTGAGGAAGAACAACTTTTGGGAATTAGTGCACATTCCGGGAAAACAGAGAGTTGTGGATTGTAAGTGGACTTACAAGATCAAAGAAGGGTACCCTCCAGGAGATGAAGTCCGGAACAAGGCTAGGCTGGTGATGAAGGGGTTCACCCAAAGGAAAGGCATGGATTTCACATAAACCTTCTCACCTGGAAATAAGGTGGATGAAGTGGTGATTATCCTCATCTATGCCAATGATATGCTGTTGGTTCGGAACAGCAGGGAGAGGATGAAAAAGTTTACATCACAACTTAGTGAGGAGTTCGAGAGAAACGATCTCAGCCTTACACAAAAGATCCTTGGTATGAGAAGAATTCGGGAAAGGGAACCAGTGAAGATTCCCCTTGCTGGTCATTTCAAGTTCTCCAGCAAAAGATGTCCTAGAATGGATGAGGAGAAGAAGGAAATAGATAAGGTCCCTTACTGTAGTACGGATGGACCAGTCATGTGCATAATGGTGAGCACTAGACCTGATATTTCTCAAGCAATGGGTGCTCTCAGTAGTTTTGTGAGTAGTCTTGAAAAGAAGCATTGGCTTGGGATGAAGTGGTTGCTAAGGTATTTGAAGGCTCAATGGCAGCCGGTGATAGCACTCTTAACAACTGAGGCTGAGTACATAGCAGTAACGGAAGCCATCAAGGAGGTTATGTGGTGCAAAGGGTTGCTAGAAGAGTTGAAGGTACTAGAGGAGCAGATTGTGGTGTATTCGGATAGTCAAAGTGCATTGCACTTGTGTAAGAATCCGGTGTTCCATGAGAGGACAAAGCATATGGATGTTCAGTATCATTTCATTAGGGAAAATGTTACGGAAGGATGCATTCATGTGGACAAGGTAGCCACGGAAGAAAATCCCGCGGATTTAGGCACCAAGGTTCTACCTCTAAGTAAGTTCAATCATTGCCTTAGACTACTTAGGATTGGAGTCGGTTGATATAATGACTCAAAACGAGTTTGGATCCTGAAGTTCTCTGTACAATGGTTCAGGTTTAAACGCTTAGACAAAGGTAGAGATTGTTGATATTTGTCTAAGTTTTAAACATGGTTAAGATTTAAACCAAGGTTGGAAGAATAAATTTCAGCATGTTAAAAGAGTGCACACAAGTGTGCGCATCACTTGGGGTGTGTGCACACCTCTCCATTCAGCAAGGCAAAGAAGTGTGCATAGCTGTGAGGGGTCTAGCTTCAGTGTGCGTTGGAGTTCTCCTCCTTCCAGGCCACAATACCCAGCAAGGGAGGTGCTGGAGGAAGGCCAGTGCCACACCTCTCCCTCACTAAGGCCGCAGTGCCCAGAAAGTGGTGAAAAGGGTGTTTTGCCTAGTGTTGTAGCATGCCCTGTTCAGTGCCTAGGCGCTGGGCACACTGAGGCACACATATTCCAATTGATTCAGCCTCTTGTTAACTGCGTGTATGCAAGGTTAAAACACACAGTATCACTTAGGATTGATGGAGGGCTATGGTTGAGTGGTCATCAAGATCTAAGGGTGGAGATTGACTCTCAAGATTGGACAAGAAGTTGGTGCACTATATAAAGGGTCACCTAGCTTTATTCTCATTAACATTTTTATATAATTTGAGATCAATTGTAAAGAGTGACAAACATATAAGAGAGAATTGTTTGAGAGTTCAAAGACACAAAACACAAGAGAGACTCATTGTAGTGAGGCTGGTTGTAAAGAGAGAGGAGTATAGATTAGATAGAGAGCATTGTAATAAGTTCTTATCATCTTCTCTTCTTGGTTTCTTCAAGAACTTGAGGTTTCTTGAAGAGGGTCGTTGGATTATAAAGAACAATTGATTTAGTGCAGAGAGTTCAGAGGAACTCACGGAGACGTAGGCTATTGCCGAACCTCAATAACAAATCGCTTGTCTTCTTTCTTTCTTTGATTTTTGTTCCTGTTTTTGATTCCAAATCTTTACAAGTCATTCTAGACTTGGGTGTTTGGGAGATCACCACCTGGGCATCTTGTCAAGGTGATTTCCAACAAGGAGAAATCTGGGTACCTCCCTACTGTTGCAAAAAGAGGGAGATATTAGAATTGAGAAAGATGAAATACAAAATTTATTGGGTGCTTATTCTAGGTTTTGTTGTTAAGATTAAAGAGAGATTGAGTAACTTGGTAAAATTTTGATTGAATAGTAAATCAAGAAGTTGAGAGTATATTAGATTAGATTTAAGATTTAATGGATTTGTGTTTGATTAATGTTTTAGTTGAATTTTCTTTTTGAAGTGTAATCTTTGAAAGGTGTGAAGTTAATGTTAATATTGAAGATGAAATAGTTAAAAGAAAAGAAAAGAATAAAAATAAAAAAATGATGAGTTGGAGAAGAAATGGAAGTCTAAGTTTTAGAAGAAAATACTAAGTATGAATTGAGATGGAACATGTTCAAACTAATAGAAAATTTAAATTTTTGGGAAGTTATTTGTTTGAGGAATTGATGTGAGAAATAAGTAGTGTAAGAACTATAGTGATTACAAGACAAAATATAGAGACATACTTATAAATTTTGGGGTAGATAGTTAGATAAAATGTACCTTTGAGAGTTTTTTAAGTAAGAAATTTACTAATTTAGATGTGAAGTGTAGAATATATAATTCGGGGAATGAATAAAAGATTTGATATGGAAAAATATGTAAAAGAATGGAAAGATTTTATGAGAAGGATAAAATTTTGAAGTATGATTAATATCAAGATAAAAGTTTTATAGGTAAAATCATTGGGTGGTTCAAGTAGAAGTCAAAAACGAATTAAATAAGTTATATTTGAAGACAACTAAATAACGAAATTGGGAGAGAAATTTGTAAAAATGAAGTTCGTTAATGGTAAATGGAAGTAACTAATTCATTGAAATCCTAGGCGATGCTATGGGATAGATTACGATGTATCTATGGTTACTTAAGAAAGACTAGTCAAATTAGAGTTATAATGAATGAATTAGAGTTTAATGGAAGCATTAAATGAAGAAATCTGGTAGTTGATAAGTGATCTTACGAAGAAGTATCTTGGGAGAGATGTATGATTAAAATTGTTCTATCCTTGAGAACCTTCAAGAATGAATTCGAAATAGGAATCAAAGGATTAAGATAGAAAGATGGGAAACTAAAGGTTTTTTTTTTTAAGCATAAAAGTAAGAGGAAGAAGTATAAAGGGAGTGATCTTAAGTAATGCCTTTGGTGAAAAAAGTTTAATTTGAGAGACAAGTTGGGTGAATCGGATGGGGGGACATATAATAGAAATTTATGATGAATAATTGATAGAACTCATTACAGAAAGAATCAAGAAGATACAAGAACGTTTGAAGATAGCTCAAAGTAGACAGAAGAGTTATGCTGACAAAAGGGGAAGACCACTTGAGTTTAAGGTGGGTGATCGGATGCATCTTAAAGTTTCTCCCTATAAAGGAGTACTGAGGTTTGGGTGAAAAGGGAAGTTGAGTCCTCGTTATATAGGGCCTTATGAGATTATTAAAAGGGTTGGATCTGTAGCCTATTGTTTAGCCTTGCCTGCAGAGTTAGCACAGTTACATGATGTATTCCATGTTTCAGTCCTATGGAAGTACGTGCTTGATGAGTCACATGTTATTCCATCTAGAAATTCAAAATGATATTTCTTCTGTAGAAGTACTAGTCAAAATCTTGGATAGTAAATAACAAGTGTTATGGGACAAGAGTATTCCTTTGGTTAAAGTTTTATGGAGGAATAGAGATGTAGAAGAAGCTACTTGGAGAAAGTGAAGCATCTATGAAGAAACATTATCCTTATCTCTTCATCGACTCAGGTCAGTTAAATTTCGAGGATGGAATTTTATTAGGTGGGAAGAATTGTAGAGTTTGATCCTATTATTGGAAGAACTAGCTTTAGACTTTTAATAAAGGAGTGTTTTAGTATGAACTATATTCAATCATAAAATTTTGATTTAATATAAAACATTTGGGTCTTAGTTGAATTACTTAAGAATGGGAAGAAAGGATGTGCAATAAGATAAAAGAAAATGAGAGGGGTAAAAAGAGAATTTATTGTGTTAGACTATATAATGCCTAAGTCAAACACAAATCACCAAAAAGTTCATTTCTCTCCTTCATTTTCGAGCATATTGTGAGAGAGAAGAGAGAAACCCATCATTTCTTTCCCTAGAAACCCATTTCTCTTCCAACTTTGATCTAGCCTTAACCCAACCAAATGTATTCCTTTTGCCCCTAACTTGAGATTCCATCTTTTGCAACCACCACCTTTCATTCGGTCTAGGAGGTGGACCACCACGAGTGGCAGAGGCTGGTGAGTGGGGCCCACACGCCAAGAAGGTTTTTCACACCTTTCTCCCTTTTTGGCTATTTTTGTCAAGATTTTAAGGCATTTTCGAAATTTGATCAACTGCAGAATTAAACTAGAGTCCTTGAAGTGAATTTTTGGCTTTGTTTGACATCATTTGGATTTAATTTGATAGGTTTATAAATTTTTGAAGTTGGAGGATGGTTTATGGTAGAATTGTGTGTGAAGTGTTGAATTTATATTATGGGTAGTTTGATCTTGTGATGGGTATTGTTGGATATGTATATATTAGGCTTTAAATATGAGATCCTTGTTAGAGTTAAAAGAAATCTCTTTAGTTAAGAGACTTTCTTGATGAAAATTGATTTTTCTTAGGAAGAAGACTTTTGCAAAGTTGAAATTTTGAGAAAATTTCTCTAAGTTAAGGTTTGGAAAAAATTGATGAACATAACTATAGGAGTTTGATAATGTAAAAAATTATGGACTTGTGGATTATTGTAAGTTTAAATTTTTACTTATTAGAATTAAAGTGAAACTTCTATTTGGAAGAATTTTTATTGATGAATCATTATAACTTTTTAAGTTTAATTAAGTTGATGTTTAGGAATTGTTATTTTTATGGAATTAAAACCTTGAGGTACAAAGATACTAGATTTATATGATTTTCTTGAGTTGGAAGAAGTTTAGAATGATTAATAAAATCCTTGTTGACAAAAGGATTAGAAAAAGAGAAATAAGAAGAGTAATGGAAACAAGTCATTTTAATTAGTTTTGATACTCAAAAGAATTTAGACTTCCTTATCTTTTAAATTTGAATTTTTGTTTATGAAAATGGAAAAGTAACCTTATCTTGGGATATGAATCACAAGACTTAGGAAGAAAAGAAAAGAGGAAAGATTAAAGGATAGAAAGAAAGAATAAGGAAGTTTAGTTAAGGAAAGAGGAAGTTAGTAATATTTACTCTTTTGATTATTTTGTTGTTAAATGGTATAATTGGAAGCTATTACGTGTTTACATCTTGAAGTATTATACTATGCATGTATACATGCATATACATATACATATATATATATATATATATGTGTGAACATGTATACATATACATATATGCACAATCTTTAGGTGTGACGGGAGATTGTGATAAGGGCAAAGAAGTAATTCGAGATTGCATGGTGCTAAAGGTGAGTTTCATATTACTCTTAAGCGTAATGAAATGAATGATCATGAAATACCTTTATATTTCGATGATATTTTATTGACCTATATATATATATATATATATATATATATATATATATATATATATATATATATAGAAATGATGATAGAAACATCTCGATATGTTGGAAAATATGTTGTGAATTGAATGATGGTGATATGTTTGATTGTGGATTGTGAGTTGAAATAAATGTTCCATTACATGGATATAGTTTATAGTAAGATAATGGAAAAGAATGATATTGGAAAGGATAGGATCCCACCTAGAGTAGGTTGTACCAAGGTGAAAGGGATCCGAAAATGATAAGATCTCACCCAGTATAGGTTGTCACCTAGGTGGATGGAATGGATGAATCTCGCCTAGTGTAGGTTGTGACCTAGGCATAGGGAATGGATAGACCTCACCTAGTGTAAGTTGTGACTTAAGCGGAAGGAATAGATGAACCTCGCCTAGTGTAGGTTGTGACCTAGGCGGAGGGAATGGATAGACCTCTCCTAGTTTAGGTTGTGACCTAAGTGGAGGAAATGGATTGAACTCACCTAGTGTAGGTTGTTACCTTGGTGGAGGGAATAGATGAATCTTTCCTTGTGTAGGTTGTTGTTACCTACGTGGAGAAGACTATAGGACTCTGCCTAGAGTAAGTTCTTACTTAGCTAGATGGTATCCGATGAAATGAAAATGCTAAATGTACCGGTACATGGGGAGACGTTGCCGTTATGATATAACTAAATTCAAGAATTGGAGAAAACTTTAAACTTGGAAATAAGTGATCATTCTTAACATTTGCAGTGCATGGGATCTTTATTAGACTTTTTATGTTGAGTTATGGATTATAGATGATTTAAATCTCCTGATGAATGATATATTATATTTAATAATGTGATGGAAGTGTACTTTCTACCTTTATAATAGATTTTAGACATAACTTTTATGAAGTACAAATAATACGTCCATGGATAATTTACTTTATTCATTAAGAATGCTAAATATTTCATGTTATTGTGGATTAATTAATGGTTACTCCGAGTAATGTGAGTACTCGCTGAGCTTTTTAGCTCATTCATTTTTTTAAATTTTATAGGAAAGTTAGTTTGAGATTTTGAAGTTTACAAGTGAGGAGTAGTTAAAAAGAATTTTGTTGAGATGGATTTCAAGCAGGAGTCTACTCTTGATATTTTGTTTTAATTGTACAGGCTATGCTTATATGCCTCCATTTTTTGAGAAGATGTATATTTTGGTTTATTTTGGGTGTAGTAAACGGAAAAGTTTGTATATTTGTAGACACTTGGTTTTAAGTAAGAATGCTTTGTACAAACTGTAAGTAAAGTTATTGTAGTGTATGAAGTAAATCATAGAGTTTACTAATAAAATCTAGGTCATACGTTTCTTCAGTTTTAGGTGCTTGATGTTCAAAGGTAATGATGCCATTATGAATAAACCCATTCGGTTCGTTCGGGATGGATGGTTATATGATTGTCCTTGTGATGGTAAAAATTACGTGCTATGAGATTAAGTCAAAGTATTAATGATTCTTTGTGATGATTGTTCTTTGTTGTGATAAATATTGATAAAAGTAACCGGAAAAGTGTAAATAAGGCATATTATAAAAAAAAATTATGTAATGAGATTCGGAAATAAAAGAAATAAATCCTAAACCAATTACTTCTACTAATGCGAAAACTCACTAAGCTTTCTAGCTCACCCCCTCCTTATTTTACTAATATTTCAAGGAAAGTGCCGAAACATTATGGATCAAGTCGGTGAGCTGACCAAAGAAGAAATGAGTAAGGCAAGGTCCTCGTCCACGACATCTTCATCCTTTTTGACCTTTTGGAAGTCTAGATATATACAAATGACCTTTTTCTTTAACATAATGTAAATGTCTTGGAAGTAAGACCATAACTTATGTAATTTCTTGATATTAATCATGATGTATTGTAAAATTTATAGATATAGAAATATATTTGCATGATTAATATGTTTTGTATGCTTGAATTATAGATCAAGGTGCTCAGTACTTCAAAGAGATGATGACGTTCTGAGTAGGGCATGCTCGACACTACAAGTAAATTGAGTATTTGCGACATAATTCCGTTGCAAATGCTCAGGTAGCCGTCCCAGTTGTCTATTTGCGACGGAAATCCATCGCAAATACCATAGTCACAAATAAATTTTTTTGCGACTAAAATTTTTTTTCCTCGCAAAAAATATTATTTGCAACTGAATTTTTTGTCGCAAATAAGTCTCATTTTAAAAAATAATATTGAAATAAATATACTATTTTATTTAGAGTATTTGCGACGGAATTTTTGTCGCAAATAAAAATAAATTCAGTTGAATTAAAAAAAATATTTTTTTTATTAAGAATAGTTTTTATTTAGAGTATTTGGGATGGATATTTCGTCGCAAATAAAAATTTCGGTCGCAAAAAAAATCATTTTATAAAAAATACATTTGTCAAAACAAAATTTTAATTAGAGAATTTTTGAATGAAAATCCGTCTCAAATAAAAAAAAAATTTGATCCCAAAAAGTCTTTCTTTATATTTAAAAAATAATTTTGTTAATTTATTTTTTTTTAAAAAACCTGTTCAAAGTATTCAATCTGTTAAACCTATTCAAACACAAATTTTACAATCAATAAAACTGGTAATACAATCTGCTAAAATATATAAATTGTATTTTACATCATATCATTCAATATACTAATTTATATAAATCCGTTAATAATAAAAATTCTTGCAGGCTCTAAAAAGAAGATTGTCTATAATTATACTTGACCTACAAAAGTTTCAGGAGCAAAAACTAATAAAATTCTGGGTCTGCGCCACTAAAAAGAGCACTAAATGTCCAACCATGCACTGAGAATCCATGTAGCCAAACAACACATATAGATCTTCCCACATGCATAACACTATGTTCCCTACGCATTCCTCACTTAGAAAGGTTAGTATCCTAGAGCACTTGCACAATAAGCACCAATCCAATTCATTTAGCCTTCCTGAGATGTCTAACAACACTACAACAGTAACGATATGTAAAATATTTTACATCACATCAGATACTACCCATTTGCCTTGTTGGACACTTAGACAACAAATAGTTCAATGTGTATTAGCTTGGTGTTTTTCACATATGCCTCTCTAAAACTATAACATCCTATTTTATCCTGACATTAGTACTTTTTATGGAAAAAATATAAGAGTGGGAACTGGTCAAAGTGTGAGTTACAAACCTCTCCAGGCTACAAAACAAAAGCTTAGACTAGAACTACTTATGCAAAGAATGGGAAATTAATAAGTATAAAAGCTACACATTGTGTAGCTTCAGGGCAGTGACTAAGAATCCCACATAAACTGGAACCACAAGAGTACACTGTTGAGTTGCTGATCAGCAATATGTGATACGTTCCAGTTGTAATCTGCATCTGCTAGCAAAAATGAATAATAAGTAACTATAAATCTTCTGGTAACATCTAATGAGAGACGAAAAAAGACAGGGGGGCATGAGACAAATATTGACATGAATTGAGATATCGTTAGGTGTTTTAAATAAGAAAGACATTATTGACGAAAAAAGAACAACAAATAATTATCCAACTTTTATTCCTTATTACAAGGTATATTGTTACTCATGCAATTGTTGTTTAGTTCTGTTCCACACAGCTTAATACAATGGCAAATAATATTTATTTGTAACTAAAAGCAAGCTAAAATGCCTCATTCTATGATGCCATCTTCTTTAATGAAACTCAACAAGACACAAAACAGATTTAACTAATAATCCATGGAAAAAAGAGGGTGTCGAGAATAAAACATCACATGGTGCAGACTATTTTCTTGATCAATATAAAGTGGCAAATCTGTTAGAGTTGGTGCATACTTCAATGGGTCCAGATCTGTAGAACCCCCGACAACCACGGAGGAACAAACTTGACAGCAAATTAGTGAAGTGCATTTTCATTGGTTATAAGGATGGGATCAAAGGGTACAAGTTATGGAACCTAGAAAACAAGAGTACAGTTTTCAGCAGAGATGTTGTGTTCAGAGAAACACAAAGGGATGTGGCGGCTGTCCAAGATGTACCAAAACAACAAAGCAGGTTCAGACTATCCCACAGACTACATCGAATACTTCAGATTCTAAGTCAGTTAGGTCTAAGCACGATATTCATGTTTCTGATGTAGAGGATGATGATTCAGATTCTGGCTCAGAGGTAGAGACCATGCCTGTCATAAGGAGATCCACATAGGTTAAGAGGTCACCCATCAGGTATTCCCCTAGTGCTTGCAGTGCATTATATGCTTTAAATATTATTGGTGATGATCCTAGCATAGTGAAAGAGGTAAGGACCTCGGAGGATGCTATGAAAGAGGAGATGCAAGCACTGGACAGGAATGAAACATGGAGCCTTGTAAAATTGCCTAGGCATAGGAAGACAATTGGGTACAAATGGGTTTTCAAGAAGAAAATAAATGCAGATGGAATGCTAGAAAAATACAAGGCAAGTTTGGTTACAAAGAGGTACTCACAAATAGAGGGAATTGACTATAGTGAGATATTTTCCTTGGTAGAAAAGTTGACCTTTATCAGATTTGTCTTATCCATGGCAACTGCTTATGATCTAGAGGTCGAGCAACTGGATGTGAAGACAGCTTACCTTCATGGGGACTTAGAGGAGGAAATTTACATGAAACAACCTGAAGGTTTTATGAGCAAAAGCAAGGAAAAACTGGTTTGTAAATTGAAGAAGTCTTTGTACGGACTAAAACAATCACCATGGATGTGGTACCAGAAGTTTGACACATATGCCATTCAGCTAGTTATGTTGATCACTGCATCTATGTGAAAAGGTTTCGGGTTGATTTTGTCATTTTAACCTTTTATGTTGATGATAAATTGTTGATTGAAAATAACAGGAAGATGATTAGCACTGTGAAGGCATCATTGGAAAGGCAGTTTGACATGAAAGACCTAGGGCCAACAAACTTTATCTTGGGTATGCAGATAAAGAGGGATCGTGAAAATAAAAAATTATGGCTAATTCAGAAGAAGTATATTGAAGAAGTGTTGAAAAAATTTAACATGTCTTACAACAAGCTGGTAGGGGCTCCCATGCCTTTGGGAACAAAGTTATCTGCGGAACAATGTCTAAAGACAAAGGAAGAAGCTGAAGAGATGGCGCATGTACCTTATATTAGTGTGGTTGGAAGCTTGATGTACGCCATGATGTGTATGAGATCAGATATTGCCCAAGCAGTGGGAGTATTGAGCATATAAATGTCTAATACTCGAAAAAAGTATTGGACTGCATATCAAGAGAGTATTTAGATATCTTCATGGCACATCAAAGTTTGCATTATGTTAAGGAGGTATGGGAGGTAAGAAGAATCTTGATATTGTAGGATTGGTTGATGCTGACTGGGGATGAGACATTAATAGCAGGAGGTCTACA
Source organism: Bretschneidera sinensis (assembly GCA_023935145.1). NCBI lineage: Eukaryota > Viridiplantae > Streptophyta > Magnoliopsida > Brassicales > Akaniaceae > Bretschneidera > Bretschneidera sinensis. Next base: position 37,598,997 of record CM043705.1, read on the forward strand.
AGCGGACATGTGTTCAATCTGTTTGGTGCCACAGTGAGTTAGATGAGCAAGAGGCAAAGTGTCTATGCTCTTGCATCCACAGAAGCAGAGTATATGGCGATAACTCATGCTAAAAAGAAAGCGGTTTGGCATTAAAGGTTGTGTGCTAAGATTAGGTTTAAACAAGGAGCAATGAAGGTGAAATGTGACAATCAATGTGCTATCTTCTTAGCAAAGTATAATGCATTTCATTCACGGACGAAGCACATTGATATCCAATATCACTTCATCCGGGAAAAGATTGAAGAAAAGGTGATAATCTTGGAGAAAATCGACACAACAGTAAACAACACAGATTTCTTGACTATAATAGTTAGTCTAATGAAGTTTGAGTGGTGTGCTACTGAGATGAGATTGAAGAAACAGAGTTCTGGGAAGTTTGCCATGTCTATGAAGTATTTACCAAGTGGCAAATCTCTTAGAGTTGGTACATAACCCAACGGGTCCAGATCTGTAGAACCCCCAACGACCACGGGGGTCCTGCTCCCCTGTATATATTTTGGGTCTCGTTTTTGCTTGATGGTTTGGGTTTGGACCCATGAATAGTCGTGGTTTTGCAGCAGGGTGAAAGCCTTAATTAAAGCATCTTAAGTTTCTTATAAACACTCTTTATGTACTGAGCGCACATTGTAACGAGAGATTTGTGAGGTTGATAAAAGTGAAACTTCTCGCAGGATGTAGCCCTATTATGGGGTAAACCTGGGTATATCGTGTCTTAGTTTCTTTCTGTTTATAGTTCATGTGATTGATAGCT